>WBMW01005537.1:193854-244118 GCA_013396635.1 Penelope pileata
TCGTTGGGTCTTTTCGCCGCCCCGGGCATGTCTTGACACAGCAGCGAGCGGCCGCCGCGTTCGTGCACTTCCGACGGATGTCTCTGAGCTGTTCGATAGCTCTTGGGGTTTGAGACTTCTTTGTAGAGATCCGTGCGTGTGCCAAATTCACATGATCGCGGGCTGAAGGAGGAAGGAGTGGAAGAAAGGAGCGGCTGTGCCGGCGCTCTCCCCGCCGGGTCGCTCCCTGCATGGACGCATCGCCCCCCGCGCACCGAGAGAGGAGAGCGCTGATTTTTGCCCGTGATTGGGTTTTTGTCGCGCAGGAAGAAGCGCTTTTTCTCGCGGCGGGAATATGCTGATGAAGGAGTACCGGATCTGCATGCCGCTCACCGTGGAGGAGGTAAGGGAGCCCCGGGGCTGCGCTGCTCCTGCGCGCAGCAAAGTTGGGGGTGTCCGTAGAGACGCGTTCCCATCGCGAAATAAAGAATCCTGCAGGAACAGAGGTAACCGGAGTGTGGCGAAAGCGTTGGTGGCCGCGAAGTAGTTGTGAAGGTTCTGCAGCCGAACGCTTTAGAGGAATCTTACGCGGATTCCCGCTGTGTGCGGTACCTGGCGGGGCTGTGTCCGCGGCTCCTTTAGGACTGTTACATTGAGAAAATATCCTGCGGATGAGAATGGCCTAAAACTGACGCAGGTGGGGTAAGGTATGGGTAAAAGTTGGGTTTTTTTTTTTGCNGGTATGGGTAAAAGTTGGGTTTTTTTTTTTGCTATGTAAGGAAGCCATTGGACGTGGAACTGCCTTTCGTCGGTGTTCTGAACTCCGCGCGGGGAACGTCCCGCTGTTATCTCAGCTGACACCCAACCTGTGCGCGGCTCTGGGCGAGATGGCGGTGCTTATCTCTCCCGACACGTGCTGTGTATTTACTTGCGCACATAAACAGCGCGCAGCGGAAGGCCTGCCGTGCTCGCAGCCTGCGCAGCTCCGCGCACCCTGCGCGCCCGAGGGGCAGCAGAGCGGGGTCAGCGACCGCAGCCGGCGGCCCCGCGCGCTGCGGCCGGCAGGGGGCGCNTGCGCTGTTCGCTCCGGGCGCGCGCAGCGCGCTGCTGCGCGGTGCGGTTGGGCTGAGTGGAAGCTGCCACATGTTGCGTTCGTGCTTCTTCTGGGAACAGGACCCCAAACGGCCACTTAGAGGTGGACAGACACAGTGTTTGTTTCCAGTGCTTTTCCAACTGAATTATAAACCACGTTGTGATATCGTACGGTATTTTTTTCAATACGTAAGTTTATTTGGTTTTTGTATTTGCACAAAGTAGACAACGTTTTACCCAATCACTGATGTCCTCAGACTACCACACTCATTAACAACACCTCACTGTGCCAACACAAGGAAGCAGATCTGCTTTTCTTTGAACGATCCGTGTTAAACGAGGCTTCTGGGTGGAGAACAGTCCAACCGCGTCGCTGTGCAGCGATGGCGGGCGTGTGGCAGGGCAGGTGGTGGGCTCCTCTCGTTCTTCAGAGTGTTCACAGAGGTAGTAGAGATCCTCACACATCCTGCAGCTTCTTTCACATGGAACCATCCGGGTATTTCATCTAAGAACTGCCTCTGGGGTGGCCTTATGAGGGACCTAGCACGTGTCTGATACGTGGTATGAATTTCATCATTAATTATAAAGCATGATGAAACTGTGACGTTTTCATACTCCTTATTTTTGATTTACTTACTAAGAAAGTCCTGCACTGTATTTCTCATAGAGGTCATCGTGTGATGTCTTCTACAGTCTCTGAAGGTGTTACCATTTTCCCTTCAGTTTTGCATGAAGTGCCAACGGTGCATATCTCTGGGTCTGTGTGAGTGATGCATTGGCCAGTCAGGAGGAGAACAGCCAGGGGCAATGCTCGCTCTTCAGAAGCCATTTTGGTTCTACAAAGCCCAGACTGCCTTCTGCAGAGCACTGGGTCGCTCTGAAGTTCGGTGAGATTTGATGGAAATGGAGGGTAAGCGTATTCTCCCAGGACTGGGATGGTAGACCCTGACCTACAGTGCCTGACTCACATCAGTCTTACTGGGAATCGAGCACCTACGTATTGCTGAGGCTGTAGGTTTCAGCACGTACATGAAAACTGCAGCTCTTGGCATCCCGTCTTGTGCTGCTTTCCTTACCTAGACTTTACAACTCTGTTTTTTCCGCTGCTTGAAAGTTCTGGCTCTTGGCCTGTGCACTTTACCCATCCATTCAAAAGCGTTTCCTTGAGCAGCTTTCTTTTTTAGCACTGACTTACTGGTTATCCATACGTAGAATTCTCACAAGAAGGAGCTCCAGCTTCAGTCTGTAGTGCTGTGTTGTCACCAAGAGCCATTCTGCATTTCCTGTGCCATTTCTCTGAAAGTAATCAGAGAGAGGAGGCAGCACCCACTGTTAGCCACATCAGTCAGGTGCCTGTACCTGATCTGCTGTAGTCAGACTGTGCAATGTGAAAAAATAGCATCAAAATATTATATGATGGCCGATTGAGTAATGAGAAGTCATTAATTTGCATGTGAATATGTATAGCAGTATAGCAGTTAGTGCTACCCTGGGCAGCTCTTAAGATCTAAGCTCTTCTCAAGGGTGAAAACCAGAGAGATGTCACCGTAAGAGCAACGTTATCTCATGGCTGGGATTCCAGTGTCATTGTGTGCGTTATGGGTGTTTCAAAGCTGACTGTGATTTATCAAACCATGGAATATAGAATTTTATCCCAAAGACTTACAATTTGCCAACTTTCAAGAACTATGTTGTCCAGTGGTAGACATATTTTGAAGAGTTTCTGCTCTTGCTTTGCTGCATAACTGGTTTCCATTTTCTACTGTCGACCTTCTTTCATTGATTCCCTTAATCAATCCCTTCCAATACAATGCTTGAATTTTAATGGGAGCTTTGTTTGTATACCTGTCATCTTGGACGTCAAGTGCTTCCTTGCCAATAAAACATTTCCTGAGAAATGTTGCTAGCTATGGACTTAACTGCTACTGTGTATTTGAGCTAGGATGCAGGAGGCAGAGGCACATCTTTGTTCCTCATCCATAAGCACCAAAGACAGGTTGTTCCAAGAGTGCCTGCTGAGATGCTGTGGCTCCACGCTGTAGTTTAGTCAAGGCTGATGCTCACTCTGAATTTTTATTGACTTTTTTTTTTTTTAGGACTGTTACATATATATTGTTGCAAGCTCCCAGCTTACCCTTCAAATAATTTGAGGAAGGAAATATCATGTGAACTTCCAAGCAAAACAACAACGGCTGGAAGAACTCTGTAAATTAGGCCAGAACATAGCTGTTGGTTGAATAAGCCAATAAGACTGCCAATTAGAGTCACTCTGTTCCTCATTTGTGGTACTTCTGGGTTGCGTGCATGCAAATTCAGTCCTTTTTTTAAAACCAAGATTTTATAAGTTACAAAAAGCCATTTCTGTTCAGTAATACATAAAGCAAATAAGATCTCTTGCAGTAATTGCTTAGGATATGTTGCCAAACTTCAGCCCAGCTGCAGTCAATAAATGAGCTTGCCTCTTGATTATTTTCCCTCTTGTATTTTCATGTATTAGTTCATTCTCACAAATAGTTCCATCATATGAGAGAATATCATAATAGGCTACATCGTGGGGTTTTTTTGAAGTATCATCTGTTGAAAACATGTTCCACAGCAGGTGAAAAGAGACAAGATGATAAAAAAAAAAATTCTCAAACTCACATCTCATCGCAATTCATAATTCCATAATTCTTCACAGGAAGGATTCTATGTTTCTGTGTGGTGGAGATGTCTTAATGTGCAATCAGATAGGTTAGCAAGTTAGTGAACTTCTGTTTTGGAGGAGGAGAAGTGCAGTGAAGTTGATTTACGTGGAAAGTGATATTCCTTAGGGAAGGAGGTGGAAAGACGTTTCTGCTGGATCCTGTTGAAAATGGAGTTGTTACTGCTGTAAAATGCTAATAAAGATGTGAAGCTAGCTTGCAAGTGTTTTAAAGCTGAACATAAATGACAGCAGTCATAGTTTTGTTTGTTTTTTTCCTTGAAAAATGGGGATGGGTTAGTTCTTAACTATGTGTATGGCTAGTATCCAACATATGAAAACAGAGCAAACAAAAACACCAAGAAAGGTTCTTCTTTCCTTTGTTCTTTATCTCGTCCCAGATTATCTCTGCTGAAGTTGGTGGGATTGCTCCCAGTCCATGCTTCAAATCCACTGAAGTTGGTTCTGTGGGGAGCACTGCCTGGATGAGCTATGCAGGAACATTTATGTGTTGTCAGAAATAGGAACAAGCAGAGACCTGCAAAACCTTCTTAAATGCAGATTGTGATTTACAACAAAAATCCTTTTAACATTAACAAATTATGGCCTTAGGGGTGCTGTGATTAGTTTTTTTGCCAAAAATATCCAGTGTTTTAGCCCATTTCAAAATTCCAAACATTATAAATTCTCCTATTGTGGATTATTTACATAAAATTATTTCAGCAACATATTTGTAAACAGCATTTCTATTCTCTGAATCTCGTGTACACTCCTTTTGAAATATTTCGTGGTCTACTGTTTTGTGTACAAAGGGTGCTTGTTGAAACATGTTCTGTTCAGGGAGAATTAAAGCTCAGTGGAAACATTTACAAAGGTGTTTCTATGCCCTGAGAGTTGCAGGTGTTACAATATTTGGACAAAGCTACATGCATGTATAACAGAAAAACCCTGAGTAGAGTATAAAGTGTAAAACATCTTCTCCAAAGTACAGGACAAACTACATATGTTCATCCTGCAGTTAATACAGACAGATTTAATATTGATTGCTTAAGCTTTTTTTTTTTTCCCAGCTATAACCAAAGAAAAAAGATGTGCCATTTCACTTGAATTACAAACAGCTGTAATGTATCTGTAGTCTTACACTGATCCCTTTAAAAGTTAATCACAGTGCTTTGAGAAGTAAAGGACTTCTTGCTCTGAATCATTCTTTCTGGATATGCCTTACAGGAACGCCAGATTTTTTACCTTCTGTTTGCAGTTAATACTGTGGAGGCACCAATACATTTGCCAGAGGAGCAGAGTTAATTATTGATCTAGAGAAGCTCTTTACCCTGTTATGAACATCTTCTCACCCTTCAAAGGAAATCATTGTGTAAGACTTTCTAGCAAACAGATCTGGTCTGGTCTGTTGTGCACAGTTCATGTCTGATGGCCTTTGCTACGGCGTGACCTTAGATTGACCCAAAAGCTGAGGGGCTGGGAGGGATCATTAGGACAATACAGCAGAAAAAACAGGGGAGAGAAAGCTGGGCACTTTTAAGAACAGCTTTTTCCCTCTCTTTTGACAGTACAGTCGTAAGAATGAAGAGTTGCAAGTGAGAACTGTATCACAATGTGGGAAGAAAACAAACACCTTTAGCCTGGCCTTCCTGTTCCGGCTGTAGTCACTGCAGAGCCATGAGAGCAGAGCAGGGCTGATGACAAACCTGCCTTGAACTCTGCTGCAAAATAGGGGACCAAAAATAACGGATTTTTCTCTACCACTCTCGTTTGCACGTTGCAATGCAATTCCTTGAAAGAAACAAAAAAATCTTTGTTCTTAAAGTTTTGGTGAAAATGATTAAAAAATCTTTCTGTGGAAAGGATTAGCTGTTACCCAAGGAACTCCAAGCTCTGACATGCATCTCTCTTCATCTCCATTCTTCTTGCACCTCTCCTTGTCAACACTTCTTTCCTTCAAGGTGCATATACATATAGCAAATAACACTACATATTTGATTTGATGACTTTGTTGGCAAAATATAGGGCAAAGTTTTGCGTTTCTCTTAAAAGACAATGCAGCTTGATGGTGTTTTAGGACAGTTCCTAGCTACAGCACTGTGCAGAGCTCTGATGCTGTCAAGAGCTCCCATGAAGTGTTTGTCTTGGAACCATAATGTACATTTGGAAGTTACAGAACAGAGAGAGAAGGCCACAAAATGTCAATGCTGACTTTCCAATCTTAGTGCTTTGTGGGTATTTTCATTATTATTTATTTTCTGGAATGAACTTGAGGCTATTGAGAGCATGAAGCTCTTATAAGAGTTGTTGTGAGCTCTAAAGGATCAGCACTTCTGCAATTGAGGCCACTTCTGTTGATGTACCCAGTAGTGAATGTAGATACTCATGCTAGCATCCTGCAGTCCCATAACTCTCGTATGTCAAATACATTTTCCTGTAGCCAAGTCTGTTTAACTTCCTCATCTGTCTAACACTAAGTATAGAAATCATGATTATACAAATTTTCATATGCTTTTTGGCTGACTGCTCATGTTAAAATTGTCAGGTGATTGATATCCTTTGAAGTGTACAAACCCTTGAGATATATGAAGGAGAAAGAGCTCTGTAATAACTAGGAAAGGTTACAAATTATATTTTCCTTCACAAGTATTCAGTTTGCTGTGACAGGCACCTGTATTGTTAAAATCTGTTGGAGATCATGTTCTGCTGAACAAAAGATGGTCTAGTCAAGTAGTGAAAAACCCATAGCATCGAAGGATGCTTCATGCCCAGTGTTCTTCTTTGTGACTGGCAGACAGGCGTGTTCCCCAGGCTGTCCTCACAGAGCCAAGTCAGCCTGGATGCTGGAATGCAGGCAGGCTTTCCATCCTGAACGTCTAATGTACAAGCAACCACTTAGTGCAACGTGGATGGAGACAGATAACATGCCCATGCAAACCATTGAAATATCCTCAGTAGCTGTTGGTGAGGGAAAAATTATTTGTATCCTTGCTTATAGAAAACTTCTTTATTAGCTACAATTTTTTTTTTTTTTAAATAATTTTCCTCATCTTTCATCCTTGTCTTCTTTGGTGCATACAGCACCTGTTGTGACCAGCAGTGTATTTTGCAACACTTGATGCCTTGATCCCAAAATGAAGCAAATTGGCATTTCACACAATTTTGCTATGATAGTTTAGTACCTTGTGTAGGCACACTGCATGGATTAAAATGAAGTTGCCAATGTCTGCGTGCATCTGAAAAACAAGGAGAAATGTGCTCCCCAGGGTTACTGGCCAGATTTATCAAGCAGTGAAGAAGAGGCAATTTAGATTTCAAGCTGGATTCATTGATGGATTCATAGTCTGTGGGTTGGGGGAAACTAGGCTTGGATTTAACTTGCTTTTTTGTAGAATGCTTTTAGTTTAGCCTTGATGCTGTTTATCTCCTTCTCAGTTCATCTTCTGTTCCCAGTTTTGGTTATAGGTGATCAGCCAATTTTGAATCCTTGGATATGTATTAAAATGCTATTTTTATTTTTGTAACATAATGCAGAGTGCTGAATTGTAGGAATGACATTTTAATGGCTTTTCTTGGAAAAAACTTCTCTGTCTTCCATTTTTTTTCCTGTTTGTGGTCAGAAGATGCTGAAGCAGTTTTGCCTTCTATTAGTATTGGATTTTTATGACTCTAATCCTGGTTTTACGGTGCACTCTGAGCTTTTGCACATACTTAATGTACAGCAAAAGTAGTCACGCCCTGAGTCACATGCATAAATGTTTGTAGATTGGGTTTATAAAAAACTTGTTCATAAGCTCTCCAGAAAATTCATGGTTGCTATTTAGGAGCTTCTGCGTGTCTGTTTGAAGATTAGTCTTGCCCAAGTGATTTGGGAATACTTGGGCTCTGTGGGAGTTGTTTTCTGTGGTCGTGCTGAGTATGCTTTATTTTCCATTTCATCACATTAAATGTCGTATTAGGGTGAATGTCCTGCCCAATTAGCGACTACGTTTGACTTTTTTTTCAGTAAAAATATTATTACAATGCATAACAAAATAATTATGTGATAATGACACTCCAGTATAACAGTGTTGCTCAATTGCTTGATTAACAGTCATTCACTGATGACAGTCAGAAACACAACTAATTGCTGACTATATTTTTTTCCTCTCATTTTATCTAAAAGTTATTTTAAAATATAAAAACAACCTTTTGTGCTAGTATCACCATGTTACTTGAAAGGCTCCCAACATACACTGTGAACCAGAAATTCGTATTTATCAGAAGGATAAAGGCAATAATAATTCCATTGTTAAGCATGAAGTTATGATACAAGCCAAGCAGGTATTTTTCTTGGTTTTACACAGAAGGGTTTTTGAAGGAGTCTCACTTGTTAGACCCAGTGCATGTACTGCTCCTAGTATGTATAATCTGATTTTCTGTAAGGTGCTTGATGAATTTACGCAGCTATTGATCTGATTTTGTCAGGTTTTCTTTAAAAGTGCAAGTTAGCTGACATTTAAGTAATACTTTGATTTAATAAATTAATTGTACAGTGACTGGACATGAGCCAAATGGAAGACACGGAATGGATACAAGATGACAGTCTTAAGTAAGCAGGCTGCTTCTTTTATCGTATAGACTGATAGAAAACTTATTTGGATCATAGTTCAGGGGATGAGCTTTTGTTTTGCTTCACTGTGTGAAGGGAAAATCATTCCGTGGAATTCAGAGCTCAGTGTTACCACTGAGAGATCCCTCGCTGATGTCAGAGAGGCCAGTGTGTCACCGAGTATGTATGACAAAACACAGCACATTTTTAGAACAGAAATGTTGGGAATTGAAATTCCATTTCAATTGCATGGTGTAAATCTGAATTCCACCGACTGCCATAGATTTATTCTGACTTACACCAGTCTGATTGAAAGCAGACTTCAAGTAGCAGCTGTAACTCAAAAGAAAATTTGTAAATTTCTCAAATCTGTGGATCTCAGCAAGAAAGAAATCAAACTGACATCTCTTCTAACCTGAAAGACGTTTTCATAGGGTCAGATGAAGGCCCTGGATTTGTGTTAATCCTATGGCAATGTCTTTGGGTTTACGTACAGTTATTGATGTCCTCCCACCGCAAAACTTAGCAGTAACCTCTTCTCTCTCAATTTTCAATCCTAACTTTGCAGAAACTCTGATTCTTTTCTTTCTCCCAGTTCAGAGCCCTTGGTCATACTCCCAAACAAGGAAGCCCAGCCAACCTCAGCTGGTGGCTGGCCAGCTGGCAGCAAGCTGCTGCTTGGAACAACAGCCTGCTGCTCTTGCTCTGCCTGTCTTGCTGAGCAGAAGGAACTATACAGCAGACTAAAACAATTGATAATTCAGCTCCCCTCTGAGTCCCAAGCCTGGGCTTGAATCTCATTATTCTGTCAGTTTCCATGGATCTTTGCACCCAGACAGAAGCTAAAGAGAGCACTGAGTTCTGAAATCTCTCAAATACTTCAGAGGGTTGCTAAGTTTATTTGCATTTGTAAACTGTTTGCTACTCAGTTAAGCCCGTGGGTTTATTTTCCAGGGATGATTCAGTATAAAAACATGTTTTCTTATAGTGAGGGGACTCTGTTATACATTTGGGATAGAAAGTTTTTTCCATTAACTTCAATGCAAGAGGCATAAAGGCCATTGTTATTTTTTTTTGTTGTTGTTCATTTTTTTCCCCCTCTGTTTTGCTATAGCTTATTTTCTCCACTATCTCTTCTTTATTTGTCGTGGGTTTTTTTTTGGTTTGATCATGAACTCACTCAGTCAAATGATGCCAAACTTCAAAATCTATCCTGAGGGGGTTTGAGATGAGGCAAATGTTTTAGTGGAAATGTTATGTCATAGTAACAAATGCCTCTGGATTAGTGACTTTATTTCTAGGACTGCATGGGCTATACATTGCTATTTATAATTTAACTTTCTCAAGCAGCCACCGCTGTGTTTATGTTGCCATGGTGTTACTTGCCATTCTGGAGGGCGGATAGTAAATGCTGTAATTGAAAATAGATACTCCCACAGAAATAAGTGTAACAGGTGGTGATGTTTTTATTTAATCGTGCAGCAAGCATGACACAAGTTAAATGTGGATACCTCTAATCCTGCCTCTTCGCTAAGATGTTCTCAGGCATGTCAGTTTGTAGGGGTCAGAACTGGAGGAAACAACGTCAGTGCTTTGCACTGTGACATTCAGAGGAATGTCAGTGGTGATCGAGGAGTATCCTCCACTTCAGAGTCCAGAAGACATGTGTTTCTATGGGGAAGAAAAGCAGATGCTCTGGTGTGGAGGGTGGCTGTATCTGCCCCTTGTTCTGGGGAACACAGCCTGAATGAAGCTTGAATTCCTTGAGAACATTTGAGGGAAAGCGGGCTGCAGTTTCCATCTGATTTCCTCATATTAGCCTTCTGACCTTATCCCATCTCTTATCTTCTTTCAGTTGTCAGCCATAACAAATTGTGCTTCTGTTTTGAGGTCTACCCTATCTTAACATAGCACGGCTTGCTTTGACGTCAGCTTCCACCCACGGTCCTGGTGTTGGTAACATGCATTCTGCAAAGGCAAAACTTCAGTCTCCCTCTCACAGTCAAAAGCTGTAAGAATAGCTTTGATTAAAGTTTGTCAAACTCCATAAAGTCAGTAAAGTACATAGTGTAAGTCTTTTACCTAAAAACTTGAGGAATACGTCTGTGTGAGAGGATGTTTTGAATAGAATGGAAAAATAATGGCCTAACTCATGAAAAAATGCAATATCCTAAAATAACAAACGTGAGAGCAGAAGCATGAGAGAGCCTTGATGCATTTTTCCAGCACTTCCTTAAGTTCTTGATCAATGTTTATAAAGATGTGTGTGAAAGGAATCAAACATTTTAGCAACTTGATGTTAGTTCTGTTAAACTAGAACCTGATCAGACCAAGTCTGCTTGGGGAGGTTCCCATTCGCTCCAATAAGTCCCTAAACAAATCCTTTTTGCTGCCCATTTCATACCCTAAAATATGCACCTTCACATACAGATCTGTCTACAGAGGAAAAATGATTTAAAAATTGTATGCTGTGCATTTTCATGGGGCAAATTGTTTGAGTCACTGAAGATATTTCACAACTTCTCAGAACAGTCTTTTCCTTCTGGATTTTTCTTTCTGCACGCTGGAATCCCTCCTCGTTTCCTCCTGTTTGTTTTTCCCATCCCATAGTTCTTTTGTTCTTTTGTTGTTTTATCCTGATGACTCAACTTGGTCGAATTCTGGATTGAATTTCGTTGACATTAAAGACAGCATATCCCAGGATGTATTTTGACATGGTCTACCTGTATGCTAGTGTGCTTGGGATGTGTGGAAGTTTAATAAATATGCACAGGCCATAGCTCAGCCCTGATTTTACAAAATTTACCTAGTAGTGTAATTGATATTTCAGTCACAGGGAAGAGATTTAGCTAACTTTTGCTGCAACATTTTAAGATTCTTTGCTGATAAGAACATTTGAGGCTGTTCTAATGATTCCTGCTATGTTCAATCAGCTTTGATGATCTAGTTCTTCTCATCAGCCGTAGATTCCTTCTCATCAGTCACAGCACTAGAAACTGGAAATTGAGAGGGTTCAAACTCTTGTGCTTGTTTCATGCTGCCATGACCAAGCTTAGAAGAAAGTGTCATTCCCCATAGCTGTGTTTTGTGGCTACAAATATTATGCTACTTGTATCAAATTAAGTGTAGGATTGTTAATTTCACTACTGCACAAAATACATAATTTGTGTGAATGAGCACCTGCCACTTCTCAGCTGAATATTTTGGAGTTGAGATAATAAATCATCATTTGTGGGTTCTTAGTTAATATCACAAATATGAAGAGTGTTTGAGCTGTGTGACTTAATATGAATCAATTAATCTCCCATGCTGCTTTAAAACCGTATAATTGTATTTTATTTATCAACTGTTTGTCTGTACCAGTTTGTCTGTACAGGGACAGCAGCTGTTGGAAAACTTGGGAGCTGTCATGGAAAGCCGGACCCACGCTGCATGCGGCAGAGCTCCGGGGGGAGAAGGTGCTGAAAGCAATTCTGAGCAAAGTTTGGGCACTGAGAATACTTTGGAGTAAAGGGATGGAAACATATGGACGTCATCCTAAATTTTCCTAAAAATATTCAGATAAAAGTGGCTGTAGATTTTTTTTTTCTGTCAGAAGGAATCCGGAATGTGAAAGTGAAATAATTCCAAACGGCAGC
Organism: Penelope pileata; assembly: GCA_013396635.1. Lineage (NCBI taxonomy): Eukaryota > Metazoa > Chordata > Aves > Galliformes > Cracidae > Penelope > Penelope pileata. The sequence goes on from WBMW01005537.1 coordinate 205,838, forward strand.
GTTGTTTCACTCTCCCTACGTGCTGCCAATGTCACACGCTTTAGGGTGTCAATCAAGTAAGAACACTTGAGAATGGCTCTTATGGAGGGCATCTGAAAAACACATTTTCATAAAACCATGCAGATGTAACTAATGGGTGTGTGAGAGCTGTGCAGAGTAGGTTCTCGTGTGAGTTCTGCATAGCAGTCTCCTGTTGAGGTTTTTGTGGCCCTTTTTAGAAGCAGTGGTCAGACTTCCGTCCTCAATCTGTTAAAATTTGTATCAAACAAAGGCTAATTGAGTCCTGTGGTTTTTGATACAGCTATAGGAGAGTTCTGGTAACATGCATCAGTGCTGTTTCCTCTCAGTAGATCTTCTGAGGTGTTTCTCTAATTGCCCTCTGTTAAGCCTCGTGTTCCTAGTGATACATTCATATGTTTTCCTAAGAGAAAATAATGACTACAGCTGCAGGATCCAAACTAACTGCTAGTGAGCAGGGATTGATTGGTTCCTCTCTCTGTAGAAGACCGTGGTGAAGCCGACATTTTCATCTCTGAGTTCTTCCATCAGTCGTGCAGTGGAGGTGACCCAGTGGTGGATTTGGACTGCCAAATTTTACTGTTCTCTTTCTGGGTATCCGTTGCCACCGTGGTCACGGAGATGGTGTCACTCTCCAGTCAGGAGTTTCTCCCTGAGCTTTAGAGGCTGCAAGTGATCACAGTAATTCTGTATCCTCTCTGCTCTGTTCTCTCCTTTTTTTCACTTTGTACTCTCTATAATATGCCTCCCACTCCATCTTTTAAATCCTTATTGTAGGAGGTTAATTACAAAAATGTAGCTTTCCATGGCTGTTGGGTTCAAGTTATTGCTTGTTCTTTTTATATATTGCTCATTGGGGATTTTTTAATAAGTTGTGGATGAGTATGCTGCCATTGTTAATGAGCATGTTGAGCACTTTAAAACCTAGAACAATTCCCTCTGGGACATCGCTGGTGTCCCCTCTCCAGTGACTGAGAATTATTTGCCTATTTATTTTACTTTGACAAAGCAACAATTCATCCAAATAAGGAACTTACTTGTTTCAGGCAGATCAATTTCCTTTAGAATACGTAGGGATTGACCTTGAAAAAACAGGCTTTTGCATTCAAATTAGCTTATATCAGCTATCAGTGCTTCCCTTCACTAAAGAGTGAACTTTTCCCACAATATTTGTGCATCCATGCTGTGCTATTCCCAAAATTTTCTTCTTTTTGCTTCGGTAGTCCAAATGCCCCCAAATACTGTCTGTTTTCAGTAAGTGAATTGATGATAGTGAATGAAAAGCAGGTTGTATAACACAACTCCTGTCCTACATGGTGAAAGTACAGAATCTGAACCTAACGCCAACACAGTGTATGGAATTAATTGTTAGTGCAAGCAGACCGAGTTCCAATTAGAGTACTGAGCAGATCTGTTTTTCAGCATGGCTACCTGCTTTCCTGCATTTAAGCACAGTGTTTATGGAGGACTTGATGGCTTTTTTGTGCTTATTCATTGAAATCATGGACTGTTTGGGGACTGCTGCTTAAAAAGAATCAGAGAGGTATCAATAATGATAACAATTAGGATCACAGATTTATTAATATTTTTGGGGAGCAACATGTATTAGTGGTGTGCAACAGTATTGCCATGTTATTATAAGTTGTTTTGCCAAGGGCTTGTTGGCAGCATGTCGTGTTCCTTAGTTTCCATTTGGAGTTGAGTACTCCTCCATCCGTTTCATCTCTGAAATCAATTAACAACATTTGCTCTGGTTTAGAGACTAGCTCTTGTAGGATGCTATCATCTAAACCTAATAGGATACCATGTTACAGGGCGTGAGTCTTTTGTTTATCTAGGCTTTGCCATTGCCAGTAGCAAACATTGTTCTCTCATTTCATTCCCAAGTGCTAGTTCATGCCCGATGCACACAGAATTGGCTGTTTTGAAAAGAGAGAGAAATTTCCATGTCCATGTTTAACTTTGATTTGTTCCTATTCTGTTGCTATAACCTCCTCCTACTGACTGTAAGTCAGTAAGTGGAAAGCACACCGTGTGCTCTACCTACAGCCAAGCAGCTGATAGGGCATAATTAATTGACAGCATTCCTATAGAGTGCTGATAAGCAGCGTAGTGCCCTTCTCAGGCCTGCTGCTATCCACGGTGAAGTCAGTGGGAGTTTTTCTTCTATTAAGAATGCAAAAATATGTTTCTAAGAGAAAACTGATTGAATTAAGATGTGTCTGAAATACAGGATAAATTCTGTACTGAAGTGCACTCTGTGCAGCTCCATTGACTTGAAGTACGGTAGAAGATAATTGAGTAATTTATCTGTAAGTGAGAGATGAGGATGTATCTGGAAGCTTGTGAACTTTGGATTAAAGATTTACTTCAGTAGTGGTATCTTCAGTTTGTAATAACATAACAAATCACTGTGCAATACAATCAATAGATCAAGTTAATACCAGCTGTGTTTAAAATGATAATTAAGATCGGTTGTTTTGTAAAAAGGGCACAAATTAATAAATTTCCTAAGAGAAGATCTAACATAAAAAAAAAAAAAAGCATTGTTTCTGTGAACTACAAACTACAGTGATGTCAACATTTTGTGCCCTTCTAAAACCAAATACACCACCACAAAACTTTCTCTGACATATTCCCATCATTCACACTGACACAGGAGGAATTTTGGTGGATATAGTGCTCAGAAAGCAGGATGAAGACAAATAAAAGTGCATAATCAAATGCTGATAGCAGCATCGTAGTTGACTAGCACTGGAGCAGAGCCTGAGGGTGCTGCTAGGAAGGTGTGCATTCAGGTGACACGTTTGGATGTTGTTTCTGGCGTGCTGAAGAGCCCCCCAGAACTGTTGGTGTAATAATGCCAGGAAGGGAAGCACGCTTGGTTTCGTGATTCCAGCAAGTGCTCTTTGTCTTCTCCCACCACGTACTGCAACTCATTTTTGCATGTGATTATCACGCCTGTGTTCTTGAAATCTGTTCTGTGAGAGGAACACATTGTGTTGGAAAATCCAAACTGTTTCTTAGAGACTTTTAATCAAATTGTGGAATGGGTGATTTTATAAAATGGCATAAATATGGACAAAATGCCACAAGATCAAGCCAGTTGTTCTCTGGTCAGTAGATTCCTGTGAGAGAGCAGCCTAGCTTGGTGAGCACTAATATATTTTTCCTTTCTGTCATTTGTTACTTTCTTGCCTCATCGTCTTTAGCAAGCGAGTTAATAGGGAAGAATTCTTCATGTGGATCTGTGCTGTCTTTTGTTGATATAAAATCTTAAAACCTGTTCTCTTCAAGAGAGAAAACATTTTCCTCACGAGGAAACTCAAGCATCCCGTGGCAACAAATGCAGACGTTCTGGCAGTCTGGGTTCTGCTCTGCATTCCAATCAGCATGACATCAATGGATGCTGGGACCTCTTCTTTTTGCTGATCGTGCGCTCTGTAGGGGCTGTAGGCTTGAACCGATGGCCCCTGGAAGCCTTCCCTGTCAGTAATGGGAAAATATGCAAATATAATAATCTTCTGAATCATCTTTTGTAAGATGTTACTGTAGTCTGAGGCAGAACCGCAAGGCACCAAAACATGCAAATCACGTTTGTGTGAGTGGCAGTGAGGGTGTCCCTGTGTTTAAATAGGGCATTACTCAAAATAGTACAATTCCAGCTTTCCATGGGAAAGTACTTTTTGTTCAGTGAGATGTTTTCTTTCTCTACCTAGTCATCAAAAACACCATCAATCCCATTTCCAGTGAGGCAAGCTTCTGTGGAATGTGACGTTTGTTATTTCCTTACCTGATAAGAGCCGTCTGCCTGGAGTTGTACAGAATATAATGCATGCTTTCCTAGTGCTATTACTTTGCTTAACTGAAACTTTTTATGCTTGAAAAATGTCTCATTTCAGAAGAACATTGCTCCAAAAAAACAATTCTTCTGGCTAGATGCAGGAAAAGGTCCCTCTTTCTATTGTTTTTGAGCACTTTATTGCAGGGAAGGAAATAGGAGTGAGTCTGTTGGAATCGTGGCACAGCAGATTACACGGCTGGAAATAATTCAAAGGAGCCTCCTGCTTGTATTTCTGCATCTGTTGAAAAACAGAATTTTATTGTAGAACACAGCTCTCAGGTGATACTTCTGAATTGCTCTATTATTGAAATACTCAGAATATGCTGTGTATGTTGCAACCATGCTGCTAAATTATTGAGTGGATTAAGAAAATCCACGTAGGCTATAACCACGCTGTTCAACCACCTACCCTCCTGGATCTTCAGGCTTTGTCATCTTTTCTCTGCGTTCATAGAGTGTGTGTAGGTATCAAGAATGTCATGCTAATATCCAGCAATGAAGATCCAGTGAACAGAGGTGAGAAAACTTCCCTCTGCATTCAGAAGTGTAATTGTGCCGCGGACATATCATCGTGTGTTTGGATATGAAAAGAAGCTTAAAAATGCTACAGAACCAGGAACGAATGTGTCGTTTTTGTATTGCTTGATATGGCTTCAGTTTGTCCTGTAAAACAAAATGCTCATTATTCTTACCATTTATTTTTAGCAGTTTCTATTATCTTGAACGTTTAGGACGATCCTCCAATTCAATTTGAAGTACTAAGGGGATATCTCCACGGCAAGTATTAGTACCAGTGTATACGTCCTTCTGAACGTCAAATTAATAGTTTGAGTCATGGAGGTTAAAAGGAATTTTAAGTGCTGCTTTAATGAGGACAGACACTAACATCTTCTGATACCTTGTATCGAATTTAACTAGTTTGCCTATCTGATGTACTATTATAGTGGTGCCCGCTAGTGCTTCCATAATTATGGGCCTGTCAGCATTTCCATTACAAACCCCTATATTACAGCTGGAAATATCACTCCAGGATGAAGTTTTGTACAAAGGCTTTCAGCCTTGAAAGAAGAAGCTTTCAAAATTAATTTTGCTGCTTCTCCAATTTAAAAAATGAAGTTTTGCAGTTGCTCACCCTACCCTGTATGGATAAGTTGTTTTCAGGGGAAAAATATCAGAGTTAAAATACTGATATTTATTTTCTGTAACATGCATGTTACACATTCAAAAGATAAGAATTGAAAGCCAAAAGCTTTTATTTAACCACAAAGGAAAAAAAAAAGGTAGCACAAGCAGAAGAAGTACATCAGCAAGCTGCCACTCCACTTGCAACGTGACCGCAGAGAGAGCCTGTGTCCTTTTTCGCAGATTCCAAAGCAGCAATTAAATTCTAATTTTATTTTTTATCAACATAGATTGATTTAAGCATCGAGGTCCAAGGACAAGCAGTTAGAATTAAGATGTGCCTACATGAGTGTTGCCCACAGAATTTTAGTTTGCTTGCTTTCTGAACATATTCTCCATAAAACTGGTTCCTGGGAGGGCTGCGTGGTTCTCAGATGGACACCACTTCTTCATCATATAATTAATTGTTTTTTTTGTCAGTAATTTATTACCCGTATCTGAAGTTGGAACCACTGTCTATCATTGTGTTGAGCGATTATTCAAGTGTCTGAATGTTTTACAAAACATTAATCGATTTATTTTCATTATACTTTTTAAAATGGAAAAAAAAAAACCAACCTTATTTTGGAGATGAGCATCCTTATTGTGACATTAAGTAAAAAATACGCATTGATTTTTTATTTTTAACACTTGGAACCTGCTTTTTCAAAGAGGAATTATATAGCCCATTCAAAACACAGTTCCCATTGACTCTGGTTGCTTTAGCTTTGCTATTCCTTTGAGTCAGATCTCTTGTCAAAGGTGTACCCTGATGGTGGGGAGCGAGCAGCTAAGAATTGCTTGGGAAGAATTTGGGTTTAAGCCATTTGCTTTGTGGTACCTGGAGTTCTTCATCTCTGCGATTCCTCATCCTTATTCATCACGGCGGGGTGCTGTGTGCTGCTGATGCCCAGAGGATGTGCACTGATGTGGATTCTTCAGTTCATACGACCTTGAGCTGGCACAGTTTTCCTTTCCCAGTATGTTTTTCAGCTCTTCAGGAAATGAAGCAGAAGCCCTGTGTAAGTTCATATACATCAGTATGTGACTATCTCGAGAAGAAAAAAATAAGGGGTTATTTAACTGTGCTATAATGCTTATACACACACGTGCATCCAAATTTAGTTGTAAGATTTCCTTAAGCATAGACTTTGTCTGTAAATTTTTGAGTGGTTTTAAACCGTTCTAAGAAAGGCAACTCTTCTGCGTGGCCTCGTGAGCCCCTGCCTCTGTCATCAGTGTTGGGACCTTGAGAGGTTGAGATGGATGTACCGTGCAGACTTCTGCACTTGAGATAATGGAGAGTAATGGATAAAATAATGGTTTAAAATGTACATGATGGCATATGATAGACAAAAAGTGACAGAAGCATGAAAACATACAAGGAAAGCGCAGCCTATGTGTAGTAGGATCTGTGAGAGGCTTGGAAGCGTGCAGCAAGCATAATATTTTGATAATTCCCCTGGAAAGCCCTGAAAAGCTTCTGTTGAGAACATGGAGATGTATTTGCAAAGGCTTAATCTTAATCCATTCATGTTTAGCCCCTTTTTGACGTGAGCAGTGTATGATAGGTTCTGCAAAGACAACGTGTCTGGCAGATTTCATGTCCCCTCTCCAGACTGCTCCTGGCACGAGAGCCCTCCAGGGTGGGGAGGGGTGGGGGACCTGACACATTTATTTCTAATTCTCTGGTTTTGTTCGTTTGTTTTCAGTTTGGTTTCATTTGTTGTTTTGCTTGTTTTTATTATTTTGTTTTTATTTGGGCTCGTTTTAAAATGTAATGGCTGCCAGTGTTCTTAAAGGCAACTGAAGCGTTCCTGAGCCACTTAGGTTGTGGTTTTCTGAGCGTGAAGTAGGCACAGCAGAACATCCGTGTAACTGCAGTTTAGCAGTTGGTACCAACAGGAGAACAATCTCTTCTAATGCAGGCTGTCAGCAAGCTTAATGGTAGGCGATCTGCAACTTTGTCTGCGTGTACTTTCTCCAGCTATTTCTTCAGTGCAAGTGGTTCATTTTCATATTACCACTGCTGATGGCATAAATTTCAAATACAGTTCCCCTAGCAGAAAAATACTGCTACTTATTTACCCAATACACCGCCAATGTCAATGTTAAAATAAATAGTCGGCGGTAACATGAACTGGTGTTTTACTTCCCTGGCAGTGACCTGTTACAGTATCAACATTGCTGCCTGCAAAGCAAACAGCACAGCTAGGAGATACACAACACTTTCACTGAAACAGCTTTGAGTTATTGTCAGAGCAGTGATTTTGAAGCTGCCGGGTGCTTATGATATTTTGGGGCAGATTTGTTAAGACCACAGCCATCTTCCAGACAAATACTGTTCAGTAGGAGCTGAAAATAGCTATTGAGCTTCAGTGATCTCAGCCTTATCTCTTGTTCCATACAATAATTTAAAAAAAAAAAAAAAAAGTCAAGAAGGAGCTAGGAGTCTTAAGTACACTTCTGAGTGCAGTATTGCATTTTAGTTACCTGGACCTGGGTTATCTGCAAACAGAGGTTTGGTTGTTGGGAACGGTCGAGCCGTGGTAGCACGGAGAATTTCAGACAGACAGATCAGCTGTGCTGACCTTGCACTGCAGTCAGTGCTGTCTGGATTAGTTTTTATTGTTTTCAAGTTCTTTCATAAATTATTTGCCAGCCCTTAAATTTAATCTTTTAGCATTGACTTCGTATAACTTTCTTAAAAATGTCTTAACTTTTCATTTCAAAAAGATTTAAGGTCATTCCTCTTCTTTGAGCTTCTTACTTAATAGGTGTTCATCCAGATCTTTATGCTGATGGTGTTCTCTGGGAGGCTATCCGTTCAAGATGGCTTTCATCTATATTTTAGTAGATTTCTGAAATGACAAACTATAACATTTTTGCTCGTGGTTTTGTATTCTTGCAGGGGCAATTACAATTTTAGAAGTTTCCACTAGGTAGTTATGGCATATAGAAAATGATTTTGGATCCAATATCCATTGTAACATAAATCAAAACAGGCACCTGAGAATTCATTTAATGGCACTTTTTCTTTCTGATGTCATTGGAGGGAGAAGAGTCAGATGGCTTTAATGAGACAGAATCAGAATCACAGAATCAAGAGGCAGGCATGTCTCTGCAGGTTTCCCATTGGGATTGCTTGCATTGCTGCACTTGAGAAGGTGCACACCGGGCTCTGTTGCTGCCCTGACCGCGTGTTTCCATGAGGATGGAGTGGTGATGCCCTCATGGCATCTTCCAGTTAATCACACGGCAAATGGGAAAGCTTTCCGCACCGCAGTACCACACTGACTTCACTGCGAAGTCAAGAGGATCCGTTTTGTTAAGGTTGATGATTCTGTAATAGAAATCTCATCAATAGGTAAAAAGGGAAATAAAATGGAATGGCAAAGAGTAGTGTAGCATTTCAGGCCTGCATGATTACCTTTAGTGCTAAGTGGGAAACCAACACCGGTTTTATCTTCCTGGTGTAATGAAATACTGAATTACCCTTTCATTCCCACAGGTCAAAAAAAGAAAATTAGGAAGCATGATATTGGGTGCTTCTGGCTCACTTTGACAGAAGGGTCATCTGCGGAGTCACTGGGGTTGTCAGGGCTCCGTGGAGACGCAGAGCACCGCACTGAGGGTATAAATAGCTCAAATTCAAACCTAGGTCTTCTGGCTGTAGAAGAGTAACTTTTGTATGTCGTGTCTCTTTCTGGAGCATACGTTATGACCTACAGAATAGCAGGGGATCTATTCAAGAAAATCGCCCTGCCGAATGAAGGCAGCGTGCAGAAAGCTGGCTTTAAGGTTGCTGTGAGCTCTGGCACAGAAAGCCAAGCGACCTTCAGGGAGCCAGCTGCAGTTATCTGATGGTGAACCCAGTCCTCTTGTCAGTGCAGCCCAGGAAGCTTTGTGAATTATGTCTGGGAGGCCTCCAAGAGGCCATCAGATCTGTAGTGCTGCGTAGTCTTTCTTCTCCCTAACATGTTTTGTAGATAAAAAAAGAATTTGAGGAAGGCGTGATGTGTCTGATATGATACTGGATCTGCTGGCTTTGTACCAATCAGAGGGAGCTGTGTGATGCTGATAGCTGGTGTCTGTGGAATTCTGGGGCGTTTGGGGCAGGCACCAGAGGAAAAGCCAGCAAAGAAAAATCCAAAGCTGAAGCTCTGACCCCAGTTCCTCTCTTCCACCCATTATAATTCAGGTGCTCTACAACATGTTGTATGCATCGTTCTCAGCAGCTCAGACAGAACTAGGCAGTGGCAATCCTCTGAGTTGTAAAAGTTATGTTTTAAAAAAAAAAAAAAAGGTAAAATGTCTGAGTTAAATTGAATAATTGAATTAAGCACACCTCGCTCTATGTGGAAGGCTTATTTGGTTGTCACATCCAAGGTTTTGTAATCCATGTTGAATCATTGTGTGCTTGTGTGTTAGAAATTATTGAAAGGACAAGAAAATAAGGCAGTGGATCAGTCATGCTTCCCAGACTGCAGTTTCAGCATCACTAAGTGCCATGGGAAAATGACAGGATGACACCGTATCGGCATCCAGCAGCCTTGAACGCAGTCACGCATCTTTCCTTTCCTTGAATGAACTTTGTTCTGTAACACTACGTCCTTCTGTGCCCAATTTAGTTCTGGGCTTTGCTTTAAACATTTTAAATATTTTTAAATGATATCTATTGATTTTTACCATTCAAATTTAAATAAGTTGCAATCAAAGAGTTTGGTTTGATTTCCTCTGCCTCCCCCTCCCAACCAGCACCATCTGGGGCATTAAATACCATTTTCAAGACCACTGCAGTGTCTGTTCTGTTTTATTGTAATACCTGGAGTGCTTTATGAAGTAAATTTGTTTATGTATTTTAGCTGCCTAATTGCTGTGGGTTGTTTGGACATTGGGGTTATGTCAGACCACTGTTGAGCTCCTCAGGATCCCCATAGGAGAATGAACACATGGCAGCAGTGTATACGTGCAGTGTATAAACCCATAACTGCTTGCATGCATGCATGTGTCCCACTGAAATGCCAGACTTCTTTCCACGCATTACCCTGCTTGTCAGCATTTGTGCTCGCAGCAAGACCATTTGGCTCCAGCAGAAGCTGTGCTGCAGAGCTTCCCACAGAGCCAAGCTGATAGCTGCCTTAGTGAGAGCTGCGACCAGTTAAGCCAGCAAATGGCTTGTTACCGTCCTTCCCATGGCAGAACAGGATTTTATATATGTGCTTATTTATTTTTAACTGCAGCCTGGATGGAAGGAAAGGTTCCAGAGGCACTGTTGGCCTGGCTCTGCACAGTAGCAGGGACTGGCTTTGGTAAGCGAAGGTGGGGAAGCAGGTGTGTCAGATCCTGAGGGGCAGGGAACCTGCAGCTGAAGAACAGAATATGCCCGTCCTGCTGTGACACTGTGTGGCTCTGATTCCTCTTTCTCAGGTGCTGAATAGCAGTTCAGCCATGGCAGCAAGGAATTCAAAGTGTGCAGCCTGCCCAGATGGTTATCTGCTTCTCGTCCTGCAGTCCACACCAAGCACAAGGAGGGGGGAAAAGAAGGGGAAAAAAAAAAGGGAGAGAGGAAAGAAAAATAAGTAAAATAGAGAATTTAGGTTTCAAAGCTGGATAGCTAACTATTAACATTCCTTAAGTGTATTCATTATACATAGTGAGGGTGAAGGAGGGAAGGATGGGATGTCATTATTGAGGGGCTGGGAAGTGGCAGTGTGGGTCCCCCAGTGTCAGCCTGCTGTGGGCTGCCTGGCTGAAACCTTCCTAGACAAACTCCAGGCACTCCAAACTCCAGGCACTCCAAACTCCAGGATCTCCAGAAGATCGAGCTATGTTGGCGTGCAACAAATTTTTATTCTGGCTGCTGGCTCTTTCTGCATGCTGTTAAACACACAAACTCAGGAGACAAAGGGCTTTGGTTAGGTTGCCATTGCTACAGCAACCAGTTCCTCCCAGGGAGCTGGAGCCAAGGGCTGCTGAGAGTTGGTTGCTTGGGGAGCAGGAAGGAAGCAGCGAGACTTTTTAAACCCTCATGTTGTTTTTTTGTGGGTTTTTTTTGCTTTGTGTACATTTTATTTGTTTGTGTTCTTAATGGTTGAGGTCTACGCAAAACGCTCCAGATTAATTTTCTGACTTTTGTGTAAAACCAAAAACTTCTGTGTGAGACTTTTTGCGTTTTCTGCCGTGTGTGCATGAAAGGCTGTGAGCTCTGTGTTCTCCATTTTGAACCCAGGTCTTTGAGAGCAGATCACAGCGCGGAGAACTGGCACAAGCAGCACTCACGTGGCAGTGCTGCGGTCTGAAGGACTGTAGGAAGAAAACCAGGTTCTCTATAGAGATCTTATCTATTTATACATCTTGTTGTTACAGTTTTCAGCTCCGTTCCCTGGTGCTACCGTACACCCTGAGCTGTTATACCCCAAGGATGCAGTCTAAATGACGCAACTACTGAGGAAGTGGTTAACTTCAGAGCAGAAGTGCAGAAAGCTCTCTGCTCCCTTACGTCCACAGCCTCTGGAGTCAACAGGAGAGGCTTTCCATGGAATTCAGTGGGATCTGTTCCAGCTCAAGTGGTGTTTTGGAAACTTCTCTGTAGCAGAAGTTTGAACACTAAAGAAATTTTTTTGTGACAGAAAGAAAGAGTCCCATCTAGAAGCATTGAGAAATGGCCTTATCTGTTGGCCGTGCTGTGCAAGTCGCTGCAGAAGACCACGCAGCACAGAACAGGAGCTGCCCAGCCTGCTGCTGTCCCCGGTGGCCATTGCTGCTGGGGGTGATCCCCAGCGGAGGAAGGGCAGCAATGTCTGCCTTACAGGAGCGTTTCAGTCCTTGAGTCAGTTGCTAAGCTCTCTTTGTAGCACTGGATTCCCTTACACGTTGTCTTCACTGATGTACAGGGATCACAGCTCCTGTGTACCAGGTGTGGTTAAAATAGTGATGTGTATTGTTTGTAACGTGGCAGGCAGGATGCATTGTTTTGATATCAGTTTGAGATCAGTTTGAGATCATACATTTGCCAGTTTGGAGCAGGATTTTGAAAATTCATGCACTATTACAGATAAAACATCTTTTCCAAGGTTTTATTTCTCTTATCTCCATAAGCAGGATGAAGCTGTTTAATTCTTCTGTATCAGTTATGTTGGTGACGTGGTAATTGCCTGTAGCTGACACTGTTTTCTTGCCAGGTTCTGTCCCAGAGGTGCTGTTGTGTTTGTCAGGTCCTAGGCTTTCCCTGGAGGATTCCTTTGGTGTCAACACTGGACAGCAAGAAGCGATGAGCACTGCTGGAATGTTTAAGGTTGTGACACCGTCTGTGGAAAAACATCTGGAGACCATAAAGCTTTGCATTCCTGTGTTAGGATAAAGCTGAGTTGTGCCTGTAGAGTCACTCGTTCCTTGTCTCCATCCTCCCTTTGTGTGGTATTGAAAGAATGTCGGATCTGGAAGCTTTGGAGTCTTTCAGTCCGTCAGGAATTTGGTCCTTCCTGGAAATTTTATTAGTACTTATTTAACAACTTCTGATGTCTGTTGTGCTGGAAAGCAAGAGTTTTACTCATCCATGTATTGCAAAAGCACTGCAGCTTCAGAGTGGAAAAGTTTTAGCTGGAGGATGCTGCGTGCTGCCATTGCTCTGTGCGGGGATAAACGATGGCAGCGCGTTGTCGTCTTCTGCAAAGTTCAGGTTTCTGGGCTGAGAGTTGATGCAGCTGCGGTTTGGATTGTTCTGTAAGCCAATCACAAACAGATTTCTGCACAAAAGGTACTGAACACATTTACTGCAGAGTCTGTGTGCACACAAAAGGAATCTGTGCAGAAGCAGCGAGCTGCTGTGTCGCAGCTTATTCCAACAAAGGATTTTTTTGTCACTTGTGGATTTATAGGGCAGGTATTTATCTGCAAATATTTGTCCTAATGAGCTAAAATTGTAACATTTTATCTTATTTTTGTACTGGTTTTGAGATTTCAAGTCCCTAAATCTGGGAATGGAGAGAGAAGTATGTCTTCGTTTCTTTCTTACGTAGTTCACGTCTTGCCGTTACGTGCGTCCCCTTCTTGGATGACGATGGCCTTCATATCCTCATCACCCTGCTCTGTAAGTCAGGTGCAGAGATGGTGAATGTCCTGTACAGAGCCCTCCACTCTTGGCAGACACTCCATTCTCTCAGTTGTTATTTTTATCCTGAGAAGGCAGGCATGAAGCTAGTGCATCTTAAAAATCAAATTGCAGTCAGCTTCACTTCGTGAGATCAGAAAGTTATGCTGAAGTCTTTGGGATTGGAAGCAGCAAACAAATTATCTGCTTCATTTTCTGTTGAGTAAGATATCAGAAGGCAGGTGAATCTGTGTGATCCTTTAGCTTGTAAATGGTGTTAGACTCTGATATGGAGGGTTTTTTCATTTTATGTTGTGTATCCTAAGAAAGTTCTCCCTTTTCTATACTCACAAGCAGAATTATATTGCCCAAAGTGCACCGTAAGGAATCTGCCTGCCAAAAAACGTGATTGCAGAACTGCTCCCCTCTGATTGTGACAAAGTTTATGGAATCTTTTGTAGTTTCTTCAGTGCTTTGTAAAGCAAATTTTACATGGATTTTTTTTTTCTTGAAACCTTCAAATTCTCTGTAATTGAAAGTTGATGTTTTCAGTATGAGAGAGATTTTGTAAGACACAAAAAAAAAAGAGTAATTACCGAAAAGTAATTAGAGAAAAGTAACCTGAGGGGAAAGAAGTTCTACTTAAACGTTAGTCAAGTACCATTAGCCATGCAAAAAGAGAAGAGTAATTTCCAGCAAATATGAACAGACCCATGTGTTTGGTCCATTCATGGTTAAAGGTGAATCCAACTCCCAAGCCCATTTCTGTACTCTGTCAAATTTTGGAAGGGTCAAAGTACGTCCTGACTTAAACTGAAATTAAAAAAAAAAATAAAATTAAATCCTTCTGCAGTTTGAAGCAGTTGTTTTTTATGTACAAACTCAACTTTGTGGCTGAAGCTTTTTGAGATATTGCATTCTCTGGCTGCTGTTGCCCTTCCTTTTTCCAGTCAACAAAAATACATTTAATATGCATGCCGCATAAATTAAGTTTCTTTTCTATTTTTTTTTTCCCCAAATGTTATTTATTTCAACACAGAGAGTTCTTGCTGTCCGGTTTCATAAAGCAAGCTTCTTGGTCAGTGTCACTAATTGCTGGGGAATGTTACTTTGCACGGCAGAGGGAATGGATGGCCATGTCACCCCGTGCACGGGGCTGGTGCACGCTGCTGGGACAGATCGGTGGTGGGGGCTGTGGAGGAAGCCTGCTCTTTTCCATTCTGGCCTTTCTTGGAACATCTGAAATAGAAATAGTATTTTCCTGGAATGTCAGGAAATGGGCTTTGCTTACTAAAAAAAAAAAAACATTAAACTCTACAAAAAATATGTTGCAAGTTTTCCTTTGTATTACCACATTCTAAGTTAAAATTTAAAGAGGTTTAATGAACAGCTCTTTGAACTTCAGCCTTCAGATTGACTACGATGGCATGAATGTATTATGGTTAACAAATAAAATACGCTTTTGTGTTCACTTAGAAAATGCATCAATAGCATTTGATAGTCATCAAACCAGTTCTGCACTCTAAGGCAAAGTGAATTGTGCCTGAAAAGCAATAAGCTGCAATTAAAGGCATGACATGTTTGTGGCTTAATGAGAGGCATGTATTCATAACGAGGGAGCAAGGGCTGCGAGCAGCGTTCCAGCCTGCAGTGCTGACAGATTGCCTGGAAGTGGTCAAGCTATGGAGGAAGCCCCTTTCAGCTCATGTTTCTGTTTTCATGAACACAGGATATTTTGGACAGTCTCAAAAAAAATCACGTGCATCTTTCTCAGGAAATATTTATACATTCACAGGCCGAGATAATGAGGTATTATTGGTGCTTATGCAAAAAGGACATCGTGTAAATGGTTGAGAAATTTAACCAGCTGACTCGCTGCAAAATATTGTTAATAAAAATGGTTTCTTAAAAAATGTATGAGCTTATACATTCAGGATAAACAGCTGTTTTCTTTTTTCAATAGCACAGCTGGTGTAGGAGCACCAAATTACTCGCATTTGAGCAGGACGTGAGCTATATTTAGCAAAACTTATTTGCATGTAAGCTGGAAATTTGCAGCTTAATTTCCATTTGAGTGAAAATTGAAATGAGCAGTGTTATACATGTATTAAGCACGGATTTGAACCTGGTCCTATTAATTCCAGCATCACTCCCTTAGGACGTAAGCCATTAATGTATCAGGATACTTCAGATCTAGAGCAGACCGTGTTCCTTTAGCTGACAGTGCTTTGCTGACCATCCTACTTCTGTTGCTGAGCTGTCATTCATACGGACTTTAACAGATGAAGTAGTTTGAAGATGTAATTTCTTCCTTGAGGAAGGCAAAGCAAACGTGAAGGCAATGAGAATTGCTCTTTACAGCATGCAAAAGTCAACTGTTCCTGCTGCAGTTGTTTGTTTGGGAGGCTACAAAAACATCTTCCCATGAATTTGGGCAATGCTTACAAACTGCTGCTGATGGATGTCAGCAGATGTGTAGTGCACCATGAATCACAGATGCGTGCAGGAATTAATTGGAAGGAAGATTTCAAGCTCAACATTAAACTTTAACTAATCAGATTCTTCATATATCACTGGTGTAGGTGACATTTACTCCACTCGATGACTTCTCTTGGTTGGAGGCTCTAGCAAGCTGTACGTTGCATCACATTTACATTCAAATCTCAGGACCTAGATGTGTATGTTGGTTATTGTAGCCTTCCTGCTAACACTTTCTGTAAAGCTTTGTTCATCTGGCTGCATTTGCTTGAGGGAAAATTTTACTTTAAACCATCATTCATTGTATCCTAGTTCAGAAAGTGCTATTGCCTTCCTTACAGCTCACTCAGTGTTTTGCAGCCTTAGCTCTGATTTATGCTAGGGACTACCAGACAAGTAAGTGATTGGACTGTTGAGGTCAGTCCCCTCCTTTCTGCTATGGTAAAGCAGTGGGCATCCTGTAATAGGGACAGCATCTAGCCAGAAATACATTCTTCTCAGTTGGTGTAGGAAGCCTTATGCAGATGCTGTCGTGAGCAGGCAGGACACTAATGGCCTGAAGTCATCTCTATACAAAACAACCCCTTGAAATATTTAACGTTAGTTCTCTTGCATCTCTTCTTTCTCCCACTGATAATGAATGCATATTGTCTTAATATCTCACAAGGTTTCTTATAAACTTATTTTTCTCATTGCTGGGTTTTTCTGCGTGGCCACGTTTAATTCAGATGTTGGCTTCAGCTGATTTCCAGGACAGAGTGCACCTCTGGTTTGTTTCAATCAGAAGACCCCGAAGTGCGGCACTCAGTGCCTGTGGCAGCTCACTAGAGGTCTGCAACGAGGTACAGTCAGTCGTGGAGAGTTCAGTGTTATTCCTTCTTGCAACAAATCAATTCTTCTGTTGTTTCAGAAGATTGATTTCTTGCGTAGCTAAGATAAATTTGCTCTTGCAAATAGTATTTTAAAAAGCCACTGTTGCTCCTGAAACGACTTTCTTGTGTTTGTGCCTCAGGACAGCCATTTTACAACAACAGCTCCTAGAAACTTCTTGGCACTTGGGATATTTCTACATGGCAAAGTGAACGCAGTGCCCAGGTGCCCAGTTTGCTCTAAACACCGTAGCTTAGGCACTGGCAGTCAGATAATGTGTTAGCAGAGGCTGCAGGCAGGCAATGTGAGATGGAGCCCCAGTGCAGAGCAGCCAGGCTCTCCCTGCCAGGCACTGCGTTGGGCTGTAGGAACGCAGCCCTTCTGCGTTCTCTGTTTACTATTCATGCGTTCTTTACAGATTTTCCCAGGAGTCTAAACCAGCGGGACTCTTTTCACATGACCCTACCCTACAATGCAGTTATTTTAGCAGGAAAACCACTATTCTAGAAATATCAGCTGCTACTTTCACGCTGGTAACTAATGCTACGTAGGAGAGGCTTCCAGGCTGCTGTTTGCAGTGAAGGTTTTCCTGCCTGCTCTGGGCTCTGCAGGCAAAGGGTGGCAGAAAGTTGTTGAGCCCTGCGGTGCTTGTCGGTGTCATTTCCCTCCGTGGCAATGTCCTCAGGAAAACCTTGAGGTGGTGGTTAATGTGTACCGTGAGGCAAGGTGTTTGCTTCTCGTGCTTGCAAAGTAACAGCTCTGAAAGCCAGGAGTCTGGTAGGGCAGCTGGTGGTTTAAAAAAACTACTTCAAAAAGTAGAGCCAGAAGGAGCCAATGCAGATCCGCCAGGACACGGAGCTTCCAATGCTAACACAGCGCACATTCCTCTGTGCTAGTTAAAACCAATCAAGGAATGTTAATAACAAGGAAGACAAATCACCCTGTCAGAACCTCGAGCTTGTGTCGTGGAAAAGACTTTCTTAAATTATTCTTAATAGCTATGAATCATCATCTGCACGAGTGTGGGGATCAGAAGGCACAATCTCGGTGCTTTATCAGCCCGCGCTGTAATTGCCCACGTGTGAGGGCTCGGCGTTAACCTGAGAATGCATTGGGCACTGCCCATTTCAAAAGACAGAGTGATGTCTAATAATAATAATGTGGAGGATTTGCAGTCAGAGAGTGTGATAAGAGAAACCGCTTTGACTTAAGTAATTACTGCTCAGAATTGGACAAAATTTACAGGTGTGTCTCGGGGTAAAAGCACTGAGCTGGGAATCACTGGGCATACACAGGCAGAATTCCTTGTTCAGTCACAGACGTGGTGGGGTTTTTTGTTTTTTTTTTAAGGTATAACTGGAATGTATGTGATTCGGAGTCTCCTCACAGAAGCAGAACTTCTCTGTCAGCACTGGGTGTGCAATGTCCATGAAGCGATTTCTGTGTGGTGTCACTGTCACCTTCTGGGCAGCGCAGTGGGCTCAGCTCAGCCGGCCTTAGCCACACGCTCACAGTGATTTACACTCGTTGGGATTTGATATTTTTCTTGCAGTTTATGGTAGCGTGGTTCCATGAAAGAACATCAGTCTCTTTTAGCCAAACATGTCATATGTGGATATCTCTGATTTGTGATACTGGAGCAAGGGAATGCACAGCCCCGTTGCTCGCTGCCAGCACGAGCGTGCGTTTCTCTTGATGTTTCTGAGCCAATATTTCCAGCAGAAACTGAGATATCTGTATTAAACTGAGAGCAAAATTGCAGAGGACTGCATGGAAGGAGGAAATCTAAGCGTGCAGTGATGTGTGCAGTTGTGAAGCAATTTCCAGAGATGTCCATGGCCACTAAAAGTCAAAAATAACAGAAATCTAAATAGAGATCTCAGTAGCGATGCTGGTTTTGTGGCAAGTTGTAATTGCTCGCCTCCTTTCCTCAACTAACGTTCTCATGTTCCACAGGCTATAAATTACTGCTCTTTCTTTCCTTCAGAAGATAAGTGCCTTATCACCTCTCCTCTAACATCCCCACCACTCCTCAGGCAGTATCTTTGCTCGCAGGTGGTCTCATTGATACATATCTAATTAAAAGCAGAGCATTTTTTCTCAACTTGTACTCAGCTTTGAAGTACGTAGCTTTGATTTCAGAACTGAAGAACAGCTTCGTGTGCCTGAAAGATCTCCCTTTTCCAACCCCACTAGCTGGTCCAATAAAAGTACTTGCTCTGCCTACAAACTTGGCCTTGGCTGCGTACCAGTGCACTCAGTTATCGTCAGTGGAGCAGAGCAGGCGATTTTTCATGAACTTGTTGAAGTGTGTGTTTGAAGTCAACAGCTCCTCAGAGCCTTGAAGATCAGGACAAAGTGTTTAAGTGTGATGAGATAGAGAAGAAAAGGATTCAGCAGAGGAAGATGATAACAAGATTAGCGATAAAAATGGTTTGGGGGCTTATCTGTTAGATGGGGACATTTTGTGTGGAAGAGGTACCCGAGATGAGGAAGCTGGAGATAGGCAGGAGATAGGAGATAGGACCCAGCATCAAATAGTTTAAATAGCATCACTCTACTACTTGTTGTTTTAGTGATTGTCTTAGGAATGCTTCTATATAGTGACTTACATAGAGGAGATCCTCCAAAGTTAGATAAGATATAAAAAGAAAGAACAATTCTCTCCAATTATGAGGAAAAAGGAGGGGAAGAAACGTCATACACATAAGTGAAATAGCTGGACAGCTGCAAGTTGCATGGCTGGCAGTTACACAGAGATTTCCTGATTTTCAGATGTCACAAGGTCACGTTTTCACAAGTAGTTGGCTGGATCACTATGACACTGGGTTTATGACAATGGTGTCTATATTCTTCTTCTTTGCTAGTTCTTTTTAGGTTTTAAGAGTGGGTTGTGTTCTGTACCGTGAGATGTTAATGTGTTTGAGGAAAAGTAATGAAAAAGAAATCCAGTGAAATTCCCAAATTAGCGTAGAGGACAAGAAAATAGACCCAAGGTATATCATCCTTCCCCTAGGGCACCCTTTTACCCTTAAAGAACTTTTTATAAACGAGGCACTTTCAGTACTTTGGCATTATCAGCAGAAAGGTACTTTGTGCTAGGAGGGAGCAGGTGCTCTGTGCTATTCTGTCCTTTGAGAGCAATGTGAGGGAAAACCCTGTCCTATTCCTTACTGTTTTGTTTCGCCAGACCATCTCGTTGGTTGCTTGATTGTTTCTGTTTTTAAGTTTTAGCTACTTACCCTTTCAATTTGAGGTTTTAGAGTTTGTAAAGTATGTAGTAGGGTTGCTGCTTGATGGGAGGAACCTGGCTCAGAGACCTGAATAAGGCTTCAAAATACTGTTTGTCGTCTTTGACCTTTTGTTTGCACAAAGTGATATATCATTGTATGACACTGACTGGTGAATACTCACGTATTTCGTAAAGCTAATATGTTGTTGCTGGTTTTGTTTTGCAGTACAGAATCGGGCAGTTGTACATGATAAGCAAGCACAGCCATGAGCAGAGTGACCGAGGTGAAGGCGTCGAAGTGGTGCAGAACGAACCCTATGAAGATCCAAACCATGGCAATGGTCAGCTAACAGAAAAACGGGTCTATCTCAACAGGCAAGTGCAGTACAACTGCTTCTGTCAGCGTGGGCAGTCGTAAAAATTTGCAATGAATGCCCCTGTCAGACAAAAAGGTGAAATATGTCTTCCTATGATGAAATTATACTGCTGAAGGTCAATACCTCCAAACGAAGGCCGGAGATGGTTTTATGTTTATTTAAATATATGTATTTGTGTCCTATGAAATTTGTTGCTCCATCTGTTGGCAGTTTTATTACCGCTGATCTAATTGAATATTGCTGCTTTTCTGATGTTCTTCTATCCCCCTTGGCCTGCCTCATTTTATTACACTTTTATGCCCTTTCATAGTGGGCATGGAAACACCATAGCTATTGCTTCTGTGTTGCAAGTTACTCCTCCACTGCAATCCTGACGTTTCTAACCTTAACTCAGGCTGAATTGAGTCACTGGTAAGGTTGCACGCTCACACACATACACTCAGACCGTGTATTTTGCCAACATTCAATATTATTACAATTGTAATTCTTTTTTCTCACAGGCTAGATGTAAGACTTGGTAAAAATCAATAAATTTGTTCCTGTTGTAGAGCTCTCAGATTTTTTTTGTTTGTTTCTGGTTATTTTTTTTCCTCCACATTAAGAAGAGATAAGGCATTAGGCACTGAAGGACATCTTCAGAATCATCACTTCATTGTAATTCGGAATAACTACAAGGGCTGGGTCCTAGAAAGCATGAGCAAGGCATACTTGGGGAACACGCTGCTTCTGTTAGTATAGGCAGTGGACCAAGGGATCCCATACCAAAGATGGGTATGAACATTGGCAAAGAAGAGTCGTGTGCCTGCAGTAACTGGGGAAGTTCACCTGAGCTACAATGGATATTTGAAGTCAGGTTTAAGGGACTACCTTACAAGAGCCTTTGTTTAGCTTGAGTTTATACTCTTCAAATTAAATCACCTCCTGTAACACTGTGTAGGAGCTTATGTCAAGTACTTACTTTACTGTATTACTCGTTCTATAACGCCTCTGTAGACAAGAGCTGCTTGTATGGATAAAAATAGCCACTGCCACCGGAGCAGCGATATCCATCGTGGTTACAGCAGGAAGCTATGCTGTTTAAATAGCCATTTTTGGAATCTCCAACTAAAAAAATCGTACTTCCTACAAGGCTAACACAATGCATTCAGAGATAAGGTGTTACTGCACTTCCTGCTGTAAATTGCCCTCAAGCTTCAGAAGTTTCCCAGATGTATTTTCTGGGAAACAAGTCCAATGGAAAACGTGAGTTGTCATAGCTTTCCTGCTGCTACGCTGAACTGGATATTGAAAACTGTATGATGCCTTCGTGAAGGAGCTCCAGAACAGCACCAAGTTCAGTAAGTCAAGGGGTACTTGGACAGTGCAGATCTCCTGCAGAGCCAGCAGCTCTGCAGTCCTGCCAGACCTACCCCCAGTCCCACTGGGGAAAGGAGCTCAGACAGTAGGTGCTAGAAGGTGTGATTTTCCCTCCGTCAATTTCACAGCCAAAAGCTTTTGTTGCCATAGTGGTCCTAACGTTTTTTGATTTTCCCTGAGGAAATCTGAACTTTATATTTCAGTGGTGGTTTCTTGGGAAGATTTATGCGTTGTTTTGGTTTACCTTTTCTTGCCTGCTAATATTTTCATTTTTACATGTGTAAAATGCTGCCTGAAAGACTAGCACAAGAAAAGTTTATGCAGAGAAAATCTGGTTTTGAGCAATGTCATCAAAGAGCAAAAGTCAATGCACTTGACTTTGAATCTTTAGATGATGTGCTAACGTCTGCATTTTGCCTCTGGACAAATTCAATATTTATGCATAGTTAGATCATGGTTAAATAACTTTAATGAGCCAGACTTATTTTCCCCAGAAGTTTGTTAATATGGAAAGTCATTTTATTTTCAGCACACACACTTTTCTAAGCATAACTCTGTCAAACACGTACAGCTGGAAGATTGAACTTAGCTCAGTAAAGACTCAGTCTTAGCCCGAGTGATCTTCTTGGCTCATCAACAGATGAACACCATTTTAATTGAGTCCCTGCAGTACAATGAGAGCTGTGCTCTCTGAAGGCCTGTCTTTGAGTGGCTAGTACTGCATCCTTGTTACTGACAGCTTAAGTGATGATAATTGATGTTATTAGGAAAGGCTTGAACTTGCTTTCTTTTTAAAATGTGTGTTCTGCACTTGGTGGTACCCTGAGTGACCAGGACATAAGACACCCAAGATGCATGGTAAATAAAATGCTCCTGCACTTCCAGACTGTTGTTGTGCTGCGCTTTGATGGGCTTTCTGTGTGCTGTGTCCATCTTCATGTCTTTCACTTCTTATTCTGCTGCGGTTGTACCGCTGCGTTGATAAACTCCCTTAACTGATTGAACTCTGAGTTATGACATCAGTTCCACAGAATTGAAAAGAATCAATGTTTTCTTTTTTCCCACCAGCAAAATTGGACCAATCCCACCTGCCAGGCTCACAGAGGGGTCTGACAATTTTAATATAAAAGCACCATAGTCAAGAGTCGATGTTGGTAGCGTGGGGAATTTGTGTGCACTGGGTGAGCAGAATGTGAGGGCTTGTGTGCCAGCAGAGACCATGGAGGAGCCTTAAGAACAAATAATGGGGTCAGATGGAAGTGGACCAGCACCACGGCCTTGCTCACGAGCTCTTATTAGAGAGTGCCTCCCAGTGGCTGAGGGTTCTGTGGCACAGACCCACCTTGCAGGGCTCACCTGCTGGTTGCTCCATGGCCAAAGGTCCAAGGCAAATTCTTGAAACCTGCATTGGAACCTCTCATCTGATCGGAGGTCATGGCACCGGCACCATACTGCTGGCTTTGAGAGGGGAACAAGCTGTCTCTGTTTCATGTGTGTTAGTGGAAAAATCTGAGACAATGAACATCCACGAAATGAGTAGAGTGAAGTGTGGGTGTTACTGTGTCCCGTGAAACACGTGTCAAATTATGAGCATGTTTGCAACTATCTTCTTTTCTGCAGTGCTCCTAAGTCATAGCTTACTCTAATTGTTTATTTTCTTTTATTTTCAGCAAGCTACCTAGCTGGGCTAGAGCAGTCGTTCCCAAAATATTTTATGTTACAGAGAAGGCTTGGAATTACTATCCTTATACAATCACAGGTAAGGAATGACAGGATTACTAACTTGTACTTGTTGGGTAGTTCAGCTTACTTTCCGAAGCTCCAAATTACATGGTGAGTGACAGACACAGAGATTATGGACTGTGGCTAAGTAAAACCTGTAATCTTCTACCTATGTGATACCTTCCTTGCAAGTAAAAACATTGGGTGCTTAGATTCTGTGCTGACTTGTACCCTTCATTGTCCCATGCACTTTAGTCAACTATGAATCAGCAGGTTATCAGGGGTTTTGGATGATTAATGTATGTTTGCTGTAAGGATCTTGCATCATTGTTTTATTTCACATTTCTTTTTTCTTTCTTTTCCCTCATCGTTCTTTTTTTTACAAACGGACAATTGGAAATCAGAATACACAGTAAGTTCTTCTTCTTTTTATTCTAAAAATACAACATGATTGTGTGGTCTGTGGTACTGGAAGCCAGACTGATTCCTTGTTAATAGAACTAATGCATAATGCCCTCAGGAGTGGAACTTTATTTCAGCTATTTGTTTAGCAAAAGAAGGGTTAAATTTGAACTGTTTCCTATAAATTATTGACCTTATTTTTTAGCATTTGAAAACAACTTGATATATTTTTAGGCATTGACTGTAAAGGAGAAAAGTTTCTATAAAACGGGGCAAGGCTTTTAAGGTTCCAGTTATTACTTGGAGATATGAGAACATACTTTTGTTTTATTTATTATTTTATTAACTTATAAAATGCTCATCTCTGGTATAGCATCTGGAAAACTGTACAATCTGTAGACAAAATTAAGCAGAAACTGGGCCTAGTGCCCAGGAAAATCAGTTATTCCTCTAGCAGAGCTGAAGCAAAATATAGCACATAAATCATGAGAAAAATTGTTTTAAATGTATTGGCCTCAATAACGTGCAGAAAGTTTTCAGCAGCCTTTGGGAGATGGGGAGGGGATGGGGAGGAAGCTGCAGGTGAAAGGACATGTCAGAAACTGCTGCCTTGACTTGGAATGAGTTTCTGGTTACAGATAAAATACCATCCACTTGTTTTGTTAACTGCAGTGTTCGAAGTGTTTGTGCAGTGTTTTAAAACCAGTGAAGAACAAAGAGAGGAAAAACGTTTTGGTGTGAGAAATGTGGAAGAGACAGAAAAGAGGGATTTGAAGGCTTAGGTCTGGAAGCTGGGGGCTTAGAGTTGAGAATGTGATGACGAATTGAAAACCTGAATGACTGAATTGTGCTTTTCAATATGTGCTGTATGTAGTAGGTTGCTCTGAAAGTAATGCCTCCTGTTTATTTCCATGTTCCATAGAAACTACAACTGATACAAAGAGCACAATAACACCATTTGATAGAGCAAATTCTCAGCTACAAAACAGCATTTTTCAACATAGCCACCACCATTAGTCAATTTGAGTGGATTGAGACACTTCATTTTGTGGTGTGACAGCTGTGCGTGGCCATCTGGAACGTGGCTCATCTTCCACACTGCTGTCACCACTGCTGAAATTTCAGCAGCGTCCCTCGCTGTGCTGACACCACTGCTTGGTCTCCATAAATGTTCAGCAGCGTTGGTGGATGTCAGTGGGGGCAATTGTTTCCACATGGAGGAATTCAATTCCACACCTTTCCTCCATCTGCACTTCCGTGTCAGACACCGTTTTGTCAGGCTTCCCCTCTGCTGCCATCTGTGACACGGCAACAAAATCCAGGGGAATGTTGGTGGGAAGGTTCAGCCTCTGCTGCCATCCCACCAACATCTGCCTCTGACGGCATGGGCCAAGGCAATGAAATAGGAGGCATCACTTGCAGAGCAGCCCTTGTGTTTGTTACATGTTCTGCTTTGTTTCATCTGTAAAATTCATTTCATTATCAGAAGAAACCCTCATGTCCCATAATGGACAGCAGCAGTTGAGGGACAGACTCAGCTGTTTTTGTCAGCAGAAACCTTCACCATGGCCTATTGCAGTGTATGGTGATGCAGTGCTTAAACCTTTGACAGCAGCTTTGACCTCGTGCTGGGAGGATGCTGTGCTGTGTCGGATTGATGTTGGTTACTCTGTTGTATATTTCTTTTTCTTTAACTGAAAGAGACTGGTAGGAATGATTAAAGGATTAGTAGCAGACAAATTATGTCTGTATCTGAAATGCAATACATCATCGAAACCAAAGAGCAGTGTGGTTCTCAAAGAATTGGAATCAGGAGTGATCTTCCCCTAACCTGATGGGACAACACCTGGAACACATTTCAGCAAGGGGTAAGAAGGGGTACAGCTGGAGAGATGCCCGAGAGCAGGATTGGATAGAATGCTAAAGAAAAATGAAATTGGTCTACAAATGCAGAAGGCAGGCAAAGCAGTCCCTAAGTGACAGCGTGACTGCCTGTGGGAATTCCCCAGTTCCCATAACTGCTCACCATGGTGCGAGGAAATAGGGCTAAAAATATTGGGATGAGATTAAAGAAACTGCATTTCACTCAGAAATCTGAAGCTGATTGACTATGAAATGGCATTCAAGGGAAAATAGAGAAAGTGTCTTTGCCTCCAACTGTTGAATCTAGAACAAAGATGTTAAATATAGCATTGGGAATAATTCCAATACTTGTCTGCAATATTAATCTAAATTTTGATCTATATTTGTTAGAGAATTCTGAAAGAAAGCAAAAACCAGCACAGATATTCCCCAGAAAATGTAAGACAGGTCAGAAACCCTTTTTTCTAAAAGTAGTGACTTCCCTCTGGAGGGTCTGTGGGCCATCCAAAGAATGAAACTGAGCCTCATTTCAAGGAATGCTGATTCTGAAGGTAGGGCAACGATTGCATAAATAAAGCATAATCTTATCAAGTAGAGTACGTACTGCTAGGAAGGAAAAATCAGACCTTTCTTCGTCTCTGAAGCTCCACTCTAAATAAAGAGCAAGGATCCGAAGGGCTCAGTAGTGTTATTTCAGTGTGCAGCTCTGATTTAGAAGAGGATGTGAATGGCAGAGTGAAGCTTGCTGGAAGGTTTGGGCTCTTTGCACTGTAAAACATGAAGGCTGGTGAGAAATTGGACTCAGACAGTACAATTCAGTGGTTCAATACAGACCAATCTGTTTTGCCTGTGAAATAAGACAGATTTCATGATCATAACCTTCTCAAGAACCTGGAATTGTGAGACCTCATAAGAAAAAAGGTTCAGCGGGCATTGAGAATAATTTCTGGAATGGCATTCTCTGGAATGGTAGTGTGAAAAGCCAGGAGTGACTGGATGCACAAAAACAGAAATGGAAGTTGGTCTTTGTGATGTTTGTGCTCTGAAGTCGGGGTCCCGTTGTGATGGCATCTGCTTTAAGGGCTGGTGCCTGTTACACAGCAGATCTCTGAACTGGGCAGCAAACAGCAAGGTAGGACTGCTTGGTCTGCTCTCAGGTCTTGGCAGCTGTAGTAATAATATGTAAAGCAAATGATGTGCTAAAGATAATCAGCTTTACAGAGTGACTGTATGAGCGATGCTGTCAGTTGTGTACTGTGTGAAATATGGTAACGCCAGGAGAGCCTTGTAGAGTGTGTGCTGTGCTGTGCGTGGAGGAGGATCTCGTTAACGCTGCACTACAAAAGAGTTCTGATCAGGAAGGTGAGGCACGGGTAATGTCCCAAGAAATGCTGCATCAGACCTTGAGTTAATCCTTGCAAGTTTCCTGCTGATATTGAAAGAGAGGAAGAAGTAGGAAAAAAAATGCTTTTGGAGATGAAGCCAAAAGAATTCATCCAGAATTGGCAGTGCCATTTAGAGAAGAAGAGACTGCCTTAATGTTAAACGGTTGTTTGGTGGCTGGGGCATTTCTCTAAGTGAGAAGGTCTGATTTTTCATCTGACTTAAACTTCCATTTCAGTTGCTCTGGTTTTGATCTTGTCATTAGAAACCTGATGAGACAGCGTGCTGAAACAGATGTTTAATTTTTACTTACAAGTTCATTTCATGTTGTAATCAAGTTGATGTTAAGTTTATAAATTTGGGATACTGTATTTGAGGTACAGCTGAAAGGAAACCCTACAGAAGTGATCAGGAATGATCAGGAACCTTGGGTGCTGGTGAGTGCCTGCTGTCAAGCTGTGTGTGCTTTTGGGGAATGGATGTTTCCAGGTGTTAGCAAGAATTCCTTTGCAAGTTTCAGGCTGGAACCTTTTCCACTTTGAAGATGGAGAAAACCCTTATGTGCCAATTTATTGCAGCATGAGCAAGTGTGTGTCTTTTTACAAGTGCATAAAATATTTATGCTATTTTTAGACATGTGGAGAAGAATGACTCTCAGGGGACACTTGCTGAGGTTCTCCAGCAAGATTGGAAATAATTAACGAGAAAGCAAACCTGTCTCTGTTGCAAACCAAATGAGAAAGGATTGCATGGAACTGAGTTTCAGTAGCTGCATCAGGGCGTTGTCAGACAATGAGCAGCACGGATCCATTCGACCTCTTCAAGTGACAGCTGAGATTCTGGACAAAGAGAGGGAGGAGAACAGAGAAGAAAAATACAAACAGGATTTAAGGAGGTGCTCTGCAGGTGTTTACCTTGAATCGTTGCAAGGAGTTCTGCTGTCTGATCTAAACAGTTCCAGTGCTGTTCGCAACATGTCAGTTCTGAGGCTGAGCTTTAAACCAGCTGGGTCATTTTTACCCTACTGAGGTTGTGCATAATCTTTGGCAATTATTAGTTTCACGTTTGTGAGTATGTAAAGCAAGACAGAGACCTGAGATGGCACGTTTTGTTCTCTGCAGGGAGGGAGAGAGTTTTTTCAACCTACCGATGGTACAAATTGAGTTAAGAATAGGACATAAATTCAGAATATTTATGAAAAACAGTCATGGAACAGAAAACAAGAGACAATGATTCCTTTGATGATATATCAAAGTGACATTAATTCTTCTACAGCGAATGACTGAGGCAAATATAATCATTTCGTCTGCTATGTGTCAAGCCCCAGAGTGATAGTTGCTAAATGTTCCATTACTGACCTGCTGTTTTCTGATTACTTCTGAGAACAGGCGTGTTACGTGCTTCACAGAGCTGCCAGTTTATCCATGAAGCAAATTAGCTGGAAGGAATGTTTTTGTAATTGTTAGTTTTATAATCAAATGACTTGAGAAGGAAAAAAAAATGCTTCAGATAAGCATTGCATGGAATTTGTTGGTTTTTTTCCCCTGCCTTCTCTTTATCCCATCACCACTGCTTGAAATCTGGACACAACAGCTCAGTCTTCAGTGCACAAACTTTTCTCCTGAATGCATGAAGGCTCTGCAGTAAAAACACAACAAGGTCTGTATTGCAGGGTTGGAGCCTAATGCAAAGTCACTACCAAAGCTCCTTCCCTTCCCCACGTCTCCATGCCCTCCCCAAAGCTCAGAGGACAGGCTGACTGCTGACCTGACTCTAGTAAATGTTCCCTGAGAGGCTACAGCAAAGAGAAGGACCACTGCAATATTTGTAAGAATCAAAAAACAGATTTTTAGAAAACCGCAAACCCGTATTCTCATTTAATAGTTCAATCCCATTCAATCATCTCATTATTTACATACAAAACCAAACTGCTTAGGACAATCTTTTTCCACCACTGGCTTCTTATAAAGCAGTCCAAACCCCTCTCTGGTTCGTGGGGCTGCCATTCCCTCGCACACAGTTTCTCTCTTCCACCTGCCTCCCTGGACAGGCTGCTGTTGCCGCGTATCAGAGCAGGATATCCTAAGGGAAGGCGAAAACAGAGATCAGTGCTGAGTTTCAGTGGTTGGAAGCAGCTCCTTAGTTAACTGGTTCTTCAAGTTCCTGTTTGTGATACAAACAAATAGTGGTTTTCTTTCTTACCTTCTTTAACTCCCTTATTTCAAGCTGGTTTTTTTGATGGCTTGGTTGTTTTTTGTTTGTTTGTTTACGGTGTTCCTACTCTTTCCTCTTAGCCATACGTTTTCCACTCTTTGACACCTTCTTGTGCTCTGCTTGCTGTGCAAATTCTCCTCCTCCTGCTTGGGTCTCAGCTTCTAAGTTCTGCCATCACCCCCTGCCCAGTCCTTTCCATCTGTTCTGCCCCAGCTTTGCCATCCCAGCTGATGGCAGCCTGTGCTGCATCCACAGCAGCTCTGCACGTGGTGCTGGCCGGAGTGTTCTGCAGGCAGTCGATATTGTGGCCATTTTTCAAAAAACTTGGAATGTTCAAGAAACTTTATTATTATACTCTGTAAATATCTGAAGGAAGCATTCTCATTTTAAATACACCGTGGAGACACTGTATTATCTTCATGTATCTTCTTGCATACAGATGTAGAGACGACATCTTGTTTGCCCATACCCACGTGTGAGTTTGGTTTTCTCCTGGGTCCAGATCTCTCCACGCTGTCCTCACCGTGCCCCAGAGGCACTGGCAATCTCCATGTTGCACCACTGTGCCCGTTCCATCCACCCTTCTCCTTTATAGATGCCTCCTTTTCCTCTGGGGTTGCTCTGTGCCTGTCTGCCTGCTTTCCCTCCTTGGCCCCTGCAGTGCTGGGGGTTCCTACAGGGAACCCTGCACTCGCCATTCGTCCCCACGTCCCCTTCATCTCTTAACAAGTAGGAGGGACTCCATGTTTGTCACCCTTCCTTTGATTTTCAACGAAGAACTGCTGTTACCAACTGGCTTCTAAAACAGTGCTCAAAACTTTTGAACTCAAAGCACGTGGTATCTGAAAGTTACCATGTTTACAAAATAAAAAGTAATTGTGCTTGGCCATTCTCACCTCCTTATAGCAGTTATGTGCTCTTCAGCTCTAGACTTCAGGCTGCTCCAAGGAGGTTGCACTGTAAGGTGCCACTGTGTGTTGAAGATAATGTAAATGTGACCATATAAAAAATAATTCATCAGCCCAAAGGGAGGGGGGAGATCAGAGAGATCACTTAGATGCAATGTCTGCCTCCCCAGGCTTTTGTGTCAAGATTTAGGGGGATATACTTTAAAAAAAAAAAAAAAAGTAACTTTTTCTGTACAAAAATAGCTTCCAAGGATTGTGGCCTAATATTCAGAAGGAGAGGTGGCGTGCAGTGATGGAGATCCAGCAGCTCTTGGAACATCCAACAGAAAGGAACCAAACGGGGAACGAAACCCTAAGATGGGGTCGATGAAGTCGCACGCCCTCGCACCAAACAGGCTGCAGAGGGGAAGGAATCCTCTGAGCCACCTCCTGCCCGGTGCACTGATGGCAATGGCAGTGATTCCTTCAGCCACCTCAGAAGCACTTACTGTGCAGAGGTTATTTTTACAATCTTCTGCCTAGATTGTAGAGCACCATATGGGTCTGACTGTCTCTTTAAGACTTTGGCAAGTGTTCTGGCATACTTAGGTCCTACCCTGTTCTTGTAAGTGTTCCTTATTGCCATGGCAACGCTAATCAATCATCCTGCTAAAAATAGCCCTTTCATTCTTCAAGAGGCTATCTGTAGTGAATTGAAAATCCAACTGCAGCGTGTGTTTTTCTCATGCTGCTTTCATTTCACTTTATTTTAATCTGGAAATACCCGTGCTTCTGTGCGGTAATGACAAGGACAGGAGCACGGCGCTTCCACTGGTTGCTCTCCTGAGCTTTCATCCTCTCCTGGCTCTCCAAGAAGGATGCCAGATGCAGGAAGTGTATCAACAAAGAACAATGCAAAGTAAAAAAAAAAAAAAAAAAGCCAGACACAAAATATTAAAATATTCTTTGATTGGTTTTGGTTGTATTAATCTTTAAGGAGTTTAGAACACATCTAAAAAAATCTGGAGGTGCCCATCTAAGAGCCTCCATGCACAAAGGAACCTCGCCACTGGAGGCCCTGGGACCTTGAAGACATTGGGACTCTTCTATAGAAATCAAGTCTGATTTTAAATTAAAGATTAAATTACCACTATTTATTTTTTCCAGAGAGGATCCCTGCAAGCTGTAGAGGTAGCAAAATGGAGAATTGGAAGCAGTGCCCTGCGCCTTGCAGCGCGTGCTGCTCTGCCAGCTCGGGGCTGGCAGCACCCACCGGGGAGGCAGAGCAGAAAGGGAGGGCTGCTTTGAAGGAAAAAGCTGCTGAAAGGTTTATGACCTCCTGTGCACTCCCAACTTTGACTCTAACTGTTGCATAACACTCCTAATCCCTGGCTAGGTAAATATGCAGCCGCTCGAGTAGAAAAAAAATGTACTTTTTGCATGAGTAATGAAGTCTTTTGAATGATGCATAAACAGTTTTCTGGTTCTGCCAGAGCCCTCTGCCAATTAGTCAGAGTGCAGCTGATGAATCATGAGACACATTCTGTGAAATGTTCAAAAATTTGGACCCTGCTTAAATGTTCCTGAAAGCCAATGAGACCCCCCACAGCTGCTGGAGCGGCGGCTGCCAGTCCGCTCCCTCCTTGAGAGCTATATTTGCAATCCAGCTCTTTGTGTTGGATTTCAGTTTTCCTTTGGGGGTTAACAAGCTAATTTGAGCTTGTAGATGGTACAGTCCTCACCTTTTTACTACACGAACAGTAAGGCTGGCTTTTGATAGCTTTGTGCAAAAACAGTTTTCTGCTTGTTGAGGAGGTGGCTTGAGGTGAACGGCACTGAGCAATTCCTTTGTAGTAATCTCAAGACCCGTAGTCTTTTCCTTATGTTTCTTTGTTGAAATACCAGAACAGAAGATTGTTTCTAACAGCCTGGGTTCAGAGTTATGGGAAACAGCGCTTTGATTCAAGCAGTGTTTGCTGAGCTGCTGAAGGCAGTTCAACCTTAAGCTCCATGGATGAGATGGACACATTTCTGAGCGTCGTGATCTGACTCAGGGCTGGCAAACTGCAGGCAGTGGTTGAAAGCAGAGGATATGAGGATATTTATTTGTTTGCAAGGTAAAAGAGAAATCTGTCATTTGACTTCATTCAAAATTTCCCAGCCATGCTTCAGATCAGCAGCACAAAGGGGTTTCCTAATCTGCATTTCATCCTCCACTGTTCCTGAATCCGTGTCATGTTCCATCATTTCTGCCATCCGCTGCTTCCCTTTTTGCCAGTTGCCTGGTTTTGTTTCGGAAGCGTTGATTTGAAGTGTTGAGCAAAGAAAATTAAATGTTGGTTGTCAAATCCAAAGGACAGGTACAGAACATAAGCAACTGAAGCGTGGGCTGCAGCAGTCACCTTGCAGTACATCGTTGGTGTATTGGAATATTATGGCACACATCTCTACCACTTTTGGTGAAAACATTCCTAAAAGCTGTTATGAGATCGAAGCACTGAGTCCGCAGTAGAGCAGTACTGGTGGCTTCTGATAAAAACCAACAGGATCAGCGGGCAGGCTCTTCCCATTTCCTCGGATGCTTCCCCACGGGATGCCCACGTGCAGAGCTTGAGGTTGCTGTCAGCAGCTCTGTATGCTGTATTGGAAGAGTATCTGGATTTTTTGTGTGTGTAATTCATATTACAAGATCCCCAGATCTGTCAGTGCTTCTAATATAAATGCTGCATATTTCCAACGGGCGTTTGCTGAGATGCACGCATCGTCCATCTTTAATTGCCCACAAAACGTGGATAATAAGGAGCCAGCAGATCTGACACTGAACTTGCCCCATCTTGCACTCCACACGCTGCTGATGTTTTTCTACCTTATTTTTGTCACCCCATGTATTTACTTAGTGAACAAGTTGCATAGCTGAGAGCTAGTCACAGTGAGGTTGGGCGGAAACTCATGAATGTGCCAGTTCCCAGAAATCTTTGAGAAAAGGGAAGAGTCTGTTATCTGCATGGATATATAGAGATACAGATTGCCAGGACCCTGTTCTGGCAAAACTTTTGTTCCTTGTTGCACCAAGGAGAGATGTGCTTATCAATACCAGATATCTTGTGGTCAAAAGCAAATTGAGCTATTACTTTTGAGATGAGTTCCGTGGAATCGGGAATGTATTTTCTCTGGTCTCAAAGGAACTGGCTTCTCATTTTCATTTTGTTGCGCTGCAGATTGCCTTCTAAATCACCTCCTTTCTTAGTCATCAGCCCATCCCTGAGAAGAATGCTCCAAATTTTGTCAAGTCCAAACTTGGACCAGCAGCACTGTGAACACTGAGGCATCATAATGTCCTCGTTGTATAAGCTGTGTGCACAGCCATAGCCTTCCCAGAGACGTTTTGCCCTGGGGTGTTAGTGATGCATTGCACAGGGAGCGAGCGCTGCAGTTTCCCTGGCAGTTAAGGCAAGGCTCGGTGACTAACGCTGGAGATGCTGTTAAAGGAACATCCTTTGGAGTCTGTCTGCCTGTCTGAAAAGTTGGTTGGAAAGAAGAACTGTGAAATGCTGAAGGAAAGATATCGGAGATATTTTCTCCGCTGGAGTTCTGTTGCTTGGAATTATAAACTCTGGTCTTGGTAATCCAATTAAATTAAACAATCAGCAGAAAAATGTGTGCCCATATAAAATAAAGAAATTTCGTCTTTGATAGAAAAAACATTCCTGCATCCTTACTTTTCTTGTATTATTATCTAAAGATGAATTTGGATTTAGTATGAAAGATTTCCCATGGTAGTTCATAATCCATCTTGATTAAATTAATTGGAAATTATGCTAAGATTTGTTCCCCACTGAAAATGAAAAACCAAACCACCAACCTTGCATGCCAACACATCGTGACTGTTTGTTTAGAGCCTGGGGCTAGCGAGAAGTCCTTGGGATATTTGGTGTGGGGGGCAGCCTGCTCCGCGGTGATGCTGTCTCGGTGCTGTCAGGATGCTGGTGTGCTGCTTACAGCACGACATCCAGGGTGCTCGTGCTCCTGTGTGTGGTGAGCCTGGAAGCTGCTGTCGCTAGTTACTGCAGAGTACCCATCCTGGTGTATGTATGCACTCGTTCTAGTGTTCTACTTTCAGATATAACCTCTGTATCCCTCCAGAATCATAGAACCCTTTGTGTAAATGTGACACTTTTTCTTGAAGTAACTTGAAAAAAAACCAAGAAAGCTGTTACCAAGTAGGATGTACTGAATATGCCAGCTGATGGAGCACCGTGTATTTTTTATCATGTCAAACATATTCTTCTTCTGTTGCAGTGCTCATTTTTGCCTAAATTCTCCATCCACATAGAGACAAAATACGAGGACAACAAAGGAAGCAATGACAGTGTAAGTATGATGACTTTTAAAAAGGAAATTGAATTATTTTAGTTAATTATGATCTGTCTCTGGGTGTTTCAGTCTGAGCAAAAGACCTCCCCAGGTTTGTGTCATCACCTGGATGCCTTTGTCAGCTTGGGAAGTCGTTACCCAAAGCACCATGACGTGGAAGGTTCACGGACACAGCTGCCTTTCTGTGTCTCACATTGTATTTCTTCTTTCTCTTAGTACGATGGAATTTATGGACGTGAATTTAGCACCAATGAACATTTGTGGTGAATGGAGAAAAGATTGCTTTTTTCTGTTCGTGTTTTTAATTGTGTTCGACTTGATCTATCTCACATTTTTCTCTCTGAGTGAGGGGGGTTGAATTCCAGGGAGCTGTTCGGGGGGGCGGGCAGGAAGCTGAGCCACGGCCAGGAGCAGAGCTCTCAGCAGAGCAACCGGGCTGCTGCCGGGGGCTGCGGCAACCCCCCACCAAAGTTAGGAAGCTCTCAGAACAAGAGCTTAGCAACGAGAAATATAATTACCCAGGTGAAATCCTCTGTGGAAGAGGAGTGGGAATGAGGAGCCAGTGACTCCTGGGCAGGAATGTGGATCAGAAATAGAAGGGAGGAGGGCAGTCGGGTTTTGGTTCTCTGTCAGGGAGCAGAGCAGGTCGACTTGCAAGAAAAGAATGATGTTACATACAGCCAGGGACGTAAAGATGCAGCCCTTGGATGGATATACAAATACGTTCTGCTGTGTTTGATTTTGTGTTCAACAGCCTTTTGTTGCAGACCTATGGGAAGGAGTCTGTAGGTGTGAGATGCAGCTTAAAATGTCTGGAAAATTGATCTGTAATGCAGAGACCTACTGAAGGAGTGGTTAAGCTTTTTCATGAGAAAGACCAAGTCGGGAAAGCAGATGTTAGAGGGATCTGAGGCACAGACCCGTCTCGGGGTGAGGGTGTTGTGTTCCCCACCTGGAGGTGCGTTTCCCCAAGTGCCTGAGTGTTAACGAAGCTGCTGCTTCGGGCAGAATAATTACATGTAAAAGAACAAGGCATAATTTTAGAATAGAGTAGAGTAGTTCAATTGGAAAGGGCCTGTAGAGGTCATGGAGTCCAACTGTCTGACCCCCCTGGGGGTAACCAAGAGCTGTCTGCATGCCTCGTGCTCGCTGTCAGCCGTGGGGGGATCGGCCTCCTGGCAAGGAAGCTTGGCCCGGAGTGGGACCACCTTCATGATAAATAAATTTTTTCTTAGTTTCTGGTTTGAACAATGGTTTAGGCATACAGACACGTTCCCAGTGGTAACATGGCAGCACGTATCAGCCACCAGAAACCAGCACCTTTCAGCCACTGCTTGCCCAAGCCAGCCTGAGATCAGTGAGAGGAAAAAAGAGGGGAAAAAAAAAAAGAAATGTGTTATATTACCAACTGCATGAGCTCTGCCTTATGTAATTTATGCACTTTTTAATCTTCACTGTACTTTTTGGCAGCACTTTAATTCAAAGCAAGCCCACACCTCTGGTTTCAGGAGGGTGCAGATGAGTTTGCTGGTACACGATGATGCCAGCAGTGAGGAGCCACGTTCTGTGCTGATGCCTGACAGGAAGAACTGAAGCTGTTTAACCAGTGAATTTTCAATTCCTTTTTCTGCATGTCAGCTTTCTAACTAAAATACTATGAATCAAGCCCTGAATAGTCCCAGCCAGGGAATTGAAGATGAAGGTTGCACAGAGGTAGGGCACTCAGATTATGCAAATCAATTAATATCTGCTCTTTGAATGCAGCTCTTCAAAACGCAGTTGTTACTGGGGTCCCCGTGGAGTAGTGTTAAATCACCTTCACACACAGTACCTGGGTGACGGACTTGGCAAGTATGTGCCACAATTAACAGATTTAATTGACCTTTGCTTGACGTGAAAAGCATGAGGGCTGTATTCCAGCCCTCATTTCCACGCCTTTGTAATGCCAGGAGTTGCGTTTTGTGCTGGTGTGAACACAGTGCACCCATGTACATAAGATTTACACATTTTTCTGTTGATCCAGTGACATTTATCTGCTGACACAGGCGTGGCTGGTACAGCACTGAGATGCTGGAAGGTTTGTGAATGTGGAGAGCCCTGGGCTTAAGAAGATGTGGGATGTACCTTTCCTTCGTATCACACAAATTTAAATTAAATTTCACTATGTTTGACCGGTCAGAAAGCAACAGGGAAACGCAGCACCCTTGCCATAGATGCACTGTGGTTCTCTTCATTGCAGCTATCAACCTTGGCTGACAAGTAAAGAATCCAAAAAATGCTTCTGTCCATTTTGCAGTTGCAATGCAAAATATAATGAATGAGCTTTTGTATTTCAGTAACGAGGGTAATGTGTGTCTGATTTTAACTAAACTGTTTCTAGGGGATTTTAAGACCACAGTTTTTTAAAATCTTTGCACTCTGATTTATTCTTCTTTTCCATGCTATCTAATAAAGTAGATATTGATTGTAAAAATCAATAATTAGATATAAGGGTACTAAAGCTAATTTCATTAATTAGTAGAAGTAAGTGATACAAATGTTCTTGGTTTCCTGTTGTCATTTGGGAGGTTGGTGTGCTGTTATTATTTGATCTAATATGTCGCATTGTCTGGTAAGATTCTACCTAATTACTGCAGTAGATCTTAGTGCACATGTCCTCCTGGTTTTTCCTCCCAGCTATCTTGATAGGAGAAACCAGCGAAAGAAGATGATGCCTGCTTTGGAACTTGGTTTTTTCTGTCTCAGTCTCTGACATCATTTTAAGCTATTCTGAGTGTTCTTAAAGCCCTGTTGTTATGATCTCTTAAAGGTTGCACAAGTGTGAACATTGCCAAAAAGAGCAGTGGGCAGTAAAGCCCTGCATTTAGCTGAAACACCGATGGAGCTTGTGCTGCTGCCAGTCGTGCAGTGCCACGAATCCATCCATTGTGACTGCTGGTGCCACAGCACAGCTGGCTGTGCTGTATCACATCTCAATGTTTTCATGGCAACTCTCTCCTTCAAAAAACAGAATTGGTGTTTTATGAACGTGTTGGTACATCGGGTGTTGTCACTGCTACCTTGCAGCTTTATAGCATCACTGATGGTGCTGGGAAGTAGAGCAATGAGTGAGTCCATTCCGTGTTTCCTCTTGCAAGGCAGCTGCAGCACAGGACATTGCCACCGTCCTGGTTGGGGCAGAAGGTTCGTTATGCTTCATTGGTTGGGCTTTTTCAGTAGTACAATTATTTCTGCTGATAACTGGGCAATGGATTTTACCATCTGATAGTGTCTGAGGAAAGTAACAAAGCACAGCTTGTAAAAATGGTCCCGTAGTTATCAGTAATGGTAAAACGTACGGTGCCTTGCTCTTTGTGGCATGAAATTCTGCTCTGGGAAACTGAATGGCTGGCTCTTTATTATTAAAGAGTAGCATGCAAGGTCTTAAAATAGCGTAGTCCTCCTTCTGTCCAAAAGGGACGTGACGTGCTAGCAAGAATAACACTGCCAGGGGTGAGCGGTGGTGTAGAGGGAAGATTTTGAGGTAGAGTTATTTTTCAAAATGACAAAGTCTGGGTATGAATGGGCCACGTTTCTGTACGGCTCAGTAATGCTGACAAAGTCGTCAGAGCTACAGCGATAATTCTGTGTCCATCAGGAGAAACATCCATTATCAATTTGTTTCTTGCCTTTCAAAGAGAAGTGGTGAGGACACGTCTGAGTGGCCACATGAAAACGTGGGGCAGTTCTGCGTTCCTTGGAGCTGTAAATTAACACAGCATCATCTGGCACATGAATGGTGGGAGCGTGCTGCAAGCAGCCAGCTGGTAGCTGGCATCCGTTGATGTGCAGTCCCTGGAAGTGGCAGTGCCATCACTTAAAGTTGGGAAGTCACTTCCTGACAGTCAGCTCCAGTTCTGCTGTCCTAGAAGTGACCAAACACGGGGTGTTGGTCGTGCTTCATCTTCAGGGTGGGTTTCTGACGTGCTGGTTTTGGAACAGTAGACTAAATTTTTTTTTTTTTTTTTT
>WBMW01005537.1:244149-284567 GCA_013396635.1 Penelope pileata
TTTTTTTGCTATTTTAAGTACATTTCTCTACCTCGGAAGACAAGCTGTATCTAGTTTTGTAGAGTATTTTTTCTCTATTTTTGTTTCCTATCACAGTACCACAGAACTAGGTTATAACATACTTCAGCATAGCACATGTAAATTAAATGTAAATTCCCTATTGAAGGAATCTGCCATGCAGCACAGATTGCAGCTGAAATGGATTCAGCTGTGTCCTGGCTTAGCCTCACTGAGCCACAGGTCATCATTCTGGAAATTTCCTGGGAGACCTTGCAGGTATCACTGCAAAATAAGTTGCAGTAAGTAATAATAATAAGTCAGACAAACCTAGGGACATTTTTGGGGATAATTTTATTTGTGTCTGGACTTTTTCTGTGGGATGGTATCGTGAGCGTGTTTATCTCCTGTGTAATTTGCAATGAAAACAGAACACAAAGTAGCTGCAGCTACTTTGGTGTAATTATGTAAATCTGTATTTCTCTGTTCAAAAAGTACAAATCTAAATGAGATATTTTATAAGAGATGGAATGATAGAGGAGTCGTGACATGGGCATGAGAACGAGCAGGGAGCACGGCTGCTGGTAAACACACAGCTGCCTCTGTGAGTCCCTCCTGTGCCACACAGTGATATTCCCTTCCCATCCCATCCCATTCTGTGAGCCAAATTTGCTGCTGTCAGGGAGAAATTCAATCTTTTCCCATAGAAGAATTGCTCCCATTTATGTGTGCCCACATAATTTTAGCCAGTGATGAGGCTGAAATTGGGCAATTCCCATAATCCTTGCCAAAGTAAATCTCAAAAGCAAATGAATGGATTTTGAGGGCACTGGGCTTTGAACATGGCTTGCAGAAAAGTTGCACACTGGATGAAACTCCACAGATCACATTCTAAGTTGTGTTGTTGTTGTTGTTGTTAGTATTTTAGACCAAATTTTGCTTAAGAAAAATGAGAGTTGAAGTGGACCAGGTGACACACCTGCTCCGGGGTGCTGTGATAACAAATGGGATCCCAGCCAGCAGTTCCGACAATGGCAATTTAAAGAGATTAGAATTTCAAGTGGGAGAGTAGGCTTCGTGCCAGATCTGCCCTTTTTTAAGAGGAAAAAATAGCAGCTCACTCTTGCAGTCCTTGCTGCAATTATACTCATAACTATTCATAAACCGTACAAGCTAGATTTAAGCCCTGCTGTTAATGAGGGATAGAAATGTATTCTACTCACAGAAAGCACTTGTCATCTTACAAATTCCTCGGTGCTTGCAAGTTCCATAGTGGGACTACATTTCTGGAATGGGCAAAAACAGAGAAAACTGAAAGTTTCAGAGAAATAGCAACATTTGCATGAAAAAATATTTTCATTTCAGATGCAAATATTTCAAGCCAATACTTATATGCATCTAAACTTGGGGATTCTCCGAGCCACATACGGTATTTTTTCCATTTTTTTAGAGCCAGATGACATTGACTGAATCAATACAGCAGTGAGAAAGTCAGAGATAAATCTAATATGATTTAAAATTCTGAAGATGTTTTTGTCACGGTACTCGTGTCGTAGTCTGCCTGTCCCAGTAAGATGTCACCTTTTGGTGCCCAAGTATTGGCAAGCTGAGCTGTAAGGCTGTTGGGATGGCTGCTGGCTCTGTTAGCAGGGCAGCAGAGGTGCAGAGAGGGAAGAATAACGCTTTCAGGCATAGGTATTGACTCCAAGAAGGATTTAACAGAAGAGGAAATTTGATTTATAATTGAAATTCACGTCTCAGTAAATTACATTTACGTGCTGTACATT
Source organism: Penelope pileata (assembly GCA_013396635.1). NCBI lineage: Eukaryota > Metazoa > Chordata > Aves > Galliformes > Cracidae > Penelope > Penelope pileata. Next base: position 245,934 of record WBMW01005537.1, read on the forward strand.
GAACAGTGTCGTCATTTTGACTCGAGTTTGTGTGCAGGTAGGCATGGGTGTCTGATTGCTCAGGACGTGGGATGATCGTGATGTTTGCTACCATGTTATCTGCCTGTAATTCTTTGAGAAGTGCTCTGCTTTTTTAGAACATCTTTTAGCTGTTACCCATTCCATTTCTCTGCCCTTACTGCATCTTCAGCAGTGGCTGACGACCTGGATCTAACATAACGAGCACGAACAACATAGAGATCTCTCAGCCATAACCCACAGATGGAAAACGTAACTTCCAGATAGAGAGACACCCATTTTCCATCTTACAGGTTTAGAATACTGAATTTTCTCTCCAGGCTGCTCCTGTCACCTCCAACAACTTCTCTTCACTTCAGCGTTGACCTGTTTAACTGTTTCCATAGCAAACTTTCTGTCCTGTTTTCAGTAGTGTTCAAATGATCTGCCTTATTGCAGTCTTCTGACCACAGACTTCTCATATCTAGGCTGGTAAAAAAGAAAAAAATTACAGCGAGCAGCATTCCAACTGGTACCATCTCTACTCTCAATGACAAAAAATAAGATCGTCACAAGAAAGAATCATTTATTATGGAGCAGAGCCAAGCTGAACAAGCACAGATTTAACCCCGGGAGTCCTAATAGTGCAGATGAGTGAGGAGTTTGCCAGAGTGAATGTAATCAATGGATACAGCTGAGCCTTCTGCTATTTATAGCCAAACCAGGTTAGCTGTGGGGCTTGTCCATGAGAGTTAACTTCTGGATCTGCTGCATCTGAATGAGACTGAAGCCAGCAACTTAGCCTGAAGATAAAAAGAAGAAAAATAGAAAAGCAGCTTGTAGGAAAATATATTAAATTTATTGTTGACTTAGCGTCATCTCATAACCTGTGTTTCTCTTCTGGCTTTGGCTACAGGGAAAAGAGAAGTTAGCAGCAATGTATGTAGTAGGACGTGTCGTCGTAGGTCACGAGGAAAAGAAAATACGGAAGTCTAAGTACACCAGCTCTTATTTGTTGCAGTGTCCTGAGTGATCTTTCCTTGGATCATCTGCCAGGGTTTGTTTGTTTGTTTGTTTTTGAAAATTTCCTCCAAAAGGAACAATTTGACCGTTTTCAAGGGGAGGCATTTAAGGGCTCTCCTCCACTTCTTGTCGTTCTGAGGTGAATTGGTCTGAGCAGCGTTTGTTCTTTGTGAGTTTTCATTCCTCTTAGAAAATGAAACTGTGTAAATGTTTGAGTTTTAAAGAAGCTGTCACAAAAAGGAAAAAAAACACATCCCACAACAGCCAAAAGGACTTCAGCCTGAACGTTGCTGTTTTTCGTTTGTGTATTTCAATCTCCGTTAATTATCTGGCTCTGAAATGCAAAGCCTGTCCAGTCCTTTCCAATATCATATTTAACATTCTGCCTTTCTTCATCATCATCTTAAGGACACAGATTGTTCTCACCATTCATTTTCTGCACATTTGCAAACACAGTTGCACAGATTGGGAGCCTTATGCTTCTTTTCATGGCTTTTAATCTTTTCCTTTAAAACTTTTAGATTTCTCTAGTCTCTTTGATCACAAACGCAATAAACCCATCCTCCCTGCAGGTTTTAAGAGAATCCCAGATTATGTGGCTAGGAGAAGCAATAAGAGAATTAGAGCTAAGAAAGAAATCGCTCTTGTTCTCTAATTACTTCTTATTTTCTACTGCTGATAGGAGAAGATAAAATCTCTGTCTGCACATCTTGTGAGGACAATCTAAGAAGGGGGGAGGCAGAGATGATTAGACAACAGCTTCTGCCGGCAAAGAGAAGCGAGAATGTCATTCAGCAAACTTTGGGAACGGAGGAAATGCTCAGGGATGGCCTAAGCAGCAAATAAGGCATAGCTGAAATAGCTGAAAAATTCCTCCTGGTTTTGACAGATTGGCAAAGGCATCTGTCATCTCCACTTCTATGAAAGCATTTTAAAGAGAGAAAAACAGTGTACAACTAGCACGTAGAGGTGCAGTGTGGGGGTCGAGGCTGGGATTGAGCAGGGCGTGTTCCTTCGGGTAAGGTGATGGGTAACGGCCCCAGTTTGGGTCCTTGCAAACATGCAGAGTTGTGCGTCTGCTTAAAAGTTTTAGACTTACATTTCAACTCGGTACTGGTTCAGGGCTTAAGCTGACCTGGGGATGCCCTTTTAAGAGAAATTTCCATTATTTTATTTAAAGCTCAGATTATACGCTGGAATGAATCTTGTTTCAGTAACAGTTGAGCTGATTTCTTCAAGGTACTGCTCTGTATATCTGAATTCACTTAGGAAAAAAAGAAGTAAGGATGCTTATCAAAAAGCAGCTTATATACATAAAACATAATAGTTATTTAAAAAAAAAACCTCAATATGAAGAATTCTACAAGGGGAAGACATTTCAGCTCAAATTTTGTTCAAATAATCAACATAATTTCTTGCAAAATGAAACAAGGATTGGGGAATTGAAATAAGCATACAAGTAGAAACAGTGCAGAGTTGGCCTTCATTCTGCTCTTGTGCAGTTTCAGCCACGTTAACATTTTATATCCAGTTCAGTAAGCACTCGGCGTTGCCTCTTATATTCCTGCAGCGAAAGATGAAGTCACTTGAACTACCGAGATAAATTAGAATGGTAGAGTCAAGCTTGAGCTTTTCATTTGTTTGAATAATGATTTCCTGGGCAATATTCCTGCCAGCTGGTGTGCTGGTTCGCTGCCGTCCGTTGCCCACTTGAATGCTCGGGATGGGCAGCCACAGTTCTTTCAGGAATAACAGAGTAGTGTTCTGGCTGTTGAATAGTTGTTGGCATTTTGTATTTTTAACTGTTCCTCTAGGCTGAAATGAAATGAAATGAACAGTGCTCGCTACATTTATTACAAAAGAAAGAAATAAAACAATGTGTGCTTCCTGAAGTGCTAGCTATAGAACACGGTGCCCCAAAGGAAAGAAGACATTATTAGCTCGTTACCCATCCTGACAGTGTGTGCACAACTTCCCTGAGTTTTATGGCACTAATTTGTGATAGTCTTTTACCTCGTCAGTATTTCCAGGTCCCAGAACCATGAGCAGAAACCTATTGCATACAAAGCACGGGTCTCCTGGGGCACTCAGATACCTGACTAATTAAACTACGGACAGAGGCACGGAAGTGTACTATGCTGCGGGTGCCAATGAGCAGCATTTTCAAAACATGCCCATTGTTTGCCTCCCATGGAACGAGAGCCTTGGTGTTCAAAGCTAAGTCCTAAAGGGTTAAAATGGAAGTAAGCTCCATGTGCTCACCAGCAGTGGAAGTCTGCAGCTTCAGCTGGAGGCAGCTGAGCAGAAATTTTGTTTCTTGGTGTAAGAGCAATTAGCCTGACAAGCTCACATGACACACCTGCATTTCCTTATTGTCTCTGGAGTGAAAAGGTTGTAAATATCCAGAGTCCAGAAAGTTATTTTTTTGTGTAGTGGTGACATCTTGTTTAAAGATTAGAGAACGCAATTAAACCAGTCCTCATGGTTGAGTTTAGTCCTTTTGATCAGTGTCTCCATTCCAAAAAGTACAAAGAAGTACAGTGGTGTGAGCAGTCGGTGCTGAACGATGCGTTACACCTCAGAGTCCACTCTTTCTTGATCTGCAATACAGAATCATGGAACCATCAAGGTTGGATAAGGCCTCTACGTGGATGGCTCCCCCAGAACTGTGACATAATTCATTCAGGCTGGTGTTGATCATGTCTAGGAACACGTTACTTACGTATGGTCTTTATGATGCTCTTTGTCTGCTTGCATGTGATATGGTGCCTGCAGTGGCTCGAGGTAACTGCATCCCCAGAGACGTTTTAGTATCTTACACCAGAAGCTGTGCAAGTGGAAGTCTGAGTGCGTTCTGTTGTACAAGCTATTGAAGATGGCTTGTGGCCATTGCTCCAGGTGGATTTTCTAAGTGTGCTCCGTTAGCATTACATTTCTTTACCTCTTGCAGATTTTTGACAATGAAGCTAAAGATCTGGAGCGAGAAGTCTGCTTTATTGACATTGCCAGTGATGAAATTCCTGAGCGCTATTACAAGGAATCGGAGGTAAGAGACAAATCCATGGTGGAGTGATGAAGGGAGCGTAAGAGGCTGCAGTAAAGCCTTAATAGGAATCAAAACAATTTTATTTTGAGATGATATTTTGAAGTTATTGTGGACAGTAGTGTTTTAAAAGCTTTTGATTAGATGGGAAACTGGTAGCAACCTCTCAACCTAGGTTGGTTGACACTTTCTTTTGAAGATGGTTTCTCCAACCTTTAGAAGTGCTGTTATCTCCTTATCAGGCTGTGAGCAGTACTGGACCTTTTTGTGCAAAGTAGAGAGGGACTTCTCTTTGAATCCTGAGGCTCAGTGAAGTGTTTGCAGTTCTGAGCAGTGTGAAGCATTCCTGGTTTCCTTGTTTGCGTCCCAGCCCACCGTAATGCCACGTGATGTGTCAAAGCCCAAACGAAGGACAGATCTGCAGTGAGAACAGGGCTGATGTGCAGCTGCTCAGGGACCACCACGACACCAGACCCAGAGGGACTGAGGCACACTACACAATCTACTAAGACTGCTAAAAAGCACCAAGCTGACGTGTTCACTCTTAAAATTCCCCTGAAATTTGCTCCCATGTATGTTTGATTGTTTCTTTTAGGCCAATGCAATTATCTGTTCTGAAATCAGCAACAACCATGCAAATGGAGATGAGGTCTCAATGTTTTAATCTCCGTCTTGAAGAACCGTGGTTCAGAACAAGAAACCAGAGAGGAATGATCAGATCTGTGCTTGCGTTTCGTGTTGGAGACATGATTTGCCTCTGGAGCCAAGTATATATTCATAGCTGGCGACCAGTACGGCAGCTGTTTGACTATACAAAATGAGAATACGCTGCCATTTTTAGGTTAGAAAACGAAGACTTGCCAAAAAATATGTTTCTGTACCATAGGACACATGCTTTTCAGATTTAAATAGTCAAGTACTTGTTATCTTCTATTTATAGATCCTATTTCAAATTTTATGTCCTGGTCATAAAAGAAAATGGGGTCTACAGTAGAATGAAAAGTAATTTTATTAGTTTTCTTGGATAATAAAACCCATCTGTCATGTACCAAAAATTATATAACACCTCATGAAACAGCTTATGGGTCCCATCATCCTATCTGAACTCCATGGTCTTCTGCTTCCATTAAGGAATGACTGCTGCTACCCAGCACATCAGCATTTGACTGTTCTAAAGAAATCATGTGAGATTTCTCACCTCACTGTGTGCACTTCCACAAATTGTAAATACAAAGGTAACATCTAGCTTTTCAGCTTTCCCATTTTTAATAGCCAGCTATTAAAGCATAATTTTCATTTGATTAATCTTACGGTATAGAAACCAACCTCGTCACAAGTGAGAAAAGAATTTTAGGCTGTGTGCTGTATTTCAGAAACAAATCTAGGGACCTTATTCCGAGCAAAGTGAAATCTTTTACATGATCTTAACCAATAAAAATAGACCAGCATCTGTTGTTTTTGTGATGATTTATATGTTGGCTTCCAAATTCTGCTTCAGAATTCGTGCAAAATAATGAAAATACCTTAGCATATAGCTGTGTATTGAATTAATGATAGCTGAATTCAGTATCTTCCAAAGTTTACAAACTATGTGTTTTAGGCTTCTGTACGATGACGATGAAGCCAAATTCCCATTTCTGCTGAGGTCTCTTACATAATTTAGGTACTATAAGAAGATTTTTAATTATTTTAAATGTAATTTGTCTGTTTTTAATCAGAATAGCATTTTAAAAGTAACTCTATGTAAATGAGAAATGGTCTGTGTTTTCCAATAACAGCTTCAGAGATACTAAAGGGTATTTAATTACACTAATAACAGTAATTTGGCAGGTTTTACATCATTTAATCTGAACTGATACCAAGGTTAAAGATTAAAAGCAAAGTACAATCCTCGGGATTTAAGAATTAGATCCCACTGGATAAATGTTCTGACTCTAATCCAGAAAGACCAGTGAGAATGGTTTTAACTTCAGGCATGTCAGTAATCTCTTCATTTCAGCAGCTCTTGCACATGCTTAAAATTAACCAGGTTCTACAGCAGGGTCAGCATCCTTAGCACCGTCTAGAAAATAAGCTTTAAATTTCTTCTATATCCTGATTAAAATGCATCCCTCTTCAATTAAAAATTTGTTTTTAACTGAAGTTTCATCATTTAGTTTTATTACCGTATATTAAAGAAGTAGCTTAAGTGATTTTAAACTTTCACACGTTCCTTAACCTGCTTGATGTTCCTTCTTACGAGCCTGCTATGGAGGTGAACTTGTTGTGAATTTGTAGCTTTTTTTTGTGACCATGGACCTAGAAACCCCTTGAAGTTTTAAGATGTTTGAAAGTGGTGTCCCAAAGTGAGAAGGCTTAAATCTAGATCCAAGCTATCAGGTTTGCCTGTTTTTCTGTATATTTCCAAATCTGAATGTACCTGTTACAGTGAATGCAGAACTACGTATTTCTGTATAAAGGATGTGCAAGCCTACAGGTAGGAGGATCTGTCTTATTTCCTCGTGACTTTAACCTCCGTGTATAAGTATCACCAGCCATCACGCATTCCCCATATGGGCACATATATTTATCTGAATTGCAGAAAAGAACAAAACTGAGCTGTGCTGAAAGGTGAGGGAGGGCCTCCAGTGAATCATTCCTGAAATGAAACTTCCACTGCAGACATGAGATACTGAGCAAAATGTTCTTTGCTGCCGTGTTCAAGTTCTCAGAACTAACAGCCTTTCATTTCCTGTTTATAACAAAGCAGTCCAGAGTTGGACACTTGCAATAAACTTTTAAAGTTACCTCCAAATACAAAGATGTCATGCAGCTGCTCTAATTTTTTTCCTTAATTGCTGATTTTTTTGACACAGCTGCAGTGTAATAGGTCCAGCTTACTACTGTCCAGTGCTTTCAGAATAACAAAGCTTCCATCACATTACTGATCCAGGAAATTACAGTAGTTGAAATAATCCAGCTGCCTCAGTCCGCACCGTGAGCAGTTCAGTAGTAAAAGCAAATGCAAATGCCCTTACTAACGTCAGTTGTGAGCTCACGTAAGGGCTGACTGGATTATCATATTTCAACCTCAGAACTGTCCCAGTATTTACAATTCTGACGTATTTAACTGGCTCTTCCAGAAAACATATTTTATGGAAATTAAAAAGAGAAAAAGTGTATTTAAAAAGTGACTCCACAGAAATCTCTACAGTAGCGTCTTTGCATCAACAAATCTTTCCAGAGCACGAAGCTATGTAAGCTGAAATCCAAAACCTAACAACGGTAGCTGGGTGGTGAAGTGCCAGATCACATGGATTAAAACCATGAAGGATTGGTTCTGAAATTCAAGATGAAACAAACTTGTCTTCAGCTTGAAGAGGAGAAAAAAGATGGACTGAACTTCAAAAGGATGTTGGTGGAATATATTGCTATCAGGCCCTGAAAAAAGTGAATCTGTGCATTAAATGGAAGGCAAGAAGAATATTTGAGAGGCATCTGGAGAGCATCCAGTAAGAGAGGAGGATGTATGGCATAAGTACAAGGCACTTTCACCTTGAGGTGCAGCTTGAGGATCTTTTCCATGCTAAAATGAGCACACAACCAGCAAGTAGTTCTCAAGACAGAGCAAGGTGTTTCCACCATAGAGACAAAACGAGTCTTGTCAGCAGCAGAATAGCATGGGATCTTCAAATCATGCATGTTACAGCATAGCTAACAAGTATACATGTTAAGATTTCCAAGTTACATTCCTACAAGCAACACATGTGTATAAGTACATCATTTTAAGAAAAAAATAAATTTTCAGAACTTGAAAATACATTGCAACACAACAGTGCCATATTTTCACATTAGTGTTTGCCTCCTGGAACAGAGGTTACAGTTCCACATTTGATGCCCATGACGTCTGCAGTCCATGAAGTACACCAAGTAAATAAATGCTAAATACGAAATAATGGAATCCCCAGCAGAAGCGTGCTAAGTCATGAACTGCCAGACGTGGTCTAAGTAAGAGACACTGGGAAGGTGCTGTGTTTGAAACCATACCCGTGGCACTGTGGCTTTTATTTCGTTTCACTGTAGTTTTCTATTTCGTTCTCAAATAAGCCCAGCTCACAGGTAATGATGTTTCTGCTATGTTAGCAGAAGTGCTATTTTTAAATCACTCTGCACCTGGCAATAATGCATTGCAAATACAGAGTAGGTGTTGCTCCTCTTTAGCAAAAGGATTTGCCAGATGGGCTTTCCTAATAAATTGGGTCTGATAAAAGCACAGGAAGGTTATTTAAACAAAAAGATTTGTGCTATGCCATTACATTTAAAACAGATTGAGGATTTTACCAGTAGACAAGTTAAGAGGAAAAGAGTGAATTGAGGCAGTATTCTTTGGATGATGGATTCTATAGAAAGGAAGGCATGGGTGGCTAAATGCGAACATAAGGTACGCACAAAATAGATGATGTCATAAAGTCATAAAAATGGTTTCATGCCTAGGATCACCTTGCCCAGCTGCCAGTCACTGACGAGTGTTTCCAGCTCACGTTTGCCATGATTCCCAGCCTAGAGAATAAACTCCTTGACTAGCCTGGTGTCTTTCATGTAGCAGTCTGGAAATTTATTTCTCTGAATTCTTTCTTTTTCCTGGCTTCCATTCATCTGTTTACAGTTTTATAGTACCCATATGTTAATGTTCTCAGAAGGACAGGAATTCCCATTAAGGCTATTAGATACATGTTGTCCATACTGTCCATCATTGCCTGGCTCTTGGCTTGAAAGTGTCCTGCCAGTCTGTGACTGTACATCCTGTCCTTCAAGAGCAATGGGCATGATTAAGGGAAGTAAAGGCACATCTCTGGGCACTCTTAAAAGGGTTTGGAACGAGGAGTGATGTCATGGATGAACTGCATTGCAGTAATTGGATTGTTTGGGGGCCGCCAACTTTAGAAGGATTTCCATTATGAATCCACTTGTCTGCTGGTTTAACTTTATCAAAAATAAACAAAAATCCTTTGTTCTCAGCATCCAGAGGGTTGCAGTTTGAACAAGGTCTATAAGTTGCCTTATGCACATCTTAGCAGTCATGCAGGGTAGCTGTTCATTATTTAATTTTTATTTATAAATCTTGAATATTTGATATTGACTCAAATTCATTACATTAATCCCTTTGGACTGTACTGAAGTTATTCCATTACGGCTCTGGTTATCTCAGAAGGGATATAAAGTGTTCCTGCATAACACTCAGTGTTATTAAAAAGTGAATCCAAAGCGCTCAACCGAGGCGGTGGCTTCGTCACTCCGGTACCCAACGTGTGTGTAAGAAACAGCAGGGCCTTCCGACCATAAAACTTCTATTTCCTTTTGATTTTCCTTTTTAGAGATGCTTATGTGTTTCATGCTGTAACTTTTTGCAGAAATATTTAAAATGATACTTTCTGATATTTCTTTATTCATGGAAACATCCATAAGAATTTTACGTCTTAGTTTTTCCCTTTTTATTTTTTCTTCTATTATTATTATTATTATTATATTGCTTGCTTCAGGCAGTAATCAGCTATAAAACAGCTCTTTCAACCAGAAAATATCTAGATCAATCTGAGGTCAAGCTTTATTGAGTGAGAAGAATGGCAGCAGCATGTGACTCTGAGCAGTGACACACAGTGGTATGTTGCTATGATATACGATGACGCTGAATTGTTTTTTATGGTGATTTAACATTGAAACCTTATTATAGTGCAAGTTTAAAGTTTCTATTTAGAAAAGAATGTGTCAGCAATAAAACCAATGTCATTCACCGAGCAGGAAGCCTATCACCTCGTTAGAACTTTGTAAAGGAGCTTTAATGACAGAGCTGCAGTTCATGGAATAGAGCAGCAGCCAGTTCAGGAGATAGCTGCACACCCTAGGAAAAAGGAATGGGGCTGAGTGATACAGAAGATCACACTGAATGGAAGAAAGTCAAAATCAAATAGTCTTACTGATTTTTTTAGTCTTGCTTATCTTCCATGTGAGCACATACTCTAAGTACACACTTAGGTAACTGCTTTTCCAACAAAGGATGCATTTAAAAGTTTTTCTCAGGTCTCAGCTTTGGGCAAGGCAACACGGATGAGTGCTGGTGGTTATTCTCAAAGACAGAGCTTAGAAGCAATGCTATAACTTGACAGAAACTTCATTATTTTCAAGTTCTGAAAATGAATATTTATGTGTATATTATTTCTGTTTCCAAAATTTAATTAGCGGGAATGGCCATAAGGTGAAATGCAATGGAATCATACCAAGATGGAAAATAATCTTTTGATAGCTAAAACTTCATCTTGTCTGGATAAAAGCAATCCTTAATGCACTAATGTCCTTACTGGTAGGGTTGGTTGGTTGGTTTGTTCGTTTGATTTTTGTCTCGGTGTTGTAATTTCAACACCAATTTATTTGATTTTGCAGTTAGTTAAAGACAGCCAGTGTTGAAATTAGTCCTTCAGTGGTTTGCCCAAAAATACCATAAGTATTTCTCTGGAAGTAGAAATGGCTAAACTGGAGGAGTTTCATGCTTGGCAGATCGTCTGGATCTGCAGTATCACTTAAAATTGCAAATGGGTCATATCAGCCAGGATCATGTCAGTGTTGATGTGTCAAAGCTTAATCCAGACGTGATTTCATGAAGACAGGCCGGTCGCACTGGGGGAGTAGTGTAAAAGCAAGTTCTAAAGCAGCAGCATTGTTTCCAAGGGCCATAAATAACACTTGGATTGCATTGCTTTGGAATGACTTGCAATAACATATTTTCCTATAGCAGAAAATGTCCTAGATAAATGAGCTTCAAAGCATCTTCCAAGAATGCCATCAATCCACTGACCGCTGGATACAAGACAGGGTTTGATTTTATTCTAGCATGGTGCTTATTTAAGTCAACTTTATATTACCCTTTTGTAATGTTTATTAGCCTGTTTTCATATTTTATATCTTATCAAAACATTTACTTTAGCAACCTGACAAACAGGACTTCCTTTCCAGGATCTCTGAATATGTTTTCTTTGTTTTGCAGGATCCTAAATATTTCAAGTCACAGAAGACGGGGAGAGGCCAATTAAAAGAAGGCTGGAGAGACACCCATCAGCCAATTATGTGTTCCTACAAACTCGTGACTGTGAAATTTGAAGTCTGGGGACTTCAAACCAGAGTAGAACAATTTGTACACAAGGTCAGTGAAACAGGAGCTGTTTCTTATTCTTCAGATAAGCAGAGCTCACAAGTACTGTTCTGCACAGGAATATGACTGACCGTGTTGGAACTAGCAAGCTCAGCTGAATCTCTCAAGGTCTGAAAGCAGAACCGAAGAGTTCATCTCTGGGTATAAACTTGACAAAGCCTCAGGTCCAAGGCTGAGTAGTGCTTTCAGTGCTGTAATAAATATGAGCTGAAGTATTTGTGAATATAGATGAGCAATATTCAAGTAGCAGTGATGTACAGTGTTTCTTACAAGCAGGTAGTGGGAGAGTTTTCCTATCAATCTAGTAAAAAAATGAATGAATGAACAGTGTAACAGCCAAGGGAGAATATTTTTCCAAGTATTGACTTTCTGCATGGTTAAAGAATTAACAAGGAAAAGGAAGAGAGTTCCAGTCTATTTGCCCAAGGATTATGGCATTCTGTACCAATTCCCAAGTGGCTTCCCATGCTAGGCAAAGCCATGCTGATGTGGTCCAGTCCTGGCAGTAGCTCCACTGAAATGGGAGGCTGGACACCAGGCTCCAGAACCAGTGTGTCTGATTCCCTAGGGTATGTCTTAGGGATGGAGCTGACGGTATAATTTTCACATTAAATGTTGAAAGGCAACACTTTCTTAGAATGACTTACTGCTGTAAAGCTATTTAACCTTTTCCTTGTTTCACAGGTGGTCAGAGATATACTCCTGATTGGTCACCGGCAGGCTTTTGCCTGGGTTGATGAGTGGTATGGTAAGTATTGAGCAAATTAAGCCTTGAAAGGGTGGGTGAGAAGCTTATCATAACTGACAGCAGATTTCCATTTGCTTTCATAGACCATGGGGTCCTAGCATAAGCTGTTCATGAAAGAACCAGAACTATGCTCAGTTTCTCTGGAACACAGGGAGTGCATTTACAGCAGCTTCTTTCTTAACAAGAGTAGGTTGTATTTTAGGCAGCCAGTAGGCATCATACAGGGACACTTTACAGCCCATGCACCTCAGAATATATACATCAGTCCACTGTATATATATATATGCCACAGAATATATACATCCTGTACTGTAGACAGATAGCAGCTCTTGCCTCTGCCAGGAATCATCTATGTGCAGAGCTGCATGCAGGTTTTATTAAAGCTTCTTATTAATTATTTCCATACTGAAAACTCCTAGGACCTCTGATCCAACACAATTTCTTTTTAGGAAGGTTTTAAATCGTTAATATGTATTGCAGTAAAGAAAAGATAGAGCTCTAATGTCCTTTCTGAAAAATGAATATAAATATAAAACCCACTGGGACTGGTTCAGGAGCAGCTGCATGCAGAAACTGAATCCATGCACAGCTGTAGGAATGGGCACTTTCCATAGCAGAGTGATTCTGAATATCAGAACAGCCAGCTACATTATTTCAGTTCACGAGGCTTGTCCTTTGTATTTTCAGCAAGATGTATCCATGATCATACATACTTGTATAACCTAAAACATCCCTCTTATCATATAGTACTTATTTGGGAATATATTTAGAAAGCTTATTTAAACCCTCCTTAAGATTCAGGAAGCAGTTTTCAGCCATTCATGCAGAGTTCTGATGAAAGACAACACAGTGTCATTCTGCACGGCTCAGACATACAGCCAGTCACCCCAGTTGGTGTGGGCACACACATCTCCAGTGACTTCATACCCCTGCAGAATTTTACTCTGGAATCTAACAAACACATTTGTTTAAATTATAGAATAAACTGGTTTTGGCATGAGAAAGTTATTATAAATTTAATAGTGCATGAAAAATCGTGCTGCAATGATCATAAAAATACTGAAACCTCCTAATTTTTTTGTATTAGTAGTATGTGTGTGTGTATAAATACACAGATGTATGTTTTCAGAGTACCATAAACTAGGACGAAAATTTTGTTTCCAGTAACGATTTTAAGAGCTTTTCTTTTTAAATTTTAGGGTTTTTTTTAATTTCTTACCTGAAATACAGTGATCTGTACAAACTGAAGTCACCTGTAAGCATTCAGCAGGGTAGAGACTTTTGAGAAAATTATTTCTTTTTGTCTAACAAGACTATACCTCTGCTGCTTTTCTCCAAAACTGAAAAAACCGTAGAGATTAAGATGTTTTCCAGGGTGATCACTTAAAATATTTTCTAAATTGAATTGTTGACAGTGACTTTAAATTGACTCGTTTGTTTTTCAGAAAGGATGCAGTTGTGCAGTTTAACGATTTCTATAACATTAGAACCATGATTGGTCTTTATAGGACTTCACGTATATAATAATCAAAGAAAGAACAAAAGAAATGTTAGCTGTTGACTTCAAATAGAGAAGCTTGACTTCACACAAAAAATAAGCCCACAAATTTTTCCCAAATTTACCAAAAATATCTATTATAATAAAGACAAGACATAAAGAAACAGTACTGGGGAGACAGGAGTCACCTGCACCTGAGCAGAGTTCCTGATGAAGATGACAACTGAATAATTGGGAAGTTAAAGAGATGGAATAGTTTTGGTCCAAAAACATTTAGCCACAGATTCTCCCACCTTAGCTCTTAATGGACCCTGTCAAAACACTCTTTCCACAGATGAAACATTGCAGTGTGCAATTATCGTGTGGATTTTTCTGTCGCGATAATAATGATATAAATAATGTAGAGTGATTTTAGTACTTGTCAGGTTAAGTACAAAACATAAAAAAGTCTGGACTCACCAAAATAGGTATGAATAAAGACTAAATATAAAGCAGAACTTAGAAAAGAAATAGAATAGAAAGAGCAGAAAGTTAATGTATGTAATTCTGTGCTGTCTGCATATGACTGTGCATGTAATACATATGACTGTAAAATTTTTATGCTGTTGTTCTTGACGTGTTTATGTGTGTGGGGAGAGATTTTCAACTATATCATCTTTAAAGAGTCTGTGTCTATATTTATCTTTTTAAAATAAAAGTTTGAGGAAGACTGAGATGATGTAAGTCAGCTAAATCAAGTAACCAGTACATTAAAATCCGTTCTCAACCATACTACGTTACTGATATCCCTGACTGAGTACTCTTACTGCTGTTGTAAGCATGAATGTGGCTTGTCATTACATTTACTACATTGCATTTAGTTTTATTAGTAAGAAATTATTAAGAATGTTACTTACTAATCAAAAGCATGTTCTCTGCTTGGCAAAATGCACCTCAGCATGTTACTGACATGGCTTGTGGGCTTGTCTTTCCTTCCAGGCAATAGTACAAACAAAAGGTTAGAAGAGTATTCGTTAAGGGTATTTCTTGTTTAATTTTGGTCAGAATTGTAGAATGCACTTCCTTTTCAATGATGACACACCACAGCATGCTACTGATGTAACAGCTGAAGTTAAATCTTTCTTTAAAAGCTGTCTTGTAAAGTACATCAAGACCTTGATATCACATCACGGGATGTGGTGTGATATAAAAATGTACAAATCCAGATGACACATGATAAACTTGAGAAAAATGATAGCCTCAAGAACAAAAACATGGTGTACTTTACCAAAAGTGGTTTGCATTTTGGAGCAGACCATGTAAATCAAAGTATTATTTAAATGTGATGTACAAAAGATTGATGGCTAGTTTCATGAAGCTCTGAAATTAGCAAAGAATTGTAAAGAATGGATCAGTATTCTAACAGCTTTCATCTTCACTTACACCTTACTCACAAGTAGGGTACTCAGAAGAGTAAGGTCCCAAAAGTGAGCTAACTGGGTTCTGTGTGTTTCCCCTAGAAGTGTGATTTATGACAAAAAATTCTTTAAATCCTTAACAACTGCTTTGAGTTACATAGCAAGGATTTAGAACACTGTTCACTAGTTGACAGCATCAGGCATGCCTAGACGACGGGAAATGATCCTGCTGGTAGAATTAGCCCGATTTGTAGAGGATGTGTAACTTGTAGAATGCATTAAATGGCTTGAGGCTACAGAACTATAACACATTCACTATTAATCCACTTACCAGTGTAATTAAGTGTTAGCTTCTGAGCTGGTCTGTGTTCTAACAGAATGAGTATTTGCTGGTTTTTAAGACATACTATGCAAAGATAACAAAATATTTTAGAAAGCCCCCACAAAGGTAAGTAAATCTTTATAATATTTCTATATCTATCCTTTATTCCAAGGGATCTTCTAAAATTTTTTTTAGAAGATCTTGGCTTTTGCCAAAGCCTGCACTTCAATACTTTTTGCCTACCTTATGTTACACAGATTCTCCCAAACAATTTCCACGCCTTCCTGTTCTCTGGCTCCTTTGACTTAACCTTCTCACACCTTCCTTGGCTGATATAACTACCTTTATGAGCCAAATTTCATAAAGCTAGTTGCTCCATGTTTTGGTTTTTTTTTAAATCCTTTTTGGCTTCTGCTGAAAGACTATGTATTCCTAGAACCTTCTCCTTAAAAAAATAAGTTTGCACTGAATCAATGGAAAATGCCAACAATTTTGAACTTTTTACAGATATGACTATGGATGATGTTCGAGAATACGAGAAAAATATGCATGAAAAAACCAACATTAAAGTTTGCAACCAACATTCATCTACTGTGGATGAAATAGAGAGCCATGCCAAAGCAAGAGTATGTCAATTTTTAAACCATATTGCCCACCCTCAATGGATATACCCACACAGATCAGAGAAGTGCAGCCAGCTGATCTTGCTGATCACTCAGTGGAATTTTTGGGAGATTTTGCCTCAATAGGAACAGAATTTTACTCCATGAAGTGCCATTGTGCCTTTCTTTTGCACTGTAAACTGCCCCTGATGTAAGAAAGGATGGGATTGGGTTCGTGTACAGCTCCCTGTCTTTGGTGAAAACAAAATAATCAAATCTCAGTTGGATGCATAAAGAAGCTGTTAAGAGCTATCAGTTTTACGTTCTATTATTTGAATAGTTTAAAAACGCAAGAGTTCAGAGTGCTTCGGTGAAAAAGCCAGGAACGTGGAGAGTGGAAACTTTGTGTGGGACTGCCAAAATCCTCTGATTGACCAGGAAAGAAAGCCTGTTCACTTATTCACTAACTGTAATGTCATCACTGGTTAGCTACCAACAAGGTTAGAAAAAGTGCCTTCAGAAGTATATTCCAGCAGTGTGTGGAGAAGGACAGATTTCTGTGTAGGTGCTCTGATTCAGATTATGGAAACTGTAAGAATTCAGGTTCCTAATTTCGGCACTTCAAGCAGATGCCTGAAGTTGGAAATTGTTAGTATCTGCAAATAGAAAAGATGTGGTAATATCTACTTCTAAAAATGTTATTATTCTTTTGTTTTTGCTAACTGAGCTGTAGAACTCAGAGAGGGTTTTACTCAAGTAACAAGTATGGGGCAAAGCCTGAAGTCCTCAGTCCTTTGTTCTTCATACAAACTCTCCCCAGCCTGAGATGTTATCTACAGGGTAAACTGAGAACCAGATCTGACTTTGCCTCTGTGCTGCAGGATTTGGCTTTGAAGGGAGTCTGCCATCCTGAGTTCCCATGTGGCCAAATTACCATTGAGGTCAGGACAGAAATTGTCATGAATGAAAAAAAGAGAGAGCAGGTGCAATTCTCAGAGTCTGAACCTTAGCTCAGGGTAAGGACTTGTTTTACTTGAGCGTATATCAGAACAGAGGTGAATTTAAAGTGAGTGTGAGCTAAAAAGCAAAGTTCAGCTGAAGGGACAAGGAGAATTTCATATCTGACTTTAAAATTGACAGTCTTGGAGGATACCTCGTAGTAAGA
This sequence comes from Penelope pileata, assembly GCA_013396635.1. Taxonomy (NCBI): domain Eukaryota; kingdom Metazoa; phylum Chordata; class Aves; order Galliformes; family Cracidae; genus Penelope; species Penelope pileata. The sequence goes on from WBMW01005537.1 coordinate 262,912, forward strand.
CTTCAATGAGTCTGCACTGAAATGGCCAGTAAACTGACACATCTTCCTGTCCTGCTTCACTCTGATGCATTCAGGACAAGCTTTATTTTATTTTGTATGGAAGTGCTCCATCAAACGGAGCTGAGCTAAGTGCATGGTCTCCCTTTGATGTCAGGGTGTTTTCAAACAGCTTGAGTTCCGAAGGACTACATGCCTTGTTACAGAGCGAAATGCAATGAAAATCAGCAAAACAGGTTCAAATCTATCTCCCACACAAGTAGGTACAGTTCCTCTGAGACCATCTGTTTATTTCCACCACTTATCTCAGATTTGAAAATAGCTTGGTCCTCACCCCTAATAACTGGCACAGCTCCGTAGGCTGGAAAGGCCCCTGGAATGTTGTCTGCCTCGAAGTGAGAAGGCAGCTGGCAACTTGTATGTTTTGTTTATTTCATGTGCTGTAAGACAACATAAAGCTTCTTCTACATAACGTTTGCAGCCAAGGCTAGAGAAGCCTGCAGCTGGGTAATATTAAAAAGTATTGATGTACTGAAAAGATAGGATTTTGTCATACACATGGTAAGTACTATTGCCAGTCCCATGTCTCAGATGCCCAGATGTGTCAGAATTTTAAGATTAAAAAGCCAGTGTTTTTCTGAGTTTTCAGAATGCAAAGAATCTACAAAATGGTTTATTGAAACTCGAATGAAATTGCCAGATTGTGGTCTTGAATGCCATATACCATGAGGTTTATCAAGGCACACAAATTGACACCAGTGGAGAAGAAAGAGTAGAGTGGTAGCAGAAATGCCTCTGTCAGCTAAAGAACTTGGTTCTTTGTTATTTGAATATGGGTTTAGGTCATCTAACCATGACATCTCCTTACTCATCTTACGCTGTTGTAGCAAGCGTGGGGTAGGGGGCAGCAAAACTCTCTGATATATGTACAAAAATGTAAACAGAACTATCAGGTGACTGATATTTCAATCACATCTCCCAACAGTTTATTGGGATTTATAGAATAATTACCCAGAGAGAACTCGGAAGGCATTTTATTGGGCGTCTCAAATGTTTTTTCCTCTTTGGTAGCAGTCAGCTATTTCAGTTGGTCTTTATCAGATTTTTTATCAGATGTTTTTATTTATCAGATTTTTTTTTTTAAGGCTTTTGTTCTGTTCTACTTGGGGTAGATTTGAATATGCTGAGTTTCGTTCTGTGAATCCTTCAGACACAGATTTCCCATAGTGTTCAGTGAAAACCTCAACATTTATTTCACTTGCCTTAGTGAACACCTTGCAGGTTACACAGGCGTGAAGCAGCAGGTTTCCCAAGTATCTTACTGGCTTTTTCGCCCACATTAACTATTTGTAGCAGATGTCATTCATTTAGGATTTTATCAGAAGAAAAGTTTTGCACAGCTCAGTTTAGAAACCACAGAATCACAGAGTCATGGAATCATTTAGGGTGGGAAAGGCCTTTAGGATCATTGGCCCTCTGTGCTGGGATCGCTCTGCCCTCTGGTGGGTTTCCCCAGCACTGTGACACATTTCTTACCTGGATGAGAAGACTTGCACTGCTTTTGAAACATTTTATGGACCTGATTTTCTATGGCAGAGCGGCTTTGGCCTCTCGTCTCATTTTGCCTCTGTTTTCCAGGGTGTTAAGCAGTGCATTGTTGGAAGGCATGTTGTGACTGTGTCACGTCAGAAGGAATTCTGTAGGAATTCTTAGTAGAAAAGCATGATGTCCTCTTATGTGTGTGCAACTGAGACTAGAAGTCAATGGAAGCTGTGCATGGGGAGAGAGAGGTTTTCATCCCTTGGTAATTACAACTAGAGCCATCCATTTATCAGTTCAGGCTCATGATCTAGATTAAAAGAAAATACAACAAACTATCAGCCTTATTTTGTTTGAAGTTCTGAGGAATTCTACCTGCTGCCTCTGTATCTCAATGTATTTTTAATTGCCTGTGAAATAGATTGATTTTTCCAGCAATTACAGAAGTAGCACTTAGTTCAGTTTAGACCCAGACACAGACAGAAGAGCAATTAGTGGGTGCTTGACGTACTTAACTTCATTTTCTTTACATTGTCTGTTTATTGTACTCCAATCAATGCATTAAAAAAGGAATAAATTAATATGGAGAATCATGTAATGATATGCAAGATAAGCAATCATTCTCTGATTCAGAACTTGGATGGAAGTAGTTGAACTGAGCTAACAAAAGCATTATTTGAAAGGATTCTAACGTGCCCTTTGTCTTTCTTTTCTTTCTGTTGAAGACATGACAATGGATGAAGTCCGAGAGTTTGAACGAGCAACTCAGGAAGCTACCAACAAGAAAATTGGCATTTTCCCACCTGAAATATCTATCTCTAACATGTCCATGCCTTCTTCAACCCGCAGTGCTCCATCTAGTGCTCCATCAACTCCTCTCTCTACAGATGCTCCTGAATTCCTAACAGTTCCCAAAGACCGGCCTCGGAAAAAGTCTGCACCAGAAACCCTCACTCTTCCAGATCTAGAGAAAAAAAAACTTTAAATTAATCCAGCATGATTCCTCCTGATAAGCCATGTCTACCACAGCAAGAGTAACGTATGGTAGTTTCTAGAAAGATCATGGTCGTTGGTTGGTTGTTGATGTTTGGATTGTTTTTTTTTTTTTGCTTAAAATAATCTTACTGTTGTGGAAAGATTGTTTCCTCAGACATTAAAACCTTCAGAGAAGTGCATGCAAGAGAACATAGTTATATATCTCAAGTAGTGTTCCAAGCCATATGGTACATCTTACTGACATACAATGAATAGTCTGAGGGGAACCCTACACGAGAACATAAATCTTTCTGTAGCATATCTCTATGTACAAATCCACATCTAGGTCATAGCATTTATATTTAGCAGTAGGTATCTAGTAAAGCTGCCAAGGACTTCTGAGGCAAATTTGTGCCAACCAGAATGCAGGGTTAACAGGAAAAAAAGCTCCCATTTTCTTCTTTTTTAACTGATTTTAAAATCCTTCCTATTCTCAGGCTTCTCGTGTGTATTCATAAACCTTTGACCTGCAACTTGTTGTACTTGAACACCAACAGCAATCACTCAGATTCATATCTTGCTTAATATGACTCAGGATTTGGGGCATAGCTAACAAATATGAAACTTTTCAAACCTAAAATATCACTGTATTGAAGCCCCAATTGTAATTAATTATACTGACTTTGAGGCCATTGAAGTATTTCTATCTTGCACAGAATTTGTAAAAGAAACCACCTACTCCTTGTAGATAATGTATTTTAATAGCTCTCCCCTATCCTTTTGTGATCTCTTAAGTTCATATCGGTGTTTGTCAGTGGTGTTCTATGTACAAGATTGGGGAAAAAAAGAAGAAAAAAGCAGCTACATTGAGCCAGTTGAGAAGGAAAACCAATGAATTCTGTCTTGTCCTCTCTGGAAGAAGAGTGGTAGTTACCCTGTAAGACCTTGAATGTAAGGAAAGAAAATACAAGATTCTTTTTTCTTTCCTGCCTCTCATCTTTCTTAAACAGCACAATCTCACCTAACAGAAAGCTGGTTCCAGGCTCTACCACCTCCTCTAGGGAAGGGGTTACTTGAAAAAGCAAATGAGTCGTGGGTCTGCTCAGTCCCATGTCAGGTGGCATTAAGGAAACAGAAGTGCTCCTCCTGGTCTGCGTGTGAAATCACTCTTTAATCTCAGGAATTAAAATATAGACAGGATGCTTCCCAGCAAGGAAGTGTAGATCGTGGGGGGAAGAGGAAAACGCTTACTCTTCCTTACGTATCAAAAAGTGAACTCGGTGAGAAGCTTTCCCTTGGATCCCCATTTGGGGTACTTGGTTCTCTTTCATACACACTGCTATTTAATTGATGTTGTCAGTATCTGTCTTGAATGGTAGCTGCAGCAGACGTTCAATAAGCTGCTGTTCTGTTCCCAGCGAATTATAGCTGTTACCTGAATCGTATGATCAAAGTGGGTGATGTCTTGTGCCACTGGTGATGTGGCACAAGGATGGAAAAGAGTCCTCCAGAGCTGAACTATCACTGAATACTGAACAATCAGTTTGGGGATGGCCTTTCCCGTGTACAGAAGTTGGTGCCCTCTTCTCTGCACGATGCTATGATTTGAGTGGCTTAAATGCACTGAACTTCTCAATGGCTGTAGATCCAATAGAAGTTATGTTGAATGTGTGGTATTTCTAGAGTAGTTGTCGTGGCAGGAAAGGTGATTCTGCTGTCAACCTGCACTGAAAACAAGTGTATATTTGTTTGATAGTTAAAACCCCGTAGCTAGCAAAATCCAGGAGCTGTTTGTAGGTTAGCTATGGTCTGACCATGCCTCCTCCCACTTCCTGTCCATGTTTTGCTTTGTGTTTCCCAGAGGTTGTAATTCTGTGTAGTTACTGAACTAACAGGTGATAATTTTATGTTTGAAAAAAAGCTGCTGTGATTCTGCAAACAAAACTTTCCTTCCTTAGTAAATTATTTCAGCTTGCAAAGTGTGCAAATTAATTAATCATGATTATGACTTGTCTAATCTTCTTTTTATTTATTTAGTAGCACAATTGGAAATGTTGGCTGAGAAGGGAAACTTTTGAAAAATTAACCACTGTTTGTTGTTTTTAATTTCCTGAATTTAACCTATATCGAGATAGTCTAGGTCAGCTCCACCTATTGAGAATATTTTTTAATGAATTTCTTGTTTGCTCAAGAAAAAATTGCCCAGCTCTAGTCATAATTTCCTTGTGCTTACATGTGACTGTTTCTGTACAGGTTTTGGCACCTGGGTTTGACACTTTATTAGACCAAAGCAGTCATGTCTTTACTCATATTTAAGTGATCATTTTTGAATCCCATGTGGATCGGTTGATTATCGTATCATGGAGGTTTTGGAGATAAGGCATGTATGAAAATGATTGACATGCCTGAGTAGGACACAACTTAGTAGCTGCATGACAGATCTTGTAGGAGATGGACACTGATTGTGTCATGGAAAAAATGCCACTGCTTGATGCTGTGTCCCCGTGTGCACGTGCTGCTGCCGTAGCCCTTCCACCAAGCAGTGCTGTTCTAGAGGAGCACCACATTTATTGTCCGAACAGCCTGAATTCACTGCTGGCCAAAAGAAAATTCGTGGTCATCCAAATTTTGCTCGCTAATGAAGTCAAATAAAAAGATCCGGAGTGTCACATTGCTTTGGGTAAGACATATCCCAGGTTTTTTATTGTCTGTGTTAGTAACCTCGGCTGTCTTCTGCTTTGTTTTCCCCACCAGCCAGTGATGAACCAGTTTGTCTATAAGAATTTTAAATATCATCTCTTTTCCTGGGGGTTGTTTGTTTGTTTAACATTTTATGTAGGATAACGTTTTCTGGCATATTCCCAGCAAACACAAAATCAAATGAAAAGGAAGGTCAGAATACTTCAGTAACATCTTGAGGCAGAGGGGTTGTTTTCAATACTGATTTTGTCACTGTGTTTTCTGCTGTATTTCCACGCTTCTTTATGAGAAGAAAAACAGAGTGTTTTGCAGGTGTTACCACTTCTTTTGCAAAAATAAATGATGTAGTTGGTGAATACATCCTTAGAGTATGGTGGCACCTGGCAAAGCTGGCGAGGCACCGTGGCTGCATTCCTGTTCTGTCAGAGTCAGAGGGAAGGATTGTGTGATACAGCTCTGCCAGGACTTCACAAGGAATCTTTCAGCAAGGAGAACACATTTCTGAGCAAATAATGTGATCCGTTTGTTTGGGTTTCTATTAAAACCTTCTCCCAGCTTTGCTCGTGTTTTGATTTATTTCATAGAGAGCAATTAAAATAACTGGCAATTCGCTGCAGTCTTCAGACTGGTAGGCCTCCTCATAACTCAGAAAGGAGGGACCTGTAAAGACCACGAGGAGCAGCACATTCCTGAAGCACATGCTTAACGGGATTTCTTATGAATGTAATTGTTGATTTCGTAAATGACTGGATAAATCCTGTGGAAAGAAACTGTTTGACCTTATTCTTTGGCTTTTTTGATTATTCTGGGAGGTGGTTTTGTGACATCTAGTAGCCAATTTGCATTAATTGCTGCTGTAGAGATTTTTGAAATGGAAATACTTGTTCCTTGACTTTTATTTTGTAACAGGACTGCTGCATTTTGTTAAATCTGCTTTGAAGCTTGCTGCACCGTAACTTCAAAACAATGTGTTAGCATCTGAAATGCGCCCAGTGTGTGTGCTTTTCCAGAGTTAGTGAGCTCAGTAAGAGAGAATTCCTGATTTTGTCAATAGGAGCTTTTCCGTTTCCATTGTTTGGACTTGGTTTTATATGTGCAAGTTAAAATTGCTGAATAAGTCTAACAATGTTTTGCTTTAAATGAACAGCATGATCATTGAATTACAATCTCCTGTAGATTTATGGCGTCACTTAAAGAAGTTTCATTGTTTTATTTCATTTCTGTGATAATTCCATGTGACTCTGAATGTCCAGTAATTCATTTCTTTTATTTAGAGCTATGATGGCTACATTAGGCAATACATTACTACCATCAGAGAAGGACCAAGTTTTGAATTGCTCTGCATGTTAAATAATGCAAGGCTAAGCAGGATAACTTGATTGTCATATTTTTCATCCATTTCACTTAGTTTCTGATTTTTCCAAGTTATTTATTATTTTTAATATTGTATTTTTTCCTCGCGTTTTGTTGTAAATAAACTACCAACAACTATTCTTTACAAGAGTGGTTATTTTCTTTTACTCGGTATTCTCTGGCAGGGAACGTGGGCATTTCTACCACCAGCTCTGCAAGTCAGTTCCTCAAAATCAGATAGCACAAGGAATTGGCATTGTGAGGGAAATTTAAACCGCTTAACTATGTCTACCAGGTTTTGTTGCTGCTCAGATTTTATCAGAGCAGGTGCCCCTTCGGTCTCACCTTAGCCCATTCATTTGTAAGTGACCACTTGGGTGACAGCTTTTCAGTCTGAGTCGTTTCTCATCCTCTAGGCAGTGTTTTGCAGCCCAGTGCTGTGATAAACACTGGAAAAGAGAACGCAGGAAACCTTTCAAAAGCCAATAACCCTTCATCGCTTACCTGCAAGTCATTCCATTTTAGTCAACTGAAACTTCATGTGTAAAGTGGTTCTGGAAGTTTTTAAGTAAAGGCTTACTCAATACATATACAGCTTTTTCCACCCCAGAAAAACGCTGGTTGCTTATCCAGTATAGAACAGTTTCACAACAGAGCAGGAATGGAAATAAGGACATAATGTGTAGAAAATCTGTAAGGTAGAACTCACAGAATTTGCCCTATAAGCTATGAGGTTGCCACAGCTGCTCTGTGAGATGCACCACCGCCAACTCACAGCACGCAGCAGAGGGTGCCCCGAGGAGCTCCAGGCCAGGACCTGAGCCTGCAGCTGCAGTGGATTGCTGCTGGGTACCAGGTCCTGGCTGAGCCACGGGAGTCCCCGAAGCTGTTCAGGGGTTCCCATGGCCAGCTGAAGAACTGCTGACACGGGAACGCTCTCGTGACGTCAGGGGATTGTGCACGCTGTGAAGTCCTGCCAGAAGGGAATCAATGAAACCTGGCATGGGAACACGGCTGCCAGGCACAGGGTGCGGCAGTGCCTGTGCAGCAGGGTGGGCTGGGAACGTCCCGGTAGGATCCAGCACTTCACGGTTCAGTGACTGCACTGAGGAGACAACGCAGGCAGCGCTGAGGGGGGACGGCTGAGGGCCTTCGGTGCAGCAGTGCCTGGGAGGGGGAGCACGCTGGGGCTGTGCCTGCAGGCAGCCAAGGCCTGGGCTCTGCCTTGGCCCCCTAGGTGTGTTTGTGGCCGCTCTCCATGAGATGGGGGCAGCGCTGGGCTCCCTGGCAGAGCTGGGCCTGCAGCACAGTCCCCACAGCTGTGCTCACTGCACGTGTCCACTGACAGCAGGCAGAGCTGGGGCCTGCTGTGCTGTTCGGGTTCGTTGGGTTTGGTTGGTTGGGTTTGTGTTGGTGGGGCTTCTTCAGAACTTGCACCCAAGCAAACCACTCTGTGCACGTGTACAGCACAGAGAGGCCACAACCTGGAGCTGAGCTTCCCGCCAGCAGGGTCAGTTCGTACTCTTGCAGTAGGAGCACTTTTGTTACAAAATTCTCATATAATGAGACAGTTCACTCGGCAGAAGTACATTTAATTAATCAGCAGCACTTCACTGTGCAGATGCAAAACCACCACAGCCTTTTATTGAGCGCCCAGGTGCCACTCTGTACCAGCAGCACTCTGTGCCCTGGAACCCGCACGCAGCCATGCAGGCTCTGCGGGAGGGATCGGATGGACAGCGGGTGTGGAACACATCCGAAACAACCCAGGAAACTAAATCCTGAACGTGGTTAATTGCCCATCTTTGTAACGGCACTGTGAAAAGCGATCAGCTCTTTTTATTTTGCAATACTTAACACACACAACGCGCTGTGTTTCCATGCACCTTGGATGGCGGTGCCCTCCACCAGCTGCGCCCGCCCCGCCCCGCGGAACTTCCCGAGAGGCCTCGGCCATTTCCGCCGCCGCCCCGCCGGGTGGCGCTGCCGCCTCGCCCAGACAGTGCAGTACGCGTGCGCGGTGTGACTCCGCCGCCGCTCTCGCGAGAAGTGGGCGCTCGCTAAGATGGCGGCCCTGTGCGAGGCCTTCACGCTGTGCGGCCTCGGGCCCGCCGGCGGCGTCGGCCTCGGTAGCGGCCTCCTGGCGCTGGAGCCGGGCCCGGACCCCGACCACGTCCTGCTCACCGACCGCGGCAGGACGGCCACGCTCTTTAAGGTAACGACCCAGCCCCGACCGCTCGGCCCGGCCCGGCCCGGCCCGTGTGAGGGTACCTGCGCGGCGCTCGGCGCGGAGCTCCGGGGCCGCCGCGGGCGGAACGTGCGTGGGAGCGGCCTCGGGCGGGGGCCGCTTTGGGCTGTGCCGCCGGGAACGGGCCCTGCCTCGCCCCACTCACCTGCGCTCCCCCGCTGTCCTCCCTGCGCCGCGGTGGGGGCCTCAGGCGGTTCCCTGCGGGGCTTCTCTGCTGTTTTTCTTCCTCCGTTCCCAGTGCTGAGAAACCCTTCCGTCCCGGCACAGCGGGGCCTGTCACGGTCCCTTGTCATGCTCAGTGGCAGCGTCCTGTCCGGGCGTCAGTTCCGTGCCAGCTGCCTTCCTGCTGGGGGAGACCCAGAGTTAGTGCTTGCAGTGCCTGCGCCTCGACTGCTGTTATAGGGTTTTGTTTTTAATGTATGCGTCTATTTCAGTGGAGCATTAAACGAAACTTCATGAAAACATTTATATTTCTTATATATTTGGTCGGAGGGCTAGGGATTGTGTCCTGATGAACTCATGATGTTGTCTGCTTTCATATAGTTAGCGCTGCTGCCAGGAGCTTAAGTGAGAGTATAAATATGCTGGTAAATGCATCCAACATAGCTTTAGGAGGGGGAGCTGAGCACTCTCAGAGCTGCAGCATCTAAAGCACACAGAACATGAGCTCTGAAGTAAGATTCCTTGCTCCCAGTCTCATTGAGATATTGAAATACAAACAGCAAAGTGCCTTTCTATGCATAACTGTGTGAGTAAAAGTAACTTGCATCAGTGGCTGAAAGTATTATGTTTGTTTTGGAAAAGCCATGTATCCTACCTGTGCTCCATGGTATAAGCCCATCCAACTATTACAGGTCATTTTGGGGGAGGAAAAAAATTAATGTAGAGCTCCACATCACCTTGAAATTTCTAAGGTTAAGAATGCTCAAGCAGAAGTTCTGAGTCCTATTAGTATAGCAGTTTTCATGCTCTTATGTTCTCTTTCATACCAGATGTGGCTTCTGTCATGAGAGAAATCCCCAGCATGTACTGCTGTATTTTAATTACATGACTTTGTCGTCTTTTTTTTTTTTTTCCTAGGTTTCAGATCAGAAGCCACTGGGCTGTTGGTCAGTTAAACATGGACAGATTATCACGTGTCCAGTTGTATGCAACTTTGAAACTCATGAATATATAGCTGTTCATGATGACAAGGTGAGAGCCTTTTCTTAAGGGGAAAAATGATGTAGCGAGAACTCAGGCAGGGAAGAAATGAGTGGTGCTGGATCTTTAGCTAAATGGAAATGCATGGAGCTCTCAGCACCTTATGGTGAGCTCTCAAAGCTGCTGATGGTGGTTTCGTGCTGTTCTAGCTCAGGTCATCTCTGCTGTCAGTGGACAGGGAGGTGCAGTGCTGAGGCTGCACAGTCTGTTAGTGACATGGAGGTGATCTGTGCTGAGCATCAGTTACGCATGGGCCTTTTAAAAACTGAAACATTCTCAATGAAGAATGCTTCAAGCATACGTTCTCTGAGAATAAGTTATTTTTCTTGTTGCAGACTGGTTGAAGCTTAGCACTGCATGATCATTGCATAGAAATGATTCAGAGCTGCATCCTTGTCTTTCTTCTCTTGTCTTACAGTTAAACATTTCCTGTTTGTCTGCTTCTGGCCGTGTGTTCTCAGCACGTACTGAATGCTTGGCTTTTTTTGTAGTTGTTAATGAAATACTCTTCCTGACCCTACCTTGTTCTCTTTGAACATTCTCTTCCCAGTCAGGCTATCTGTACCTTAAGCTGTCTCTATCGATATGATCTATTTTCATTTAGAGTTCTGCTGTATCTTTTTCCTTAGCCTTATTCTTTTCTATCCTTACTTTCAAGCTCAACATATTGAGCTTTATTTGTATTCTTGTGGTTTCTGTTTCAGCTTCTTCTTGTGCAAACTTCCTGAGTCTATTTTCAGTAAAGCTACTGTGAATACTTAACTGTATATTTTCCTTTTGTTTTTCAGTAATGTGCAACTCCTATTAAGTCTATGTATTACTGGTTTACTGCTTAAAAAATGTTTCTCTTCCAGGTTTTAAGAATATGGAAGGATGAAGATGTTAACTTGGACAAAGTGTTTAAAGCAACAGTAAGTCTTTTACATGTGTTCACTTTTAACATTTTAAATTGCGTTGGGTGGAAGAGATGCTGACTTGCACAGTACTAGTGACTTTACAATTTAGCTGATAGTTGTCTTGATTTGTGCTTCTTGGTGTTCTGGAGCATTATCAAAGCACCACACATAAAATGATTGGTGTCCCAAGTCCAACATTTCAGAGGACTTCTATAAAGATGTTGAATTATGCTCGACTACAATTATTTTCTGTTCTGCTGGGGGACATGTTAAACAACACTGTGCAACGGTGTATAATAGTTGTTTGAACTCCTTACCCTCAGTTACACTTTCTTCTGATGTCATTTAGAGAATTCATTCTCATTAGGATGTTTTCCTGGCTTTTTGTTGGGCAGTGATTTGCATTATTAATAGCACTTCAGAAAATCTGCATTGTTGGGTATGTTGCAGGTTCTTGTTACTCATTCACAGAAAGAACTTTTAAAAAAATCTCATGCAAAACACTTGGCTTTCAAGATAATGTACTGAAGAACACAGAACTTATTTCCTTTTCTATGTAGCTTTCAGCTGATGTGTACAGAATACATTCACTACCCCACGCAGAGCCGTTGGTACTATTCAGAGGAGGTGGTGTTCGAACTTTAGATGTTCTTTTGGAAGCCCCACAACAAGAAATTGAGAACGTTATCTCAGATGAAGTTATCAAGTAAGTGATTCAAAGTTATGAATCTTGCTTCTTGATCAGAGGAACTTACATTGTTACAAGTTGCACCCTTTTTTGTGAGGTGAGAGGAAATCTGAAGACTAACATCCTAACGTCAAGATCTTGGGGTTGGTGTGTTGATGATGATTATTTTTTTAAAAATGCATTTATTTTTAAAACCTTAGATTTTTTTATGCAGATATAAAAATAAGAGGCTGCCTTACTAATAGTGGTATGTTTTTAGATACAGTTTCAGAATTTAAAAGATATGCGTACATCTTTCTGTTTTTAGGTGGAGTGAAGCTTTTCTGGAAGATCAACAACCTGTCTTAATTTTCGTTACCGAGAAAGTGAGTTTAACAAATTTTTAATTTCATAGTAGCAGATCAAAATCCTTCTCCTAAAATCCATTACCTGTTTAATTGGATTTTAAGAGCTTTCAGTGAAATCATTATCCTGTATGTGTGTTGTTTGTGATGCAAGATTGATGTTGTTTTCATGTCTGAGTAGCCTGGCTCTTAGAACTTCAGAAAACAATTAAGATTAACTACAGTATACAATCGATTGACTCTTCATTTCTCTCTTAATTCACATTTTTCTTCCTGTGAATCCACTTATTGCATCAAATTTAAATTTTCTTTATATAGTTGAGTCTGCGAACACTTCTGAATTTCCATAGTAAACACAAATTCCTATTTTCTTTAACATTCAAAACAATTCAGTACTAATACGTGAACTTGTTAGCCCTTCTTTCTGTAAACTAAAGAAAACCTTTTTTGTTTTAGGATGGAGATTTTTTTGTCTACGTACAGAAGTTTAAGATGAATAGTCTACACAAATATAAGCTTGAACGACAGGAATCATCTAATCCACTGAGTTTCACAGCATATATAAAAAAGCGAATTATCACACTGCTGTGTTTGTGTAAGTTGTATTTTCCAATGGGGTATGATAATGGAAGAAATTACATGGAAGGACATAAAATGCTGATGTTTGTGAATTACTGTTTAATATTTTTTGCTCTTCTCTGTTAAATGTTCTAAAGCAGCAAGTGATAGAATAAGCAATTAAATTTTCCTGGTATTTTAATCACTGAAAAGGCTTACTGTTCTTAAATGTTATGACTTTAAAGATCACCTGAAAGCTGTGCTTTTGTTTTTCTGCTTTGCATTAAAATGTGTCCTTTAAAAAGTGTATTTTTTTCTTCCCAGTGCTTATTGCATCTTGTCCTCTTGCCATATCATATTAAATAGTTTTTCATAATGACAGACATAAAGACATCATCTCTTTGCTTTGACAGATTCCAGTGACTCTGTCTATAAGGTTCTGATACCTCTACAGCAAAACAGTGAAGAGGAAGAGCAAACTCTATCCAAGTCACTACTACTAAACCTTTCAATATCTGGAAGTGTCCTAAAAGGAACTTCTTTTGTTGTTCTTGATAAAGACCATGTTGCAGTATTAGGAAGTCTAGCGTCATCCGGTGAAGAATCCAAAGGTAACTTTAAAAATCAGATGAAGGTGTCTTAAGTTCTAAGACATTCTTAAATGATGCAGCAGGTATTTGTGTTTTGTTTTCCTTTTTTAATGCAGAGCAGACCAGGAAATAGTGATGGTCATTAGTGAACATTACAAATACTGTGTTATAAATGAAACGTTCAGCTCTTAAAACTAGCGTGTAGTTGAGCTTTGCATTGAGAGCACTAGCCAAAAGGTGACATTTACCTTTAGTAATTGTTTTCATGCTGTTAGTGATAACAATTGAGAATATGCATTGAGAGAACTCATGGATTGAGGGAAAGAAAAAGGAGGCTTTGTGTCCGTGACGTGTGCAGGGAAGTTGACCTAATGTCCCATAAGTATTTGTTTCACTTATTTTAGATACCAATTTCTTAAGTGTCATGCCTAAACATCTCAAGTGTGGGATCACTGAAAGTTAAGCCATTTTATTACTGGAAGTTACACTGACTTCTCTCATTACAGCTTTTTCTCAGAAGCTCTTCAATTGAAAACTATTTTTCAAATGTTTTTTTCTTGAGAGACCTAACCAGAAAGACACTTTGCCTAATGTGGAATACATTATTAAGCTGAGCTATTTTGAAACAGTTATTTGTGTTTCTTCAAGTTATACTAACTAAAAGTAGCAAGGGAAACTGTTGCATTTGTTTTGCTTTTGGATTTGTAACATCTTGTATTTTCCCTAGAGTGCCTAACAATATGGAACACAAAATTTCAGACATTGCAAACTTCAAAGGAACTGCCCCTGGGAACCAGTGGACAAGTGAGCTCATTCTTTACTTTGTGGTCCGTAAACTTTCATCTGATGCGTGTGGTGCAATAGAAACAAAGAGACATGCAGGCTTCAGAGTTATGGTTCTATCTGGAAGAACAGTAAAGGTCAACTTCTGAAACAAAATTAACATTGGCCAGCTGATGTGCTATTTTCCTCATAATCTCCAAACAGGAGAATGGTAGCCTTTAGCAACGTCACTAGTAGTTCAGTGCCTTCTCACTTCTGTTGGCATTGATTTTTTGGTGAGATTGAAATACTCGGTCAGTACTTGCAACTGTCTATGTTTTAGAATATTCAGGTGTCAATTGATTATAAGTAAATTGGCACCTAATTAACAAATACTCCAGTGAAATAGAACAGCTGACTAGTTTTGTCATGAAGTTGTACAAAAGGGAGCTTTTTTTTAAGAAATAAAAATAAAAAATTGAAGTGGACATAGTCCCTTTGAAGCAGTCATTGTAGTTTAAGATGTCCCTGGAAAATACTCAACAATACATTTATTTCTGTATTTAAAATTGACATTTAATGAAGGTCTGCTAACAAGTGTTACAACTACCAAAAATGACTGTTAAAATCATCTGATCACTGAGAATTTAAATATTAGCTTGTGCAGAAGTGCACCTCTTGGCTTCTCTCCTCATTAACAATGCGTTTAATATTTTGCAGTTGTGGTGTTATGGAGAAAAATTTTTTTTCACTCATGGAAAAGTACTAACGGTAGTTATATACAAGTGTGAAACTTCATCCTTGGCAGCAGCTGTGGGAAAGCTCAAGGACACTCAAACCTCTGGTAAGTTTTACAATTACAGTGAGAAGATCTCTGGTAGGAAAACTTATGAAACTGCATAAAAATTCTTGTTTTAATATAGTCTTATAAAATCAGTCAAGTCTGAACAGCTTGAAGTAACTTAGCGTGTTCTGATCCTAGATGTTAGTGTTCTCAGTGACAGAATTTGAAGTATACAGATGTTTGGATTTATTGTGACTTCGCTTTACTTTGTCATTCAAATTGTGGAATTATTGAAAATATTGAAATGCCAGCTATCTGCATGTAGTTTTGTTTTTGTCTTCACAGATGTTTCGTCATTTGTAAACTGGAATACTCTTGGAGATGAAGAGCTCGCAGTTTCCTTTGAGTCACAGCAGTCTGTAGCTCTAAAATCTGAATCCAAAATGACTGTAAGTGAACATGAGGAGTATGTGTGAGGTTTTTGTTTTGTATTTCTCTTCCCAATGCTGCTACTTAATAGTATTGCACGAGGGAATTTAACTTCTGAATTTGTCTCTCACTGTTTCTAACACCACTTCTGGAGCTGGGCTAGCCAGTTACTAAATGTAATGTGCAGCAAATGACATCATGATCCTACTTATCTCAATGCACATTCAAGGATTTCAATTGTCTTTTTGGAGTTGAATAATAACTTGTATTTCTTTGTTTTAGTTAAGATCAAGAAAGAGCACAGTTGCTAAAGTACAGCCAGATACCTTCACAGTTGGGCAGTTCTTACTAAATATAAAAGTAAGTACACCAAATACCCTTAAGGAATTTTCAGGCACACTTGAGAATATTCCAGGCATCTCCTAAGCTATTATCTTCTTTCATATCCTCTTGCATATTTCAAGCTGAAGAAGCTCGTTAAACAGGTTTGTTGGAGAATTATGTAATTACTGTGCAAGAATAATATTTAGGCATGATAAAATTCAAGTTTTGTCGTAGGAATATGTTGAAGAACTGTCCAATATTGAGTTTATAATAGCTATCTGAGTTCTCAGAACTTGCAGTAAATAGAGGATGTTTCACCTGAATTCTTAACTTCTTAAAAAATTCTTTTCTGTTTTTAAGTTTGAAGATATTTTGGATCTAGAAAGTCATAATGGTAGGAATTCAACCATAATATAGCAATAAGCTCTCTATGAAATTGTAGATTTTGTCACATAAAATAATGGCACGTTTTAATGTATTCAGAAGATAATGTTTCAACTTGTTTCTAAAACAAGTAAGAGAATGTACTGTAATACTCATTGGTTCACTTAGTTCAATATTATCATTTGATGAATCGGTATTGCAGTTGAGTTCCAGGATGCTGCTCAGTTTTAAATCAGAATGGTTTGTGTTGGAAGGGACCTCAAAAGACCACCTGGCTTCAAACCTATGCCCTGGGCAGAGACACCTTCCACTAGATCTGTTTGCTCAGTGTTGCATCCAAACTGACCGTGAAAATAAACTTCACTGATAACACAGAAGATATGGCAGCTGCATATTCTGGTTTGGTTCCTTTACAAATCTTGTTGCAAATGTCAGTCTACATCCTTTCCTATGTGAACATAACCTAAAGTTCAACTTTGGCTGAAAATCTTGTCAATGTTACTGAAATAAGAGGAGCAGTTATTGGAAGATGCTCCTTACTGAGCATAGGAGTGAATAATGACTCTTGCTTGGCTCTCATGATAGAAATACTCCATCAACGTGCAGAATGGGGTGGTCTTTTTTAGCTCTTTCTACTTGGTCTAGTTAGTAACAGTACAGTCCTCAAGCTATGCCTTGTACATGTGAACTGCATTGTATTTCTTATTTTCAGGACACTTCTGCAGCTGCAATTGAAGATGAATTGATGCAACTGTTGTCAAAAGCACAGGTGCCAGATTTCCAAGCCACCATTGGTTGTGTAATAACTGCTCTTATAAACAGGTGTAAAACAGATCCAGTGTTCTACCCTCGAAACTTCCTGGTACAGATGGTCCAAAAGGGAGAGCTGTCTTACAGGTGATAATTCTGATTTTTTTTTTTTTCTTTTTGGTTTAAATTATAAGGTAAAGTTTCTGAAAAACAGAAATTCATTTCTTCATAAAACACTCCTTGAATTATCATGTGCTTATACTTCGATTTCTTTACGAGTCTATTGCTTATTTTCTGATGAAGCTGACAATTCCCAGATGAATTTTTGCGTAAAACAAGGTTAATACTTCTGCATTATTTGTTAATGTAGCTTTCAGTGGGTGTGAAATGTGTGGCCTATTCTTTTCATATTCTAACAGTTTGTGTCCAGACTTAATGGCTGTTGCTTTAGAGAAAAAAGATGTACATCTCTTACAAATCTGCTTACAACGGTTCCCAGATATTCCCGAAGAAATTACTTACGCTTGCTTGAAAGTATTCTTAAGGTAAGCTGAAGTCATTTATTTTTATCCATGAATTTTGTAATTCTGAGTACAGTGTGTGTTGCAGTCTCGCAGGCTGATATTCTTTTTATAAGATGCCCATTGCATGCATTAATTCTAAAAACTGTATAAGCAGTAATTAAATGAAAATGCCTTTGATAACGTTGCTGGCTTAAATGGAAAGTCCTTTTATGTACATTGTTATACCTGTCTGTTTGCTGTTTAACAGACCTGTTCATCTCCTGTCTTAGAAATGGCAAATATTTATTAATGAGTATTAGGAAAACCTTAACTGTCTTCTAGGTTGCAGCAGTCCCACTGATGTCAGAATAACATAACAATCTTGAACAGAGTATAACCTTTAAATAAGGCCATGACAATGTCTAGTAATACAGTAATTTGCATTGTTGGAATTCACAAGCAGAATGTGTATTGTTTAAGGTTAATAATTAAAAAATACTAGCTGTTCTGACATGGCCTTTATCCATTCTGCAACACCCTACATCTTGGTGTGTGCTTTTACTTTATAAGTAAGCTTCAAAGAGTTAATGTGTGGTGTTGTGGGGCTGATGACATTGCTGTTGTTTTTTTTTGTAAGCTAATAATAAAAGTACTAAATGTGTTTGAAATTTCTCTTCTATAGCATTAGTGATGACTATCTTGAAAGAACAGAGGTGAATCTAGACTCTGTAATCTGTTACATTGATATTGAACGCAACAATAAAGAATTTAAGACTGAAGTTGTAGAAAATGGTTTCAATACTGAGTTGGAAGAAGTCAGCTGTGATGTTACAGGCATGAAGGAAACCAACATGACGAAAGATGCCAAATTCTGCCCTGTTGGACCACGAAAGGCAGCATTATTGTATCCTCTGTGTGTTTTAATGAAGGAAAGTTGGTGCAGTATTTATTATTTGAATGTCTGTTTAGCGTTGCTGAAAAATTCTGAGAAACTCTGGTAAGAAAAGTTTGTACCTGAGAGAATATAAATAACTTCTAGGAAGTGTCTGTACCAATTTAAACTTATAATGGTATGGACTGAAACTTTGTTCAAGACAAAATAGTCTTAATAGTTCTGATGTTCATTGAAATATTAGCCAATTACTTACTTTCAGTAATTGGAACTGCATTCAAGCTGACTGTTGTGATGTTTCAGTTGCTGTAAATATTTCACAATAGAAATACCAGAGATTCAAAAAGCTGTAATAGGACCTCTCTTAACCTACAGAAATATTTTAATTAGGGCTTATTTCAGTTTGGAGAAACTGGTATTTTACGTGTAATTGTATTTCCTGAATAATACTGTACAGAAATGCTGTTCTTCATTCAGCTTACAGTGAAACATTCCTTTTGCCTCATCTGAAAGACCTTCCAGCTCAGCAAGCTGTTGTAAGTATGTTGAAATGAAGAGCTTAAAAACCTGACATTGCTAACATTGATACTTCTTCTAGCAAAATTTGTAGAAAGCTTTCTGAATTACATTGCACGTAGCCACTGGAACAATGATTACCACTGAACATCACTTTACACTGAGTATTCCTAAGTTTTCATACTTTAAGCCATACGTGGTAGAGGAGAGTCATAAAACTTCTAATGCTTGAGGTTGTTTTTTTTTACTTTTTAATTAAAAAGATTATTGCTGTATGCAGGACAAAATTCCTAGGTGTTCAATGTTTTGTCTTGAAAAACGTTCTGACTTTTGTCCTTTTAGCTGTTTCTCAGGTATTTACACTACCTGTATGTGAAATGCAGTGAAAAAATTAATATAACTCTTCCTGGAATACTCCCTCCAACTATCAATCAGGTGAGAAACCTAGTTCTAAAGAGTTGAACCTACTTCAGTTTCTGTAGTATGTAAGTGATTGAGTAGCTGTGACAATCTAAAATGACCTGTGACCTATGCTGATTATATAAGGTTTTGTTTGAGTAGACTGTGGAATCAGATGTAACATTATGCTGGTTTTCTATCTGAAAATAAGAATACTGCCTTAAAATATGAAACAATGCCTTTTGTATTGGAAGTTAACATTTCAGAGTGCAGTTATTGAAGCAAAACCTGTGTCGTGTCTGTTTTTTCTTCAGATTATGGACTGGATGTGCTTATTGCTTGATGCTCACTTCACAGTTATGGTGATGCTACCAGAAGCAAAAGGATTGCTTTCAAACATGCATAAGTTTGTGAGAGCCCAAGTAAGTTTTCCATCCAGTGATTTCATTTTATTATTGATTTAAAATATGGCCGTTAAGATAATGCGGAGTGGAAGAAGAACAGCAAATATCTAGTGAATACATAGCAAACCAAATTTTACTCTCTGCCATACGCTCATTTCTGAGCATGAAATGGCAGTTGTTTGTCTTCATCATCTCGATTCTCAAAGGTACTGTATTTGTTGTGTTATGTAAAACAGCAGATAGCTGCATGGTATAATTACGTTTGAGAATAAAACTGTTTTATTGTAAATGTCTGGTCTCTCTCCTTTTTAGGTACGATTCTACTCTGAACTTAACAAAATTGAAGGAAGTTTGCAAGAACTACAGAAACTTAAACGCCAGAAAGACTCTCAGGCATATTCTATTGAAGTGCTGGAACTTATTTGAATATGGAATGAATTATTAACAAGTTTGTTTGTTATTGATTCCTTTTATGACAAGGATGTATTAGCACTCCATATTGGGGATGTGAAAAGTTGAATTTTCTATGTAGGGAGAATGCAGTTACTCTGTAGCTACATGGGGAGTTGTGTATTAAAAGCTCTTTTTTGACTGGATCACTTTCTTATATTTTCATGTGTAATTCTGCAGTCACAAGAATACCCTAAAATGGTAGCGATTCACAGCAAAGAAGTGGTAGGATACTTGTAAAAAGGCTTCAACAGATGCTTCATCAAATTAACTGGCATTTCTATTCTACTTGTTCCTTTTTTCACTTACTGGTACTTGAATTATCTTAATAGATTCTTCAAAGCTTCCTCTCATCTTCACTCCTTTAGGAACTATACTCATTTGAGTTTGTTTCCTTTGTTTCATATTTCTTATTTTTTCCATACACTCATCTTTATGATCTGAACAAGAACCAAAGCACACAAAGGGAGGGTGAACATGTGTACTTGCTGAAGCCAAGACTGGAATTTCTGGGATCCCAAATTTGCATAGATTTACCAGAGGAAAGGCTGGTTATAAGAAATGCGAGATGTTTATGGGCCTTGGGATGGCTTTCATTTGATCCTGCTTTTCCTCAGGAACCTGATACCCTCGATCAAAGTGGCAGTATTAGAAACCCAACAGGCAATGGCTTTGTGTAGATTTTTAGCCCCCTGGGAGCTCTGGCAATGGGGAAAAGAAGCAGGAATATCAAACCTATGAAGCCCAATTCTGTTTTGTAGAGCTCCAGCGAACTACAGACAATTTCAGAGGACCCAAAATTCACATGGCAGGACCCTATGTTATCCTCTCAGTCTATTTTGCTTTACCGTGTTCCTGGCAAGGTAACAGCAAGCTGTAAGAGGGTATTAATCTCTGCATAGAGGGGGAAGATTGAAAGCACGGCATCTTAATATGGTGATAAGTGGGCTGAGGGAGGCTGGCCGTCACCTCAGGGCGGTGCGGGCGAGGGGAGCCGGCCTCAGGGGACCCTGGCCTGAGGGGAGCGCGCGTGAGTGGAGCCGCGGTGGCGGCGGGAGCGGCAGAGCCCCGCGCTGAGCCCCCTCGGCCGGTGCGGCGGGGCAGCCCGCTGCCTACCTGCGCTCGCAGCGGTGCCGGGCGGGATGTGCGGCCGGGCTGAAGCTGTGGGACTTGGAGCTGGCGGGGCGCAGACCGAGGGGACTCCCCTGAGCGCGCGAGGCGAGCTGTGGGAGAGAGGACCGGTAACGGGCGTTGTTGTTCAGGTGCGCGGAGACGGTGAGTCCGAGGGGGCACCTGGGGGGCAGCGGCCGTGGGGCAGCTTCAGCCGGCGGCGGAGGAGAGCAGCGGGAGCCCCGGGAGCTCTCGGCACAGGGGCTGAGGGAACCTCGTGGTGGGCGGCGGTGCCGGGACGGCGCCTTGTGACAGGTGGCTGTGAGCCGGGGGGCTGTGTCCTGGTGTGGGGGGAAGGCAGCAAAGAGGGCTCCGAGGAGGGGGCAGCCCGGGGCCGGCGCGGAGCCGCCCCTCAGCGCCGGCTCCAACATGGTTCTCCAGGCGGCGGCTGCGCCCCCTGGCGGCGGCAAGCAGGGGCGGTCACGTGAGGCGCTCGGGGCCTGCTGCCGCCGCCGCTTCCCCCAGTNNGGCCCCCGCCGCTTCCCCCAGTCAGAGCGGAGCGAGCCGAGGCAGAGACGAAGAAACAAGATGGCGGCCGGTGGCGATCCGGAGCGGGACGCCGGCGATTCGGATTGAGCCCTCGGCCCTCACAGCTCGGCGGCCCCCCTCCCCGGCCCGGATCCCTCGCAGGGGAGGGAGCTTCCCCGTAGCCGCCTGTCCGGACTCCGAGCGCCCTCCCGAGCCTTCCTTTCCCCTCCCTTCCCCCCTCGGCCAGCGCCCAGAGATGCGGGGCCGGCGAGGCAGGCCGCCCAAGCAGCAGCAGCCGGCGGCGGCCGCCGCTCAGGCGAGCTCCCCGGC
>WBMW01005537.1:284603-363166 GCA_013396635.1 Penelope pileata
CCCATCGGGGGGCTGAGGTCCCGGCAGCGGGGCAGCAGCCGCGGCAGGTGGGCGGCCTCGGCCCAGGCGGAGACGGCAGGGCCCAAGCAGAAGGGGGCCGGGGCTGCCCAGGCCTCTTCCTCCGCCGCCGTCTCCCCCAGGGGGGGCAGCAAGAGGAAGGGAGGCAGCGGCGGCAGCAGCACCCCTGGTGGGGGAGGCAGCGGCGGTAAGGGCAGGGGCAGGGCCGGGGCTGGAGGAGCGGGGGGAGGAGGCGGAGGAGGCAGCTGCAACAGCCAAGGCAGGGCTGCCTCGTCCAGGAGGAGCATCAGCAAAGTGGTGTACGATGATCATGAGAGCGAAGAGGAGGAGGAGAGCATGGTGTCCGAGGAGGAAGAGGAGGCAGACCCCGAGGATAACCAGGACTCCGAGGAGGAAGAGGAGGAGGAGATCATGGAGGAGGAGGACGACGACGACTCCGACTACCCCGAGGAGATGGAGGATGAAGACGATGCCAGTTATTGCACTGAGAGCAGCTTCAGGAGCCACAGCACCTACAGCAGCACCCCAGGTAGAGAGCCAGCGGGATAAACTCGCACCAGTCGAGGGCACCCCACATGCTCCCTCTAGGTTTGCAAGTACAATCCGCATGCATTCTTCCTCCCGTACGTGTAAGGGATGCCTGCAAGCACTCACGGGGAAGAGGGGCATGCAGATTAATGACTGGCAACCCCCCAGGTGGGGGGAACGTTAAAGGTGCTTACAGATGGAATGAGGGGAGGGAGGGAAGTACATGCTGGAACAAGGGGATGCTTTGCAAATACGCGTGGAGATTCTGGTTACTGCAGAAACGCGTGGTACACCAGAACGTGTTGCAAGCAACGTCAAAAGTGTATGGAGCATTCACTTAATATTGAAAACCAAGGGAAGCGTGCCTTGCAAAGGGGTCGTTTCGAATAGATGCAGGAAAGGATGAGTTGTACTTGTGGATAGAATTTGATGCTGAAAGGAAGCACATGCAGCTTGGAGTGGCCTAAATAAAACCATCAGCATTGAAAATTTGTAGGCTCTTGAAATCAGAGGCATAACTGGAATCAGCATTTACTGGCTGTGAGACAAAACCAGCTTTCCAAGGAGGGAAATGAGGTGCATTGTTCAAAATGGAGATTGCATTGTTATAGTTTGGGGAAAAGTGCACGAGGCCTCACTGCAAGGGTGTAAACCTAGTTTTAGTCAATAAGACGTTCCTCAGCACAAAGATGGGAAGGTGGAGGTTGAGTCAAATCTCTTGGTATTAAATTCTGCCTTTAGTTCAAGATGTGACAACCTTCAAAACTCACGTTTGAGTTTAAGCTTTTTAAACATCATTATGATTGTATTTAATTTTTTTTAACCTCTAGTGGCAGATCTGGGCTCAATTTTTTTTTTTTTTAAGGCCTGTATTTCTGTTTGTCCTTAATTAGTTCCCTAGGTATGCAGCTCTCAAGCTTCAAAAATTCTTTATCTAAACTTAAGCACTTTACATTTGTTTGAATGGATTCCAGAATGAAGTTGAAGCTTAGAATTATTTTTTTTTAAAGTTTCTGAATCAGGAGAGTAGTTAAACTTAGGCATAACTTGCGGGTGTTTCTGAATTGGTCTGCAGGATAACAAACACTGCTGTTGTACAAGTATTTGGCCAGTTTGGAAGGGAGCAGGAACAGGTTGGTTGTGTAAAACCATTGCATCTTTTAAAAAAAAAAAAAAAAAAGTAGTTTTGAGTAGTTAGCTGGGTTTGTTTGTTTTAAAGGATGAAGTACTGACCATTAAACCTGTCATTGGTTTTATTTTAGTGAGTTAGTGGTATCAGTTCATTATGTCACTTTACTGTAGTCCTTTAAAAAACTATTGAGGATATATATCCATATATTTACGAATTTAAATGAATTCGTATAAATACATACATTACAAAATAAGTTGATTTTAGTGGATTGTTTAAGGTGTTAATATTGTTTTGATTGTTGCAGAGTTGTCCTGCAGCAGAATTGATTTTTTTGAATAATTTTCTACTGAAGTTCGAAGTGTAGCTTCACAGAAGAAAGCAAAAAAGTTACTTTCTTGACTTTCAGTTCTTACTTTTCTCTATAGTTTTAGTGACTTATTTTTAGTTACTTTTTGGGGGTGCTTTTGGCAGGAAAAGAATATTCTGTGTTTTTATTTGGCTAGGTGAGGAAGGTGATGTGAACATCCAGGTTTAAGAGGAGTTCTACAAAGTATGGGTGTACTCCATTGTTGAAATGTACTTAAGAATTTTGGCAAATAAGGTACCTCTGTGTGCCTTGTGCAAGCATAGGCAGGTTTTATGTGGTATTTAAGTCTATCAGAAAACTTTTTGATAATTTATATGTTAATTTTCACTTGGCCAGGGTAACTTCACTCTTTAGAAATAAGTTTAAGTGTAAGCATTTTCATCTTTGTGTGCTTTTTTCACACTGAGTGGCTGATGGTTAAAATGCCAACGTTGTTCTGGCATTTACTGGCAGTTTTCATTAGTTCAGTATTGGCCTAAAGGCCCCTCTCCTTCCCTCCTCTGCAAAGAGAAAGGTGCAAACTTTTCATTTGATGAGCTCAGTCTGTGTCTTGTTTCTGCTGAACAAATACCTACATTGTGGATGTGCCACACAGTGCTGGCACTAACTGAAATCTTAGCCTTATCATAATCCAGCAAGAGTCACGTGACATCAGAGCAGTTTTAATAGGCAAGAAAAAGATCCATCTAACCTCTCATATCTTTTTGACAGCGGCCAGTGCAGGGAAGAGTGTTAGGAAGGAGGCAGACACACAGTGATACCCCTTCAGGCTCCACTGCTCTTTGACCCAGGTGCATGCTGAGCCAGAACTGGTCTCCAGGTCTTCAGACCTTTTTTCCTTTCATATATTTGTCTTCAAACAAGATAAATTGTAACATACAGTGACAAAGTTCCTATGGTTAACAGTGGAACTTGAAGGAGCATCTGCTTTGTTTTAAAGTGCCCCAGGGAATCACGCAGTGCCTGCTAGCTTTTCTTCTCCTAAGAGAGGTGATGAACAATTGTTCTCTACTTATCTCCTCTAGATCACATGCAGCCTGAATTACTAACAACTGCAAGTTGCAGTCTTCAGGGCTGAAGAGCTCGTTTTTCTTAGAGCAGAGTACTGAAAAATTGCAATAACAATCAAACTGTCCTACTAACCAAGGTTTTGCTCTTAAATAATATCCCTCTTACATGGGTGGTAGACTTCTTTCGTTTTTTTTCTACCCTATATTATTAACAATTAATTTAAAAGAGCACAGCACAATGTTTCTAGCCAAGTATGGCTCGATTTTTGTGCTCCACTGTTACTTATGGTATGCTTCAAGCTTAATTATTACTCTATTATTATTCAAGTGTGTAGAGAAACAAAATCTTTGGAATAGTAAAAATGCCTTTGATATGATGCTTAATGATAGCGTTGTTAAAGTTTGTGTGAATTGGTGTGATGTTTGATTGCTGTCTCCTGCTGGACCGACCTGTGGTAGCAGGGTTTTCTGTGTGTCACATTTTCTCTCTGTTATCCCTTTATCCCCAGAAGGGAGGTGTACTTTTAGGAGAGCTATCTCATATACCTTGTCACTAAACGTTTTTCCATTACCTGTTTGCTGGAAGAAACTTGTCACAATGACATTGTTTTCCATACATTGCCGAATTTTAAAGAAAGGTTTAATCAAGATGCATAGCATTTCTTTTTTTCCTCTTGAGGTTTTGTTTGCTTTTATTCCCTTCATCTAAAACTTAGAAAATGTAGTTTTAGGAAGAGCTGTGTATGTAGTTTTTGGCTGTAGTAATCAGCAGTCTGTGTGACAAGTTAATGCACAACAGTGAAGCTGAGTCAAAAGATTCATCATTTAAGATACATTAATTTCTTTGGATGGATGTTGATGGTCTTTTGAGCATTACAGTGACTGACCATAGCTTCTGTTAATTAGTTGTTTCACCAAAGAGCTTTGATCTCCAGGGTGAAAGAATGGAAACTAGTTGCTACATTTTCTGTGTCTGTAGTAATTTTAAATCTTCACAGGTTTTTGTGCTCTCAAAGAGTTAAGTGGAGGCATTGAGATCCGATTGTGAGATGCTCGGGCTCCTGTTTGTTGTGGTGGGTGAGAAGCCTCCCAGACCTGCCCTCTAAATCTGCTCTTGTTTTACATTTTAGGAACCTAAACTTTGGTTTGCTATCTGGAGGAGCTGTCACTAGTTCATCTGGCTGGTCATAAAAAATGTAGAAGACAAGTTCAAGTCCTAGCAAAGAAATAGCCTGGAAGGTCAAACTAGTGGCAGAGGCTGTTGTATTGAAATGCAAATCTGCAGTTTTTTTTCAAAGAGAGTATTTGTCATCAGCCATTTCTCTAAGCAATTCTGTGCAGGAAATACCGTACAAAGAATGTGCACTTAGAAAGGTGATTGGATCATTTGATGTACTGCAGATAAATCTATAGTACAAACTTTTTTATAGGTCTGCAGTAAAATTTCTTGGCCAACCTTAGTATTGCATAGAACTAGCATGAGGTGAGGAACTGCGGATTTCAGTGGATGTGAGGGGGAGCTCCTGGGGCTTACTAATGCTGTACTTAGTTATAGCTTATCCTGAGTGTGTCCCAACTAAGAAACTCAGTCAGACTGTGAAATTAGTATAATAGTACTACTTTCTGGTTGTTTTTTTTTTCTAAGTTGCCTGGATTCTAGGCACACAAGAAGCAAGACTGAGTACTTCTCAGAATGACAGTGTGGAATTTCGTTGGCTACTCATCTTCCACCAGTTCTCCAAACGTTAAAATGATGCTTTAGAATATAGAGATTTTATATTCTTGGCTCCTACTGAGATTGCACTGATGACCCTAATGTTGAAAAATTCTTCGTATAAACTTGGAGAGCTGTTTGATTTAGAAGTATGCTAACAGATGTACAAACTGGAAAAAATAAGCAACCCAAGGAACATTCAGCTAAGTTTTTAAAGCACATAAAGGCCTCGTTCTGTACAAAGCAAGGCAGCAGGCATCCTTAGCTCAGGAACACACCTTGAGAATTTCTGTGGCATGAGTGCACTCAGGAGGATGCTCTCAGGATCTGGTCTGGTAACCGGTCATTTTCTCATGTGTGATTCAATTTCCTGAGCTCTCATCGTGCTTGGTTTGTCTCATTTTTTATGTTGGCTTGGATTTTAAGGTTGCCCTGTTTGTTTTCCTTTTTTCCAGACAAATAACTGTGGGTTAGGTGTGATTGCTGCAGAGCTATATGCACACTGGAGCTGCACTTCTGAGTACACATGAATCTTATTCTTTCAGATTTTTGTTCTGGCAGAGTTTATTTGACTTTTGAATATTAAAAACATTATGTAGACATTTTCAAAAGGAAAAAGTTTTGAAAATTTTCACCCATCCTAAGAAAATAGTTTTGATTTTTCTATTTCTGTTGCTGCTTTTCATAAACTATTCTTACTTTATGTAATTCACTTTCACTGTACTGTTTTCTCCACTCTGGTATAAGCTGAGCAACTACTTTCCCAAGAGGTTGACTTTTAATTAAGGAACCAGTTTGGGTGTTGCTGTGACAAATGTGTAGCTGTATCCAGTTTGTGTGTTCTGCCAGGGGGGTGGGAGAAAAGAAATCAAAACTAAAAATGTTTTCTTCATATTTTTATCAAGTGTTTCAGTGATGTCTGGCAAGAACTCGTGTTGCTGCACATTCTGGTTTGAAAGCTGAATGGTGCAGAGTAGTGTGTGTGGGGAAACGTCGGATTTTGTGTGCTTGTTGAAAGTGAACAATATAAGACTGGGTTTAGGAGAGTGGTTGAAAGCCAAACTTTCTAGGAGGAAGTAAAACAGGCGAGGTATCTTCTCTGAAGACTACTCATGCTTTCAGGGCATCGTATAATTGCCAACTGGTCTTTATGTTGGGAAGTTTCTGCAGTGACTCATGCTCTGAGACACAAGTCTAACCCAGTTCTGTTTTACTAAAGATAGACTTTTCTATAGAAGTAGCATAGTTTGACTTAAATTGTGGAACTTGAAGCCAGAACTTAGTCTTCTTTTTGAGGATAAATTGAAAAGCCTTTCACTTGTTGGCATTAATTCTATGGAGTGTGCCTGTGGGGTTTTTTCTTCTATTTTTTTTCCCCCTTCTGAAACTCTGAAGCCTGTCTTTTCTTTCCCCTGTACTGCACCAAGTTTATCCTCCCCACTGTAGCCACCAGCAGGCACCAAGGCTCCTGCTTAGATCTTTTAAGTGCTGACAAATTGTGGAGAAGGGAGAGTTCTAAGGGAAGAGAAGGAGTCTAGTTGTGAGCTTTCTAACCAAGAAGTGCTGGAGCCAGTGTTTATTTTTAAGGTCATACGAGTGCAGCTACCACTCTCCCTGTTTAAACAAGACAGTGGTTCTGGCAGATTATTTCTCATATAGGAGCTCCATCCCCCAGTCCATTACTTGAAGTATTTTGGCCTGAAAAGCTGTGTTTACTGGTACTGTACATCTGGAGTGAAGGGATATGTAACTTAAGTGAGATGAGGCAAAACTGGATTTTTGTGATTTTTGTTAGGCTACCTGTGTATGGCAATCAGCGTACAACTGAAGTACAAAAGTACAGAAAGTGTCAAAGTCACATTTAGTCAGAGGATAAACTTTATTCCTTACCTTGGTGCAAACAGCTCATTCACATACTGTTTTAAAACTTGCTGCTTGAAATAGAAGATTTGTTAAAGATGGGGAAAGGATTTAAGTTCCATATCCTCCAACGTTAAGGAGTTAAAGTGTAGGAGATATGAGGGGAACAGGCTTTCAGTCTGTAAGTGAAGACATCTTTTTGGTCCTTCACCTCCTGTTCATTTCTAAACTTCAGAAAGTCAGCATTTAAACCAATTAGGTTGACTAGACCGAATAGACTTCATGAGCTCAGTGACTTCATTTTATTCCAAATATAATTAGTGTGTTTTCCTTGCATATTTGTAATATAAATTATTGTAATAGATTATGGTAAGTGTAGACTGTAATTATCAGTATCTATAATTAAATGTGCCATGTGAATAAAATTGTTTACTCTTTAATCTTAATTACAGGCAGCTCCTCAACTAGAGAATTCCAAATAGGGAGAGGCAACTACTGCAGACTGCTTCATCACTTTTGGAGACAACTAGTGAAGGAATGTGATTTAAAAGAAGTATCTGCTAGATAAATGTGTAATGCTGAGACACTGGAGATGATCTGGATGCTGTCAATAATACAGTCATGGCAGCAGGAGACTATTGGCAGATGAATTTATCCTTCCCAATAAAGCTATGGAATTTGAATGAAGCAGAAGTGGACATTTTCTCTTTATTCTGGCTCAAACTTGAAGTTGGAATTTGATTCAGGGATTTGGTTAATATATAGAAACTAGGTTAGAAGTATTCAGTTTTAAGGTAAACGTGAGCCCATTTTGGAAAACTTCAGTGTGAGTAGATTGACCTTCTTAAATTAAGATTAGATACATGTGGCTGCAGTTAAATGTCCAGTCACATGGTGGTGATGTTTAAAGGAGAAATAACTTCTGCTAGTACACTTGCTTCTGGGATCCTTTCAACTTTTTTTAGTTTAGACAAAGTAGTACGTATTGCATTTTCTACATAAAACAAAAAAACCTTGCTGCTATGAGAAGAGGATTCTAAAGATGTGCAATCTTTCAGGGCAAATACTAAAAGCGACTTATCCAAAGCTTTTTTTTTTTTTTTTTTATCTAAAGCTGACAGTTCTGCTTCATCATGTGAAAAGCTTTGAGAGCATTGTAATATTTGATTTCCATCCTGGGTTATATTCTTAAATTGCTCTAAGATGCAGTTTATGCCAAATCCACTTACATCCAGCAGTGGGGTGAGATGTATAATGACTTTCACCTTCTCCCTGAGGTGGAAGTTCTGTCTTTGGGGCTCTCAGAAATGTATGCCTTGCTAAATGTGATCTTCAGAAACCTTCGAAGAGGCTGAAACTGCTTTTAAGTACTGTGAACTGCATGGAGTGTCAGTAGCCTACAGAGAAATAGCAATGAAATAATTATCAGAATTGCAAGGAAGCTTGGAGTCCTTGTCTGGAGTTCCAGTCTGTCTTTCTTTAGACCTAAAAGCCACAAGTTGGGATTTATTTTTTCAACTTCAGTTGCTTATGCTAGTGACAGAGGAACAGGGCAAAGCACTCAACCTGTAGAACAAAGCAGGCTGTAGCACTTTGCCTTTCATATCATATCTACCCTTTTAATTTAAGCTCAACAGCCACTGAGAGTGCTTTAAGATTTGTGAACATCTTGCCAAAGAATACGTCTTTTTCATTGGAGATTAGCCTGTTAATTTTTTTTATGGAAGTGTCAGGTGGTTTCGTGATGCGATAGTTTATCCATCTAATGGTAATACATTTAAGCACAAATTGTGTGGAATTTCCTAATTTCCAGATCACGTTTGATTCTTTTCTCAACTCCAAGTTCTGTTCAGACTGGATATAGCAAGTATCAATAATGAATTGAAAGTGAAATTGAGGGGGAAGCACAGCAAGATCTGAAATGCCATGTAACCAAACCATTCAGGAAAAATGCCTGGATATTATTTCTTTCTAAAGTATTCTACATCTTTGAATACTTTCCTTCTTTAGCTCTGGAAACCAGATTATATGCAGACCAGTCATTCAAAACAGCTCAGTATCTGAAAAGAGAAGTTATTCTGAGCTCTTGAGATGGTGTAATTTACAGTATGGACTGGGAGTGCTGAGTGGTGCGGTGCAGTAACCGTGCTGTATGCCATGGGGCATGATGCCAGGATCACTAATGAGTTATGTATTTTATCTCCCACTGGTTTTCCTTATTGTCTATCCAATTAGATCTTATAATCACTTTCGACATTTCCGTGCTTTATGCCAATGCAAACATGAAAATGTGTAGAATGTTTTATAGAGGAGATGAGGAGTGGTGTGAATAATGCAATCAGCTGTACTTGCACCGAAGTACAGTACTTTATTATGGCATTTAGTGATGTACTTTGAGTCCTGATAGCACATTTGTTCCATAGCTCTAATTGGACCAATATGATTTCTTTTCAAAACAAAGTGTTAGAGAACTTATTTTAGTGTTTTCATAAAACATTGGGAATGCCTTATTTAAGGTTCATTTTTTTTTGCTTCTCCTGTTGTTTGCTGTAACACAAATATACCAGTTTTTACCTCTTGTGAAAAAGACATCAAAAAGACCGTATGTGGTTAGTCTGTTGGTTCCAGTGGAGGGTGAAACCAATGTGTAAGAAGGAATTGTAATCGTGTGCTTGGAGTAGAAAGTCTCAGAGAGTGAGAGGAAATCAGTCTTAGCTTTTTTCAGCAATGTTCATTCATTCTAGTTTTTTTCCTGAAACTGTTGATATTGTTGGGTTTGGACCTTTTGCTGTTGTTGGTTCTGAATCGCTTAGCAAATCAGGGTCAGCATTCCTTTTGCTGTCTTTCTTCAAGGGCAGATTCTTTTATGCCTTAGCTGTGTGAGAGACCGAGTATTTTTTTCTCCTAAAATTGCAAACACTGAAAAGAATTCTGGTTATTAACTCTGCCAGCTTTTTGTGACATTTGGAATTTATGCATCTTTTTATTTATAAAATATTTATAATTATTTCTTAAAGGCAGCTTTTCTTTTTGATTTTTTTTCCAATGCATTGAAGTTTTAATAATTGTGTGTATTCAAGTTTGAGATCTGTATTTGGGTGTCTGTGCACGTTAGCAGACCTTCTCTTCCTCCACTGCCCTATCCCATTAGCCTTGCTTCCTGTGATATGGAGGAAGTGTGGGGGGAAGTAGGGTGAGCTGAACAAATGCCAAGGAGAACTATTACTATAACATACAAGATGACTGGAACTCGCTTTATCTCTTAATTTCTTTGTGCCAGTTTTAGAGGAAATCTATTTTTTACAGAATTTGATAAAGGAAATTTTAGCATAAATTTTGAAATTCCAAGGTAATAGTTATCTCACTCTTCAGTCTCAGCTCAGATGCTTTTTATTAAGGTGTGCATATGAAGTTGCTGTTATGGACAACTTCGTTCTTCCTTTGAATTTTCTCTGTGAATAAGATGATTCCTGTAGACCACTTCTCTCTGTAGACTTGAGAAATACAATATGTAGCTATTGACCAGAGCCACAGGATGCTTACCAAAGGGCCTGAAAACATTGTTCATCTCCATTCATGATTTTAAACAAAGGTGATGATTTAATAATTTGAGATTGACTGAATTTCATTAAGTTTAAAAAATAAAGAAAACTACAACTTTATTATGTTCATCCTAATACTTTAACTGATAGCTGTGAAACAGTTGCTTGTATTTGGATACCTCATGAGTGCGACAGAATATTTCAATATTTCATATTTCTTTTAATGCCATGTACAAATATTTTCCTCTTGTGTTTTTCCTCCTGTTTGGCATTTAGGACAGTGGAAGTGAAGACAGGGAAGTGTAGCATCTCATCTAACAAAGCGTTTCCATAAATGTCACATTGGACTTGTTTCTGGCTTGTTGGTGCTCAGGAGGAGTAGTCCAGTTAGAAAGAAGTGTACAAAGGGATTTAGGTTCTCTTTTGTGTTTTAATTAGTTGAAAGTGATGTCCTAAGACATCTGCTTGAAATAATCTTTTCTGTATACTACAGCTTAATAGGAAAACAGCTTGTAGTGTTTCAATACAAAATACCTGAAGCTTGATTCTTCAAGATAAAAGCTGACATTCCAAGAAGGAATGATTAGCTAGTCATGTTGTATAAAAAATGAGAATTTCTATTTTAATAGTTTGGCTGAGGGAAATGTCTGACTTTTTAACTAATTTGAATAATTGAAATTCTAGATGTCATTTTAAAGGTTTAACAGGTATATCTTGCATGGGAAATAAAACTACTCTTTAAAATACACAGCATACGTCTCTGAAGTTTTATATTCTTAATTGAAGTATAAGATTATTAGGTGAATATCACTTATGTGGCTGTGAAGATGTGAGTCCTTACCTTGCAGTAGTTTGGAAAGTTTAACGCAGTCACTGATGTTAGATACTTAACCACGTCGATCTGTGAATGGCACAATTCTTACTGTTGTCTTTAATTGCAGGTAGGAGACGACAAAGAGTGCATCGTCCTCGTTCTCCAATATTGGAAGAAAAAGATATCCCACCTTTGGAGTTTCCCAAATCCTCAGAGGACTTAATGGTGCCTAGTGAGCATATTATGAATGTTATCGCCATCTATGAGGTACTAAGGAACTTTGGCACTGTTTTACGCCTCTCTCCTTTTCGTTTTGAGGACTTCTGTGCTGCTCTGGTAAGTCAAGAGCAGTGCACACTTATGGCAGAGATGCATATAGTGCTTTTAAAAGCAGTTTTACGTGAAGAAGACACTTCAAATACTACCTTTGGACCTGCTGACCTCAAAGATAGCGTTAATTCCACTTTGTATTTCATAGATGGAATGACGTGGCCAGAGGTTCTGCGAGTTTATTGTGAGAGTGACAAGGAATACCATCATGTTCTTCCTTATCAAGAGACAGAGGACTATCCTTATGGACCAGTAGAGAATAAAATCAAAGTTCTGCAGTTCTTAGTGGATCAGTTTCTTACAACAAACATTGCACGTGAAGAGTTAATGTCAGAAGGTGTTATTCAATATGACGATCATTGTAGGGCTTGTCACAAACTTGGGGATTTGCTTTGCTGTGAAACTTGTTCAGCTGTGTACCATTTAGAGTGCGTGAAACCGCCTCTCGAAGAGGTGCCGGAAGATGAATGGCAGTGTGAAGTCTGCGTAGCACATAAGGTGCCTGGAGTAACTGACTGTGTGGCTGAAATCCAAAAAAATAAACCATACATTCGACACGAACCTATCGGGTATGACAGGCATAGACGAAAATACTGGTTCCTGAACAGGAGAATCATTGTGTAAGTAAAGCAATTATTTAGTGGTTGCTGAAGAATAATATTGTATTGAATGTGTACTTGCAAATGACTATTCTGTAAGTTGCTGTTGCCATCTTAAAATTATTTTCATTAGATAGGACCTTTACTTCTTGAAGTTGATTTCTCTAAAGGCAATAGAATGAATCCATCATTTTCCTCCAAAACAAATATTATTAGATTCTCTCTTTATATTAAAAATGGAGAGGAAAGCAGGGACAATGGCTTAATTTTCATGTGCTTAAACCTCACGAATGTAAGGAGAAGAAAGCAAATTTTAAGGAGAACTCCAGTTCTCTGTAAAACCTACTGAAGTGTTGTTTAAATACGTTTGGGCTCACGTGATGGAGACCAGTTTTGGTGTGCTGTCACCTGCTTGGATAGCACTTAGTTTTGTTGAACTATGCTCCCCAACAGTAATGACTGTTATTCTACTTTCCCACAGTTGTGATTGAGATCTAAGAAGTTTTCATCCTAAAATAAACATCATTAATACCTCTTAGTTTATAGAGATGGAAAAATTTCCAAGACCAATTTGCCAGGGGTCCAAAAAGGCACTGTGAAGGTTTTCTTGTAGGTCATCTGTTGCTTGCTCTGAGATTGCTATTTTCAGAGGGAAGAAAATGTCAATGTGAAATGCTTTTTTTTTTTTTTTTTTCCTTTTTCTGGTACAGGTTCAGATAGAGAGACTTGTAGTATTTCAGAAAACAGTTTCTTTAAATAGTGCCATCCTTGTATTTTGACAGTTCTGCAAAAGTCATACTTCTCTGTTAGGGTTCCTACCTGGTGGGAAGTCTTGTAGTCCCTCATTCTGATTGTGCCAACCTCTGCTGTGGGTTCAAAATGAGGGAATTAACCCATGGGAAATGAGCAGGTCATTCTTTTTTCCTTATTGTTTTCTGTTTCAGTAGAGCAAATAGTGCAAAATTGACATCTGTTTTAGCATTGACTAAAGCTAGTAGTTTGCCCATCTGTTTTCTCTCACGTTTTCGGGCATCTTTCCTGGGAGAAAGGGCTTGAGGTAAAGTAGTATTTGAAAATGTTATGAAGAATTTATATTCCAAGCAACTTTCCCAGTGCACATTAATTTTTGTTCACTTGGATAAAAAAGTTTATGCTGTATTAGCACAACTTTTCTTGAGCAGGAATATTTTAGGAGGCACAGGTACTAAACTGGATGCAGAATTTGAATATGCGTTGTGAGTGTAAACATGGATTTGCTTAGCTACAGAAACAAACACCACAGATTGACTGCAGTTCGTTTCCTTTATGTATGAGTAGATTTTCCAGTTTCTACATAAACCATATAACTGATGCAAGTGCACTTGAGTTGGCTTTCTGTGAAGCCATTTGGGTTTGTTTGCATTTTGCTGCCTTTCTGGGAAGATGCTTGTAGCCCTGTAACTAAACCAGTGAATGTGGCTGTGCTGCCTCTGGACCTGGCTTTGCATTTGTGGAGCATTCCTGGGTGGTTTTTGTGAGTTCACGTGGGTCTGGAAGCAGTATGTAACTGATTGATTGGTGACAGTGCTCCCAGTCTCCTTTTGTTCCTTGTAGCAGACAGTTACGTTTATGTGGACTGTTCTCTTGTCTTGATTGAACACTGCTCACTGATGTCCTGTTGGTTGAATTTTCTAACCCAAGAACGATCATTGTGAATTGAAAATCTAGTCAAAACGTAATTATTTTGAGCAGAAAGCCTGAGTGAGGTTGTTACAAGTATAATGAAAGTGTTTTTCCCTTCCAAAGGACATGCAAAAAGGAGTCTCTTTTGGTAACTGCAGAAGAGTAGAGGAAAACAGGAGGATTAGAGGTGAAGGACAAACTCCTTTGGGTCTTTGGGAATCAAATTAAAAAAAATAGGGAGGAGGAGAAAAGCCTTGTGAAGCACATGCAGCTGATAGTCCTGTTGCTGGAGTTGATCAACTGCCAGATATTCTCCTCTGTGCGTGGCCTTCCTATCTTTCCTTCCAAATTCTCAAGGAAAAAGTTGCTCTAAAGATAGGTTTGTCCTAATGCTCTACTGCACTGGCAAAATGATTTTATTCTGCTCGCCATTACATTGCTAACATTTAAAAAAAAAAAAAAGAAAAAATCCAGAATCACTTACTAAGGAGGTGATTTTAAGATAAATAGGCAGGCTTCCCCCTGCCTCAGTATGTAGGTAGGTATTTATTTTCTACTAATTTTTTTTTCCCCAATGAAGTGGAATATTTGAAGTTTAGGAGGTTTGGGTGCAGTTTTTGATTCATTCATTGTATTTCAAGCTGAAATAAATTGTACAGGTGTTTCTTGATTTTTGCAAGTCTACTCATGTGGAAGTTCTTTCAACCTAAGCTCATTGGTAGGAACTTACAGTGCAAAAGCAAAGACGTTGTCCAAGGTTGCATGTATTGAAATTGTTCAAAAAAAATTATTTTTGCATTCCTGATAGGAGTTCAAAGGACAAATGTTTTGTTCCAGGAATGGTAAATCAAGTTTTATTACTGTAAGTTTTGTGTCTTAATTGGTGTCTGTTTAACAAGAAAAGACATCACTATTCCATTGCATATCAAAATAGATGGGAACTATAAACAATGCAGCAAAAGGAAGATTGTTACTGGGACTTCCATTTTACTGATTTTTGATTAGTGATAAAATGTTTCAAAACATAAACAGAAAAATATTTTTATGCTTACAAAGACAAGAATAAATGCAGTTCATCGTTATTTCCTAACTTTCTATTCTCATGCAGGTTATCTAAGTTGAAGTTCTCTATCCTTCCTGTTGCAATTAGATATCATGCCTTCTGCTAGTGTAAGCAGAACATGCTTACATGTACTTGCTTCCAAAACAATTTCTTTCAGAAGTGTGTGGCTTGGATTAAAAACTTTTCGAATCATACTTATGGAATTGGAATAAAAGCAGCTCCACAGATAGAGCTGCAGCAGTGTTGTCCTTTAATAGTATGGTGTGGGGTGCACAGAATCAACCACTAAACTTTTCCTAGAACTTAAAAGGCACAGTAACTGGAATGGTGCTTAACTTCAAGTGAAAACCACTTCATAATGGAGCAGAAGCATTTTCTGTATAACTAAATTCCAGGGAAATACAACTTGAATTCACATGGGTACTGAACCCTGTGCTGTCAGGTTTTGATGTCCTCCAGGTTCAGTAGCTGTGCTGTAAAGCAAAACCAAGCATTTTGCTTATATATGTGTTGAACGAGATCAAACCACACCCTTTGCTTTGGAAAACTGAAGGAGAATGTGAAGGATAACTGCCAAATGTTAAAACCTGAGATCCATGATATTATCAAATTTATTGAAAAGAACAGAGTGTTTATCAATGCCATGTGATGAACTATATCAAAGGAAGCTAAGAGATCTGAAACCAGCTGGCATAAATAATGATATGAAATCTTGCCTGGGGGTTATTTTCTTCCTCAGAGGATTTTGTGGGGATGGGTTACTTCCCAGCCCTCTCTCCTTTTTGATAGCTGTGTTACCAGTCCATCGTATCACTGCTTTCCCCATCTTTTAAAGAGTCACTCCTGGCATGACTTCCGTCCTTCCATCTTCTTTTCAGTAATAGCTTTGGTCTCTGGTTTCTTCAAATCACAAAGTAGTGTTCCTTTAGCCAACTCAACAAAGCATTCAAAGAAAGCTTCAATCTTTTAATAGTTATTTTTAATCCTAATTTTACCTAAACAGATTGCACTTGAAGTTTTCTGTGGCAGTTTTGACCGCTAGTGAATCAGTGATGAGTACCTGGAGACTTCCAGTGCCACGCACCTGAACCTTCAAAAGAAATCTGTCCAAAGATGAGTTTCATCTACGTGTACAAAACAGCAAACTTGCATTGTTTGCTTTTCTGTCTGTGCATTTGCAAAGAGAAAAATCTCATTCTTAAACTCCTTAGGAAGGTTGTGGTAGTCCTTTTAAATCAAGAGAAATTCTGTGCTCAAAACCCTCTGTAGATGAAGGGAAATAAAATACTCTCGGATGGCCTCATGGACCATTTCTAGAATATTATGTTGAGCATTTATTTAATGCATTGAATGGGTTAATGTGGAAAGATCAGCTGCAGGTCCCTTCTGCAGAATACTTTCTCTTTGTGGCCTGGTGCCTTGGTTTTTCACAGTGTGCCTGTGTACACAGGTTTTACTGGCCTGTGATACAGAATACCTTTACTGGTACTGAAAGCTTTTTCTTGAAATACCTAGAGAAATTGAAACTAACAGCGAATAGCTTTTCAGTGTAATGGAACGTTGTAACACTAGGATAGAAAATAGGAAGAAAGGATGCTAAATGGCACAGGTAAATGCTGTGCAGATGCTGATGTAAAATATTTTATGAATGTAAAATCCTACCCTTCAGATTTCCTGACTTTGCAGTCAGAAGCACAACCTTTTTTGGATTCTGGAGACCTGCACTCTTTCATTGCAGGTTATTTGAGATTTAGTAGATTGCTGGTTACACTAACATTAAATGTAATGAGAATGGAACTTGTTGCCAGATTGGACAAACCAGTTTAAAGGAGACTCTTCAAAAGCTTTCCTGAGGAACTTGTGCTGAGAACCTCTGATGAAAAAGAGGAGGGAAATGAGGAAAAGTATTTGGGTGCTAAGTGGGTGTGTAAGGGTGTCCTTGTGTGATTTCTGCTGGTTTATTTGCATTCAGGTATTGGCATTTAATGTTTCTCTACAAAATGTAATAATCATTTTTGTCATCTATCCAGATATTTTAATATTAATACTTTAAAAAATACTCTTATAGAGAGGAAGATTCAGAAAGTGAGAAAGATAAGAAAATCTGGTACTATAGCACAAAGATTCAGCTGGCAGAGTTAATTGAATGCCTAGACAAAGATTACTGGGAAGCTGACCTATGCAAAACTCTGGAAGAAATGCGGGAAGAAATTCATCGGCACATGGATGTAACAGAAGACCTTACTAATAAAGCCAGGGGCACCAACAAGTCTTTCCTTTCTGCAGCAAATGGTAAGCATATTTTGTCTAATGGCACGTATTCTGCACTTTGAATCAACTGTTGGCTTGTATTTGTTTTATTGTAAGATGCTTATTGGGCTGGAGTGACACTACCAGTTATTTTTGGTGTGTATTTAAAATTTTTGTGTTCAAAAAATCAGTCTCGTACATTTCTGTATTTCCAGGGGAAAATAGATTTTTGCATCAACTTGTCAGGACTTTTTGTTGTTTACTGGCCTTTTTTATAACAGTTTAACTGCTGTTTGTATCTGATAGCTTGTTTGCCTCAAGCTGCATTTGCTTCATCCCGATTTAACGTGGATTTGGATTTAACATTCATTGTACAGTGAAAGTGGCTGAGCTAAAGAAAGTGGGTTTTAGCAAAATGTTAAGTATCTTGTTAGCTGGATTGGTTTGGGAAATGTACAACTAAATGAATGTATGGCAGGAGATGCTTTTACATCCTACTCCATAAATGTGCTACAAATGCTTGGAGCTAGGTCAGGGCTTGTGTTAGCACTGTTCCTACTAGCCACGGTTGGACAGTGGGTATGGAGCTCTGCAGAAGCAGCATGCAGGTACCAGCATGGCTACCTGCTGATGACTTGTAGGCTTTTGGCTGCATCATGTGTTCCAGGATGTCCTAAATGATTCGGTTTTTTGATTTGGTTAGGGTGTGCCAGATTGTGCTCATTCCCTGTGTTGGAGTTGGGCTGTCAAATGTTTATTAATTTATTGTTATTCTTGCTCGCTTGCTCTCTATCTTCATAAACATTTAACAGCTCAGTAGGAGCTGGGGTAGCAAAAATCCTTCAGCTCAACTGTTTGCTCCAGTATGTAAAGTGTGGAGGAATGCTGTCTGTCCTGCCGTTCCCTGCTAGAAGTTAGTTAATGGACCTTGGAACAATGAATGGCTATATAAACCACTGGAGGTTTGAACTTTGCTTCTGGGAAAGTTTGATATTCTGGTTTAAAAAATGGATTTGTCATCGCTATAAATGCATACGAAGTTGGATGTTACCTTTTGTCTCATAAATGAAATGCAGCAGGATTTATGCCGTGCTCTTTTCTGCCTGTAAGCTCTGTAAGTGTTTGAATTGTGTTTGTTGTGTATTGATGACATGCATTGTATTGTAGATGAAATTCTGGATGTTATCAGAGCAAGAAGAGGAGAGATAGGGGAAGACAGAACCACAACAACTGATGAGACAGAAAAAGCCAAAAGTGATGTTGAAAATGACCAGACAGATGCAGAGAAGGGCAAGGAAGAATCTGGAGACCAAGATAAAACTGAGGAAACACCTGCTGAGCAAGATGTGGAAAAAGTGAATAACGAAGGTAAAGGAACCGTGATTGTGCTTTAGCAACTTGATTTGTGTAAAGTGATTCATTAGTTAAGATCCTCACATTTCTCCAACAGTGTGTTGTCTGATTCTTTAAGCAATAAGCAATACTTGCTAGTTTATTTGTAGTTGTATATTATGATTCTTTCTTTTAAGTAATTTCAAGATACCTTGGCTTGAGGTACAGGTGGCATTGACAGGATATGATCAACATCTGTAGTAAGCAGTATTACACCATTTTTTAACATTGTTTTCTTCATCTGAATTAAGTAGTTTGAGTATGAGACATGACTTTCCATTGGCAGGAGAGAGAAGAGGGGGGGAAGAAAAATCTCAACTGTATCAAGCAGATGGACAAACTTAGTGCAGTTGCTTTCTGTGGGTGACCCCAAATGACATCCTAAGACATACTAAAGAATATCCCTAAAGTTTTGTTGTGCATTTTACTATAGAGGCAACAGTCGTTGGGGATAAAAGTAACTCTCTGACATCGAGCACTGAGGACAGCAACACAAATCCTTCTGCAGGAGAGACTAGTTGCTCTGAAGGGAAGAACGCAATGGGGGGTCAGTCAGAAACCCCTGATAGCAACAATGTGGCAGAGAAGAAGGTGGCATCAGAGCTCCATCAGGAACTCTCAGGTACAGAGGGCACTGTTACTGATGCCTCTGTAATTTGGGTAATCTGTTCAGTTTTTCTATCTGGTTTGTCCACTAAAACCATTCGCAGCGTATATCACTCATGCTGTTTGCTTGCAGTGCCATCCTTTACTGCTACGTTGTCATTAACATTTCAAAGTTAATTTTCTTGCAATCAGTGCCAGAAATTTTTGGTCCTCCATGACATTAGCATTTGTTTCCATGCCTTCCAAAGATGACTATGGCTAAGCTTTTTTTACGTTCTATTTTCTCTATGTTTTGTTTTTGCACAGTGATCCATAATGATTAGCATCCTATCAAAATTTATTTCAAGTTCTAATTTGCTACTGGCTCTTATTATTTTAACCTCTCATTTACTGTATAAATTACTAACAAAGTAATTTCATTCACATGAGTAAACTGTCACACAGAGACTTCAAGATTGTCATGCTTGAAAGGAATTTTAAACAGATTGAAGAATTATTTGCACAGAGGCTTTTGTATTTTCAAGTGCTTTCTTCTACTATGTCAGTGATTCTGAAGTGATAACATACTGTGTTTAAAAAAAATCTTTAGTAATGAATGGGATTTGATTTGGTGCAATGTAAATCATCAGAGTATTGTTTTAGGATGATATTCGATTACAGGCTTTACTATGTAACCACAAGTTATTCTAAGAAGCTTATTACCATTAAAATGAGCAGTTTTATTCTTATATTTTCAACTGTCACAAACAAAAAAATACTCAAATCTGCAGTGTAGCCAGCTTATGTTTGAAAAAGTGTGATAGTAAATGTTTTCTCTCCTGCAGAAATAGTTTTTCCATGTGGGTACAAATTGCAGTTCTTGAACTTCTACATATGAATGCATCTCAACTCCGTAATAAACTTTAATGGGAGGGGAAAATGAAAGTTAAGATTAATCCATGTGCCTTTTAGTATGCTTTTTTACTACAGAAAATATGCTGCTGCATGTGACTAAAAGCATACATTTTAGATGTTTGACCAAATATTTTGCCTAATCTCATATTTTTATTCAATTTTAAAGTTAAAATAGCTGATAGAGACTTAAAGGAAAATATATGTATCCTGTAACTTTGTTCCAGACGTCTATGGGTACATGCTTCCTTCTAAACAATTCACTTCATACTGATACTTGTTGTTATTTCCTATACTTTCACCCAGGTACTTTTCTCCTTCCAAAGCTGCTAGCTGCTATTTTTAAGTTAGTGGGCTTTGTCTGTAGGAAAGTATGCATGTGTTGGATGGAGGGACTTCCTCCTCAGATCTAATTTACTGTATTTACAGTGGTACTGTTCCTATTATGAAGTTTCAGTTTGAGATTAATTTCAGAGAGAGGGAGAAATACTGAACCATGAGCAGTTTTTAAACATCTAAGCTGTGTCTCTGCACAAAATTAAGATGACATTGCTTTTGTGAGGAGTGGTGCCTTATTACTGGGAAGAGGGAGCAGTTTCTTTCTAGATGGTTGCAATTCAGTGATGTTTTAGTTGGAAGATCGTACCTGGGCAGTGTGTCTTAGAGGCACATGAGGTGGCAGTTATGTCCACAGCCATCCAGAAAGATGGTAGCAGGGACAGCTAAGAACAGAGAACTCATTGGTCTTACTGAGCATCTTAGTTTCTAACACTGAGTTTGAAGCAATATCTAGACCCACCAGGTTGTAAGAAAGAATCTGATATTTTAAGTTTATAGGAGAGGAGATTTGATAAAATGGTGCCAATGGAACTGGAATTGGTGGGATTCCTTGTAATCAATGTGCTGAAGAAGAGGAGGTGATCAAAGATATGGTGGAAAACTGGAAGGGAACTGAAAATGGCATGCTTTGTTGAAGCATGGTGCAATTGAGAGAGAGAGAGACTTACAGAAGCTTCAGGAAGACCAAATTTCATGAAGTCTGCATTTTAAAAGCAAAAAAAAAAAATCTCAGTAAAGGGCTCACTCTGTGTGCACCTACAGAAGAAAAAAAAAACACACATGTATTTAAAATAATTCATACTTGGATTCATATATTTTAAATTTCAGTTCTTCAGAGCTGTAAAAGTTGAAACTGCTTGGAACAGAATGAAAAAAAAAAAACTTTCATAGATTCAGTGCTCTGGAGAAAATTACTATTTTATGGGTATTTCTCTGCAGTCCAGCAAAAGATGTTCATCTGACTTCAAATTTTTCATCAAAAAAGAAAAAAAAAATTGCATTGATTCAATTCAAGTGGAAAACTAAAAATTAAGTTCTTCTTTTGTAGAAGAAACTGGTCAGATGATCCCTAGCACCAGCAGTGCGTCTGCTGCAGCTCCACAGTCAGATGTTGAAAACAGCAACAGTAGTGAGTTCAGCTCTGGGCAGAATGACTCCATTAAGATGCCTGATGATGCTGAAAATGCAGAGGGGGGATCCCAGACTTCAGAGGAAATAGGTAAAAAAAAAAAAAAAAAAAGGAAAAATCTGTGTTTGTTCTCTAATTTTCATGTTACTCGTCTTTTCTTTTTACTTTAACTTCCATACATCAACAGAAAGCTTTTGGGTTTTAAGTTTGTTTTAAAAGTGTTTTCTTTTTCCTGGGCAGGAGAGAAATCTAATGGTGAAAGAAGCGATTCTCCAGGCGCAGGGAAAGGCACGCCAGGTTCGACACGAATGCTCACAAGATTACGAAATCCGGATAGCAAGTTGAGCCAGATGAAAAGCCAGCAGGTTGCTGCTGCAGCACAAGAAGCAAATAAGTTACAGAAAGAAAACAGAGAGGTTTGTGCACTTTTGGAAAACTCAAAAAAGAAAAACTGTCTTAGAAAACTGATGGTTGTTTTTTGAAGTGATTTTGGCTGGTTATGAAGATACATTAAAAACAAAAAAACAAAAAAACATTATAATAAATTACCAAATGCTGGAATTGTCGTGTCACAGGAAGCTTTTTTTCCCCAACTCTGAGTTGCTATCTATGTAGTGGTGTGACAGTGACCCAGTGCATGTATTTTCCTTTAACATACTGATCACAAGTTGCAGAATTGTTTACTGTATAGCCAGTAGTAAGTTATATACGTTCTCTCCTACTTTGTCTTCAGATTTCCCAGAACTGCTGTGCCAAATCTGTAACTTAATAGTGGTTTGTATTTGATTGTTGTTTGAATAACTAGATAATAGTCAGATTTGCAGTTCATAACAAATCTGTACTGGCAGGCTATGTTAATTTAAAAATAATCATTGCAAAATTGAAGCTCTTCTCGATGCAGACTGAAGTGAAATCTCCCTATAATGACTGCCATTTGGTATTGATTTTTGATATGGCTGTAGGTTTGGGTTTTGAGGTAGCTCAGTTTCTCTAGAAAAGGAATGTTTGAATAATGGGAGTTAGTTGCGCTTACTAGTCTGCATGTTTTTTGATGTATTCATTTTATTTTGTTAACTGGTTATAAATAAGCATTTAGCCTCTTTAGCCACAAACTTTTCAGATTTGGAACTCCCTTGTGAGTGGAGCTTCCATGCCGTGTTTTCAAAGTCAAAGATATTGTTCTGCTTAGGTACATATATGAATTCCATGATTTACCCAGAAGGTGTTTCACAGAAAGTTTATTTCAGTTTAGTGAAGCTGTTTTCCCAAAGCCATCTCCCTCAGTAGGCATAATTCAGAGCAGCAAAACAGGTTCCTGTTTGACTTGCTGAAGAGCCTGGGTAGTTTTCTGGCTTTTTTTTTTTGTGTACTGTTGATCGTGCTCTATGTGCAATCAGTGATGAAGTGCACCATAAACAGTTATTTGCTTCTACAAACCAATGCAAGGTATCTTTATTAGTTTATATATGGGCAACTGAAGCCTTATGTGATGAATAATTAAGTATAAATATTTTAAACTTCAAAAATCATTCTTTAACTAGGTTCTGGTGGTCAACTCTCAAGGAGAAGTCTCCCGAACAAACATAAAGAA
This sequence comes from Penelope pileata, assembly GCA_013396635.1. Taxonomy (NCBI): domain Eukaryota; kingdom Metazoa; phylum Chordata; class Aves; order Galliformes; family Cracidae; genus Penelope; species Penelope pileata. The sequence continues at coordinate 307,441 of WBMW01005537.1, forward strand.
GGAAATTGTGTTGAAAGGAAATATCAACAATTATTTCAAATTAGGACAGGAGGGGAAGTATCGTGTTTATCATAATCAATATGCCACCAATTCATTTGCATTGAACAAGCACCAGCACAGAGAGGACCATGACAAGAGACGTCATCTCTCTCATAAATTCTGTCTGACTCCTGCTGGAGAGTTCAAATGGAACGGGTCTGTACATGGGTCCAAAGTTCTTACCATATCCACTTTGAGGCTAACTATTATTCAGCTAGAAAACAATATCCCGGCATCATTCCTTCACCCTAACTGGGCTTCCCACAGGTAAATTTATAAATGAAATTGTATATTCTCTTGTATTTTTGCTAATAGTATCAATGGGCAATGGCCTTGTTTTAATCAAATTGATGATTTCCAAGCACCATGCTTCAGTATATTAAAATATAATGTATGTCTTTTGATGAATGACTAAAACAATTGCACATTTGAGTTAAATATTAAAGTATAGGAGGTTTTATCCTATTAAATTCATCAACATAGCATGCTGTGTTAGTACATGTATATGTTTCAGGTTTTTATCTTTTCTCTAATTTAGGTCTAACTGGATTAAGGCTGTTCAGATGTGCAGCAAACCTAGAGAATTTGCACTAGCTCTGGCTATATTGGAATGCGCAATTAAACCAGTTGTCATGTTGCCAATCTGGCGGGAATCGTTGGGACACACTAGGTAAAAAATAATTAAAAATATAGGTATCTTTTACAAATGAGAACTTTATACTTTTGCAATTGCTAGTTCCTCTAAACTTGTAAGAATTATGTTGAAATCCAGTCGGTAATATTCAGCATTTAAAAACGAAGTGCTTTCTTCTCAATTAGAAACACTGAAAATATGAGGCAAGATTTGAAGTGTCACTGCTCCTGCAAAGCAGGTCTGTCTTTCTGAGCCACAGGCTCAAATTGATTCCACTTTGAAAGACTAGAAAAGCAACTTCCAGTACACGGAGTTTGGTAGAGCCTGACTTCTGTCTCTCATTGTCCTGTAGAAGAAGAAATGAAAATGTCTGATGTTAAGCACAGTTGCAGGCAGCTGTGGAATAAGCCAAAAAGTAGTGTTCCTGTTGCGAGTGTAATGCATATAACCTGATATTAGTCTTTCCTCTTAACTTCAGATATTTAGAATTATTCAAAGGGATAGTATATACTGTTGTTTGATTTCTTATATTTGTTTACAAGATCCTGTACCTAAATATATTTAAATACACTTAAACCTGTGTGAATTAGATTACGCAGAATGACAGCAATAGAAAGAGAAGAAAAGGAGAAAGTGAAAAAAAAAGAAAGAAAACAAGAGGAAGAAGAAACAATGCAGCAAGCTACATGGGTGAAGTATACATTCCCTGTTAAACATCAGGTAAGGTTTTGTTTTGCATGAAGAGCATGCAAAATACATAAAATATCAATTTCTAACTTTTTTCTATTTTCTTTGTAGTCCTAAAATATTTCTGTAATTTACTGCATTACTCCCTGTTATTGGAGTAGGAGCTGTGCCCACGTAATCCAAGCACACAGTCTTTGAGCAAAATTCAAGATTCATTCTTGTTTTAATGACCCTACCTGACTTGTCTGCAAAATGCAGCCCTTCCTAGTGGAAGAGTTCCAGATGGATACTGGAGTCTTGTCTATGTCTGTCTATTTCTAGCAATTCCCTCCCCACTCTGTCCCCCAAACCAGCTACTTTTACTTCAGAAGGTTGTATCATACAGTGGGAACTGTTACAGAAATCCCTTTATATGCTCCTGCAGTAGATATTAAATACTTCTGTTGGAGTGGTTCTTTGCTTTAAATTTATTTGTTGTAATAAATATACAGCTTATTAATATAATAATTAAAATTAATTAATATACAGCTTTTATGTAATTCTTCAGCTTTTAGGTAAGTATCTGCTTACTGTTAAAAGGAAGTAATACAGTTCTAGATGTTACTGTGATCAAATCAATTTAATTACCAGCAGACACATCTTGAAATTTCGATAGTATTTCACAAAAACACTTCAGTTTGCTCGAAAAATTCTGTGAATTAGAAAGATAAAAAATTTAAATTGAAGACATCTTAGGTTTTTGAATGAATGCATACATTAGCAGTGCAGCAAGTAGAGCCACTGAAACTAATATTTTTAAAATATTTAACAGGTTTGGAAGCAAAAAGGAGAGGAGTATAGAGTAACAGGATATGGTGGCTGGAGCTGGATCAGTAAAACACATGTCCATAGGTTTATGCCCAAACTACCTGGAAATACTAATGCAAATTACAGAAAGTTGGTACCAAGTAAGTGTCTGCATCACTTAGAATTTTTTTTAATTACTTATTTACTCCCTTTTGTTGTTTGTTCAGATAATTTGTGTGTGATGCTTTTTGTGTAGACTTCACTCCCAGTAGTGTTCCAGAGAAGCTTTTATGGATCTCTACTCATCATTGTTAATATAGTCAGTTCAGTTGTCATAGACATTGTTCAGCTATATTAAGTTGTTAACGGTTGTGAAATTTTGGGAGAAACTAATATGCATTAAAATGTATCAGATTTAGCAGATGTAGATTTAAAAAAAAAAAAAACCTTTGAATAATTGAAACCATTTAATCTGTTAGTAGCAAAGAATGAAGATGAAAAATGCAACTTGGATAAAAGAAAAGGTCCAATAAAGGTAAAAACAGAAAAAGACAGAACAAAGGATTGTCATGAACTTCAAGCAAAGGACAAAGCTGATGCTTCAGAAACTGTGGAGAAAGTACAAGTGAAAGAAGAAAAGTCACGTGGAGAAAATGTTGATACCAATTCTGAAAAATTAGGTCACGCAAAAGACAAAGGTAATATACATAAATTATTATAAAACTAGCCACTCATTGCAACACTGTATGTGTAAAAGCGCATGACCTCATAAATAACTACTGAAAATCTGTGTAACAGGTTTTGTGAGGACATTTGTAATATCTCAGTTAAGTGATTTTTTTTTTTAATCTTTTGTAATTGTCTAAAGTTTTAATTCCCTTTTCCTTGAAATATGCTGGAAGGTACATTTATTTCTTAGTATTTAATGTAAAGGCACAATTTTGGTATTCATTGTTAGAGCGTACTGATTCAGAATTGTTTCTTCACAGTGGAAAAAGAAATGGATGGTGAAAATTCTAAAGTCATCAAGGAAGAACCTATGGATGTAGATGTGAAAGCTGAATCCCCAATAAAAGATGAGGATAGTCATTGTAAACGTGATATAATCAATGTCAGTGAGGGATTTCATTTAAGGACTTGCTACAAAAGGAAAGTAAAGTCATCAAAATTAGATGGGCTACTTGAGAGGCGGATAAAACAGTTTACACTGGAAGAAAAACAACGTCTAGAAAGGATGAAACTGGAGGCTAGTGCTAAAAATGGAGGCCTTCAATCTGTCAGCCCCCAGAAGACCATAGATGAGCTACAAATGAGGAACGTAAAGGAAGGAAGCCAATTAGACATGTCTTCCCAAAATCAAACCTGTAGTTCAAATAAAGTCCAAACCGAAGATGCAGAACAGGACTGCTTGCCTATCGGTAGCGTCTCTTGTACGAAAACAGGTGAAGTAGATGACCCCTCTTTACCTTCAACAAAGGGGCTATCAAAAAGAGAAGGCCACCTACTGGATGAAGACTCACCTCAATCCTCCGAAGGTGACAGCTCTGTTCAGAATGATAGCAAAGAGAGCGACTCTGAACCTACGGCTGCTGATAAATGTCAAGGACGAGAAGCTGTTAGAGAGCGTGAGAGTTCCTTTGTGGATGGCTTGAAACAAACAAATGCAGATGGTAAAGTCAAATGGGATGTTTTGGAAACAAATGAAAAACCTTTGAAACAAAAACTACCTATTACCAGAGGATCTCAGAGTGAATGTGAAAACTCAGAGCCAGTGATGACTGGAAGCAGCTGCAGAAAAGGTGCTCTGACTTCTTTTGGAAAAGCAGATTCAGAAGGGAATTCTGAACAGCAGGGCAGAGATGCAGAGAACAATTGTATGATAAAAAGCCATTTTGAACCAACGTCCTTTCAAGAAAGTGATATGGAGGAAAACATTACTGTGAGAAAGACTGGAAGTAAATCTGAAAAGAAGCTTAGATTTCACCAAAAATTAGTTAGTAAAGATTTAGAACCACTTAAAGCAGAGCTAATTTCTGAAAGAAACCTTGAAGGTCAAACTTTAGAACAAAAAGATGGAGTGGAAGTTGATGAAAAACTACTGAGCTCTAAACTAACTGAGGCTAATGGTCAAAAGAAAGGTCAGGAACGGAAAGTGGAGGTGAATACCATAAACAAATACCTGGATCAAACAAATCTAAATAGTGTTACTGACAGAAAGAATAATAAAGATGAAGAAACTGAAATGGACTTAGAAAAAGATAAATCAGAATTCCAAATGAATGGAAAAGACAGTGACATTAAAGTGTTATCAAATGATGAAAGTTTAGTTAAAGACACCTGTGAAGTGACAGCAGGAGATGATACTGAACCGAAAGTTAATAATATTAATAAATCCTTTCCAGAACATGACACCAAACCATTGACTTTTAAGGAATCTTCAGTAAAACCATTCATGAATGGTGACATCATGACAGAGGACGCAATTGACAAAAATATGGACCCTAAGTCATCTCTGCAGAATTCACCTGAATTTGAAGCTGGAGAGACTCTTGAGCCATCAGATGAAGTTCCAAAGTATGTACAGAAAGCTGTAGAAAAACGTCTTTCTCCTCAAAGATCTATCTTTCTTGATACTGCTTCCACGCCAACACGTACGTTGTGTAAAGAAAATAACCTGAGCAATGAAACAGAATCTATGGAAACTGAACATATGGAGGATAAGAAAGTTCTGTCATCTCCCGTAACGTCATGTGAGGAATCTAGCTTGAGTAGTGACTTTGCTGATCAGAATGGTCTACAGGCATACAAAGTAGAGAACATTAATGGAGAAAGTAAAGTAAAAACTGTTATTACTGAAGTGACCACCACAACATCAACTGTTTCTACAGAATCCAAAACTGTGTTTAAAGTTGCAGAGACTTTAGCTTCTAATGATGAAAAAACAACAGTAGTGTCATCTACAGAAAATTGTGCCATATCCACTGTAACTACCACCACCACTGTGACTAAGCTTACCACTCCAGCTACAGACAGTCATGTTGATGTCGTTTCTGTACAAGAGCACAGTAAAACAGTGGTTACAACAACAGTGACTGATTCACTGACTACCCCAGAAGGCACCCTGGTGACTTCCATGACTGTCAGCAAAGAATATTCTACAAAAGACAAAGTGAAGTTAATGAAATTTACAAGACCCAAAAAAACTCGTTCTGGAACTGCCTTACCATCTTATAGAAAATTTGTAACCAAAAGCAGTAAAAAAAGCATATTTGTTTTACCTAATGATGACTTGAAAAAGCTGGCCAGGAGAGGAGGGATCAGAGAAGTTCCCTATTTCAACTATAATGCAAAGCCTGCCTTGGATATCTGGCCATATCCATCCCCCAGACCAACTTTTGGGATCACCTGGAGGTATGTATGTTATTTTTCTTGAGGAAAAAATTCGGATAGAATGAAAGTAATTGAATTTTAAAATACAAGTAATGTACGTGTTCATGCTCAGAAGTGGCTTTTTCACTAACTTGAATCCAAGTTCAAAATTTTTCCTCTGGCTCACAATAAATTTAGGGTTTTTGAAATGACAGTAGGTTTTTACATACAAGGTTGGATGATTGTACATTCTTTGTGCAAACCTGTTTTTCACCTACATTTTTAATTTTGAACTTCCTTCTTGAAATTTCAAAGTCCACTTTTGAGTTGCAAAACCTCTTGTATAGTTGGCTACATGGGAGCTGTCACAAATTTTGCTAGTTATTAAAAACATCTGTATTGTTCAGCAGAGGTAGAATGGAAATCATATCTCACTGATTTGGTTAGTTTAAATATATTTTGTTTTTAAAATATAATTATTACTCTGTTGTTAGATACCGACTTCAAACAGTAAAATCATTGGCCGGAGTGAGCCTGATGTTGCGATTACTGTGGGCATGTCTCAAATGGGATGACATGGCTGCAAAAGCTCCACCTGGGGGAGGAACTACACGTACAGGTATTTCCTTACATTTCTGAGTTTCTTAATTCAACAGTTCTTGCTGTTAATTTTGAGCGTTACTTTTATTCCAAGTTTTTCTGTAAAAGCTTGATATTATATATGTTTAACAGCCAACAGTTCGCACTGTGGTCGCTCTTTCTTTACCTTCAGTATATTGGATTGATTGGAGATTCAGCCTTTGTTTTCTGCTGTTAACGTGTTCATACTAATTTGTTGTAGAAACTTCTGAAACTGAAATTACAACAACAGAAATAATCAAGCGCAGAGATGTTGGTCCGTATGGAATCCGGTCAGAGTACTGTATAAGAAAAATTATTTGTCCCATTGGTGTACCAGAGGCTCCAAAAGGTATACTTGTTTACACATTTTTTTTCCCCTTCCCTGTAAGCTCCTACAGAAATTAAGGTAACTGGACCTTTATGTTAATTCAAACCATCAAAGGGGCAAGTAAAACTTGATATGAACTATTCATTTTCTTATGTAAAATAAATGATGCATTTAAAAAACTAAGTTGATTTCTCTGAAGCTGAAAGGCATTCCTGTTTCTAAAATGAGACTGAAAAAGTTACTAAATCTTGGCTTTCGCTTCAATTCTGTTTTGTGATTGAGCTTAATGTGTATGTTTTGACTGTTCTCTAAAGAAACTCCAACACCCCAGAGGAAGGGACTGCGATCAAGTGCACTGAGGCCAAAAAGGCCAGAAACACCCAAGCAAACAGGCCCTGTTATAATTGAAAGCTGGGTAGCAGAGGAGGAATTGGAATTATGGGAGATCAGGGCATTTGCTGAAAGGTAAACCAACTCAAACTTTCTTTAAAAAAGAAGTTTTGATTTTTGTGTGTATGTTAACTAAAAGTTCCCATTAGAAAGCACAATCTTGATAGCTACCATCAGATAAGACTGATCTATGTTGCATTTTTTCTGTGCCTTTTATTAAGTAATACTGAAGCAAGTTGTAAAACTAAATTATTTGCTAATACCAAAACTGACCTTATGCAGATCTCACAGATTTGTTAAAACTAATTTTTCCATTCTTATGAAGTCATCAGTGTTGTGTTGCTACAAGGCTGCTATGACAGTGTGTGGAAAGGTTTTAGACTGCTTTTTGCATGGCTTCAGTGTGTTGAAGTATTTTTTTAATACAAATAAAATTATTGAAAACATGTCTTTTAAGTCGAGGTAAATTTAGTCTAAGAATATTCAAGTCATAAAAAGTATTTTCAAAGTTTTGTACTTGGTGTTGGAACAACATCTTGAGTCTCTTGGAAATAATGCAATAAAGTAATAGCGCTGCATACAACATGTTTGCAGTCACAGATGTAATTATAAATTCCAATTGTGATTAATAGTTTCTTGCAAGATGTCACACGAGGTTAGCATCAGAGCATTTCAGGAATGTTGTGTGTGCTTTCAATTGCTTTTTTCAAAATACTTTTAAAACCATGACCAAGTTTCTCAGTGATCTTCAGATTTGACATTTGCTCTTATAAGAGCAATTAAATTGGATAAATTTAAATCCAGTTTGATGGTTGGATTTCATGTGGTGGTTTAACTTTCTTTCTGGTTGTGTGTCTTTGGCAGGGTGGAGAAGGAAAAGGCGCAGGCAGTTGAACTACAGGCTAAGGTTAGTGAACAGGAGGCAGAGATGAGCCTTTTAATTGAGTCTCAAATTCAAATAAAACAGCAAGGGATGGCTGCCCAGCAGGTGGGGAGCTGCTGGTTGTCCCACCTGTCACCAGCACTGTACTGGTAGTCCACATGCATTCAAATGTGAGAAACAAAGTTTATGCCTGTCTTTACACCATTTTTCAGTGTTACTTTTTCACTTTCTGTGCAAACTCAGCGTTCTGGGATGAAGTAAAGATTTATTTAATGATTGGATTCCTGTTTTTTCTTGAATCACATTGAACCTTTTGCTTTCTATCTTATTGAAAGCTGGATGAATGAACCTGACAGATTGTTTATTTATATAAAATATACCTGCACATATATGTATGTAAATACATGTACACCTATGTGCAACCATAACTAAGAAACATGATACCGTGATGGTATTTCACAGACAATATTAAAAACTTTTTTGTACAACCTAGTCATTTTTCATTGCATCTTCCCTGACCAAAATACGTTAGAAGTGAATGAGTTTTTCTGATTAACAATAACTACCTCAACATAATGGTAACCAATCACTGAAATTTAAATGAATAAATACAGAAACGATTCCACTAAGGTAGGGAAGAATTTTAAATTAGGTGGCATTGATAAAGAGCTTCCTGATACTGTCCTTTTACAAGATGGCTCTCTAAATCAAAGGTACTTTTTTGACAGTCACACCACAGGAGGTTGCTGGGTGACTTAAAGGATTTTTAACCTGATTTTTTTAAGCAGGCTGCAAACTGCTTTAGTTAGAAGAATATTCTTAATATTCTTATTCTTAATTCGATGAATAAGGGGATGTTTTGTATTCTGCAACTGTGGCAGGATTTCAGTACAGGCAGCTCTACAGTTAGGAATGCTGATCGACTGTCATGGTGTATCATCTACTGAAGTACATGGAGGCTGTACGTACACAGTCAAAGTAAAATACAGATGAATACTTCTCAAAGTTTTTTTAACCTTTCAGATTAATCTGAGGTTAATTAACATATTTTCTTTAAAATATGTAGTGAAATTAACACAAGCTGAGGATTTTAAAAATAGAAATTACTGGAGAGTCAAGGAGGCTTGTGCTTGCAGTGCTCTAAGATATGCAAGCGGTTTATTCTTCAGTCATTTACAACTTGAACTGAAATCCTGCCAGGGTTGTTTATTTTTCAATACTCATAAGACAGCATTTATTTTACCAAATCTGAAAAATTTCTTTTTTTTCTAAATTCTGTAGAAACGGCTGGAACAGCAGAAGCAGATACCTGCAGCAGGTGTGGCTGCCGCTGTCACTACAGCCAGCAGCACTGCAACTACTGTCTCAACTCCACAGAAAGTTGTGGTAGGCCCTTTAGCGGGCTCAGTTCCCACTGGAACCAAAGTAGTGCTTACTACAAAAGTGGGTTCTCCAGCTACAGTAACATTCCAACAGAACAAGAATTTCCATCAGACTTTTGCTACTTGGGTTAAACAAGGCCAGTCTTCAACAGGTAAGTAAGTGTTCATCGTGGAAAGACCATTTAACTACGATGAATTCCAGCACGCATCCTACCTACATCCAGTGCCTCTGTCTTCTCCAGAATATAGCACTACTGCATTTCATATCATTTTTGCTCTTAACTCTTCTGCTGTATCAGCAGGATACTTCTGAAATAATACCTGTCTAATCTTCCTTTCTTCGAACTTGCTAGTTTTAATTCTCACCTGTCTCATTCATTACTGACCGTCGTTGTACCAGTAATCATTGGTGGTAAAAGCATCCTGTGCTGTAACATACTGTTTCCAAAAATGTCTTTACCAAAACAAGAATGACACCTTGTAAAAATAATCCTGTAGTTTGATGTTTCATACTTGAAAAGAGTCATATTCTTGACTAATTACTCTGCTCTAAAATTGACTGTTCTGTGTACCTCAATAGCCACTAGCACAGCTGCCACTTCAGCCACAACCATTGCCAGCACAGGGCAGACCTTCCAGATCTCAGGCAGTCCAGTAACGATGGCAGGGAAAGTGATAACTAAGCTGCCACTCCCTGCAAACAGCAAGATTGTTGCCGTCAATGTGCCTTCAACTCAAGGAGGTAGGGGAAAGGGAACTGAATTAAAAATGTATTCCAGCTTGCTGTTTAATTCTCCATTGACACTATTTTCCCAGTGAAGTGAACTGTGACTTGAAGGGGGATAAAAATTTATATGATTTTCTCCCTATGTTGCGTATCTGTGTGTCTAGGGGAAAAATACAAATGTTTTGCCTGTAAATTATTCTACATTTCATAGTGCAAAATTGAAAGCTCTATTTTCAACTATGTGGAATGAAGCATGCTTTTTCTCATCTACATCAAACATCAACAAAATAATTTCTACAAAAACAAAAAAAAAACCTGCTGCTGTTCTTAGCCATTAATGCCTGCCTCTGCTCTTCACTGATGAGCAAGGGTTTGGTTCCAAACTAAGATTAGAATTTTTCTTCTCACCTTGAGAAGAGAGCTTAATGCTTGGAGATTTGTGAATGTATATTAAATAGAAAAATTTGATTCTGTATCTCCATTCTGCTTAGTGTCTAAGGAAGTCATGAAGGTTACCAGTCTTGTATAGAAGTTTCTTAGGTGACAGGAAAAGCATTACCCATTTTCTTTGGCACCATGAGCTTGTAGGTGAAAGGTTTAAACTAGTCTCCTCCATTTTCCATGAATCAGATTATAACTTTCACTTAATGGTTGTACAATACTAATTTTGTGGCGCCGTGTCATGCAGGGATTTATTTGCAGTTACCATCATACTGATCTCTGTGAAAATTCACTCTTTCCTTAATCTTTTCTAAAATACCTGTTTCTTAATTTCATATATAGTTGGACTGTTGACGAAGTATGATGCTCCTTCTTTTTACACTATGGCAGAGGTTATCCCAAGAAATATTAAAAGACTCAAAGGCGTTCTAGAAACCTGGAGATTGGTTTCTGAATGCCACCCTGGAGTTGCATTTATTTCTTCTGCTAGCAATTATATCATTAATGAATCCTCAATTTTTCTTTTATTAGGTGTTGTTCAAGTTCAGCAAAAGGTATTGGGCATCATTCCATCAACGACAGGTGCAAGTCAGACATTTACTTCATTCCAGCCAAGGACAGCAACTGTAACAATAAGGCCAAATACCACAGGGACTTTAGGAACAACAAGCACTTCACAAGTAAGATGTTTTTCTTACTATTTAAAGCAAAAATTTGGGGTGCATAAATTTTAAGTTGTTTGGCAGGTATTAATAGTTCGGTCTAGTCACTTGTCAACATTTTTGGCTCATCTCAGCAATAGTGTTAATGGATCCTTTATTCCCAGGTGGTACATCAGTTTTCTCCAGCCTGGAAAAATTAGTAGCTTAGAGCCTGGTAAGCCTTATCAATGTGGGCATAAGTGAAAAAATACTGGATCTACTTGCATCTTCTTATTACTTACTATATTGAAAGAAAAATATATATTGTTGTGTTTTGGTGGGTTTTTTTGTTTGTTTGTAAGGTCACATATGGTCTCTAATTTGGTCTGTATAGGTAATGCAAGGGACACCACTCCGTCCTGGCATGACAGTGATACGAACACCACTACAGCAGTCAACACTTGGGAAGACCATCATTCGAACACCTCTAGTGGTGCAACAAGGTATTCTTCCAGCCAGTAGGTTCATTTTAATATCTAAATTTCCAGTGTGAAATCCATGGTTTGTTTCAACGTAAATACTTTCTGTATTACACGTTCCAGTGCAAAAATGTCTCATTTTAATGCTTGAGCTGTGAAAAGTGCCTTCTTTCTTTTGAATGTGCTAGTTGCATGCATTGATATTTGGAAGTCTAGTAACTAAAATTAAGTCCTTTTTCTTGAAAGAAAACAGTTTAGAATAACTTCATATTGGGAGAGCTTTTTTTGTATTAAAAAAAGTCATTTGAAGTTCCTTGTAAATATGTGAACTGATTTAAAATAGAAAATGTTTTGCAGACTTTTTTCAATCAACCACACAGAAATGGTTTATAATGGAAATTTCTTTGCAAACTACAGTGTTTGATGATACATTACTGCAAGAAGTTATGATTCACAAGTTTTTGTGCTAATAGTTAAAATATTGGAAACGTATTTTATCACAAATTATTCTCTTACAGGTCAGACACAGCAGGTAGTGACTCAAATAATCAGAGGTCAGCCTGTCTCAACAGCAGTTTCTAGTACCAGCACATCATCATCATCTACTTCTGCACAGAAGACAGTGACAAGTCCTGGAACACCACCTCAACAAATACAGCCACAAACCCCATCTCAGCCCCCTCGCCCTCAGCAGGGACAAGTGAAACTTACTATGGCCCAACTCACACAGCTAACACAAGGACAGGTAAAATATTTTATGGCCTCTGAGCATGAAAAAATGCTAATGCTTACGATACGCTTTCTCAAACTTTTGGATTTCAGCAGTGTAGCTTATCTGCTCATAAATTTATGTTCTTGGTTATGTTTCAGCCTTCCTTTAGAGTGACCAGTAGCATAACTACAGACTGAAAGAAGCTTAAATAGTAAACGTAAAGTTTTAAATGTGTCTCCCCAGCAGTACAACTAGGATTGGGAAAATTTAGCAGTTAGAAAAATGTATTTGCATTAACAGTAGTAAGGGACATAATAATTTCTTTATGGCCTGTTTTTTAGACCTTCAGAATGTATTGTTTGTTACTCATCTTCTGATGATGTATGATGGTTTAGTTTTCATTCGTGTTGTCCTGAGTCTCAGAGGAAAAATTGAAGTCTCTCAAACTGGAAGAGGAAAAACTTCTTACAGCTTCTTAAATTATAAAGACTTTTTGGGGAAAAAAAGAAAATTAGAATCATGCATAGAGTAAAAATAGGTTTCTGTGAGTTACCACAGTAAGTATACTTTTAAAAATTTATGGAATAAGTAAGTGTTTGTAATGTACAGGCTGCTTGTGGCCAGATGAGGTTTCTCTATGTAGAGCAAAACTTGGAGAGTTCACTTTCAGTCAAATTTTTTTTTAGGGACCTCGTTCTGTTCAATGGATTCAATGATACCCTACTTTCTCTATTTCTGAGCTGAGAGTGTTGTCATGAACTGGATCACAGAAATCTTTTTATATCATTGTAATGACTAAATTTTATCTGGTCTTTATGAAGGTCTAGGTATTTCTAAAACACGCTCTGATAGCAGGAAAGCTGATGTCCAAATTGGAAGCTTAAGCAACAGAAATTTACAACAGATTACAAACTGAACAGCCATAGAAGCTCAGAGATAGGTTGGATCTGCTAGTCAGTGAGGAAACCTTTGAATTTTGACATAGAATAGTTGGAACTCTTGAGAGAGTGTTTAAAATTATCCATTCTCTGGTGTTCCTTGTAAATTCTAGGAACAAAGATGTTCCATTTTAGCTCGTCTTTGGCTAGGGTTCTTGTCAATATTTGGATGAAAATATTTGTTGTTAAGTCCAGCTCAGTAATCTGTTGATAGAATTGTTGAAGGAGTATTTTACTATTTCGTGAACTCAGATGCTACTTTTGGATTTTAGGAAAATGGTACATAGGAAATATGTGGTATAAGTATTAAATTCTGAAATCCAAAATTCTAATTCTTCTGATTTTTGAGCAAGGTCTGTCTAAGAATTAGACAATAATCAATATTATTTTTTTTTTCAGGGTGGCAGTCAAGGATTAACTGTGGTAATTCAGGGACAAGGTCAAACTACTGGTCAATTACAATTAATCCCTCAGGGTGTGACTGTAATACCTGGTCCAGGACAACAGCTTATGCAAGCAGCTATGCCAAATGGTACAATTCAGAGATTCCTTTTCACCCCACTACCAGCAGCTGCTACTACAGCTAGCACAACTACAACAACAGCTTCCACTTCAACCTCAGGTAAGCATTATTCCATTCAGCAGAAAAAAGCTTCAGTTTAGGTTGCATGGGAGTTGTTCTTACACAGTTGGAAAAGATGTATTATAGAAGTAAATTTATTCCAACTGTATTATAAGCCTAGAAATATTTTGAATTTCTTCATAGAGCTTTACAGTAGTTCTAAAGGGCTCAACTGAGTAAAGCTCATAGGGTTGTCATTTGAAGTGAGTGAAATTTATTTTTAAATCCTGTACAGCTACAGAACAGAAGCAAGCTCTACAGGCACAGCCAACGTCAGTGCTGCCACCAATTCAGCCGCAGCCTCAGAGCCAGCAGCAAGCCCAGACTCAAGCGCAGAATCAGAGCGCTCAGCCTGTGTCCCCGACCCAGCCACAGGCACCGCAGCCACCACTTCAGCCTGAAACTCAGACCCAGCCTGAATCACAAACTCCAGCATCTGTTGACTCTCCAGTCACACCTGAAGCACAATCATCTAAATCTCCTGTACAGTCTCCAGCACAGACCCAGGCTCAATCTCCATCGCAAGTCCAGAGTCAGCCGCAGACTGCAATCCTTCCACAAGGCCAGTCCCAAGTCCAGCCTCAGCAACCAGCTCAGGTGCAGACTACAACCCAACAACAGATTCAGATGCAGCCCCATGCTCCCATACAAATTCAAGCTCAGCTGCAGCAATCACAACCTCAGGTTCAGACTTCGGTCTCAACCCTTCCAACTACTCAAAGTTTAAATCAGGTTCCTGTGCAATCCCCAACTCGTCCTCAGCTGCAACTTCAGCAGCCTCCAACAAAAGTTATTACAGTGCCTCAGCTTCAGCAACAAGTCCAAGTTCTCTCTCAGCTTCAGTCACATGTTGTGGCTCAGATACAAGCCCAACAAGGCAGTGTGCCCCAGCAGATCAAGCTTCAGTTACCTATTCAGATTCAACAGACTAGCCCAGTACAGGCTCACCAGATTCAGAATGTGGTAACAGTTCAAGCAGCTAGTGTTCAGGAGCAGCTGCAGAGAGTTCAGCAGCTCAGAGAGCAGCAACAGAAGAAAAAGCAGCAACAGATAGAAATTAAACGTGAGCACGCCCTTCAGGCTTCTAATCAAAGTGACATTATCCAAAAACAGGTAAAGTTAACAGAAGGAAATTAAAATTTAATTAATGAAAGAAATCTCATTTGAAATGCCTGTTCGTGTTAATAATGTTAATACATTTGATAGGCAGTTAATTTGATTCTTTCAAAGTTAGTGCGCGACTGGTTTTGGCAATTTAATATTCTGAGTTAGCTCAGCACATCAAGTCAATAGTATCATCTTTGCAGTCTGTTGGCACATGAGTTCAGCTTACCACTAGCTGCTGGGACGATATATCTTTATTCTCAGTTCAGGAAAGACAGGTTATAGATAGGAGAGCTGATGTTCAGAACACATGTACAGTACTTTTGTTGCCTGATACAGGGAACTGAGGTTTCAAAGAGGTATCTGAAATGTAATGCTGTTGGATGGCTGCGGGGCTTTAAAAACAAACAAAACCAATATTTATATAATAGATTCTTACCTTTTTTTTTTACTTTTTTTTTTTTTTTTTTTAATAAAAGAACTATCACTGCAGAAATACTATCAACTTACGTTTAGTCCCTAGGTTTAAACTCTGCATGAACAAAATACCCTACTCTCTCTGGGAGGTGCTGTTAATTTTGAATTTCATTTTTAAATCTTTCAAATTGCTTTAAAACAAGCACTGCCCAGTTACATTTTTTTCACTTTCTGAAGTAAATAATACTTTGTTTTTTTTCCTTTAACTGAAGAACTGTCCTGGTTCTCCCTGTAGAATTATGAAATACCAGCTAAAGTTTTCATGTTTTATTTTGGGTTCTCTGTCATCCTACAGGTGGTTATGAAACAGAATGCTGTCATAGAACACTTGAAACAAAAGAAGACGCTGACTCCAACTGAGAGGGAAGAAAATCAGAGGTGAATATGCATCATGGTGCATATTTAGATGTGGAAGTTTTACATTTAAAACATCATTTAATGATTTATAATAAAACTATAAACCACAATTGTGTGTTATCAGCTAGTAAGAAAAAGTATTTTTTATAAAATGTTGGTCTTTATTTACAGCTAGGTGCTACTTGTTTCACAATTTCATGAAAAATAAAAAAAATATGTTGTCATATACTCTTCATTTAGGCATCAGAATTTTTAAAAAAAAAAAAAAAAAAACAGCTCTGTCCAATGTGTTTGTGGAAACTGAACTGAGTGAAAATATCCCTGATAACAGTGAAGCCTCAACCTTGCTAGGAGTTCTATAGGAATGATTAGTACTCAAATCAGTTGAATTAAATTGAGATCAGCCCTCTTTAATCTAACTGTAGTGACTTGGTCTCCCCCATTGGTGATACAGTAAGAAAGAATGAGTGGGAAGAACATGTTACTGAATTTACCATTTATATTTAAGAAACAATTTAGCTTGCAACTTGTAGAGACTGGAGAATTAAATTATTCTGCACCCTCATCTGGGGGTTAGCTTGCCAGCTCAGCACAATGTACTTTTTTTTTTGTTATTATTTCTTCACCAGAATGATTGTATGCAACCAAGTGATGAAATATATTCTGGATAAGATAGATAAAGAAGAAAAGCAGGCAGCTAAGAAACGAAAGCGAGAAGAGAGTGTGGAACAGAAGCGCAGTAAACAGAATGCTACCAAGCTGTCAGCTCTGCTTTTCAAGCATAAAGAACAGCTGAAAGCTGAAATCTTGAAAAAAAGAGCACTTCTGGACAAAGAACTACAAATTGAAGTGCAGGTAAGGACAGTTACTCTCAGTCTAATTTGATTTTAAGCTGGGGACAACATTTCGGTGATAACTTCTAATAGATAGGTTTTTTCAGTGAGCTTTTAAGGAAACACAGAAGTAGTAGTTCTGGTTTTGTATGTATGGATCTCTGCAAAGCTAATACATGTCCTTTTCATTCTTCTTGTTTCCCATCTGTGCTGAAACAACCTTGTTTCCTGAAACAGTTCCTGATAAATTGCAGCCAGTGGGGTCGTAGTGGGCCGAGAGCATCATCCCTTAATGTGTGAATTGTAGGTTGTGCACGTGAAAAAAGTTGAAAAGGCTGAAGTTATTTTTCTTTTGATTATTCATGGGGATATAAGTCTAGATTGTAACCTTGTCCTGGAATAATCGTATCAAGTGCCTCCCTCTCTATTTATTCATTTAATATACTTCAGGAGGAGCTAAAGAAAGACTTGACTAAAATTAAGAAAGAGAAAGAAAAAGCCCAGGCTGCTGCTGCTGCTGCTGCAGTTGCAGCTGCTGCAGCTGCTGCAGCTGCCACCCCACCACCGCCGCCGCCGCCACCACCACTGCCATCACCGCCACAGCACCACACAGCCAGCGTCACCTCCTCCTCATCCACCACAGTCCCAATGCCAATATCCTCCCAGAAGAGAAAGCGAGATGAGGAGAGAGACTCGTCAGCTTCCAAGTCCAAGAAAAAGAAAATGATTTCTACTACCTCAAAGGAAACAAAGAAGGACACAAAGCTTTACTGCATCTGTAAAACGCCTTATGATGAGTCTAAGTGAGTAGTGAACACCACGGGTTTTTAATGTGCATTGTTAGAGTTAGGTTTAGTACGTAGCTAGTAGTGTTAAGGTAGTTCAGGAATTGGAGACAGAGTAGCAGGTGTTACTGCAGTGATCACTAAGATGTAAAGAATGAAGTTTCTTTTCCACTAGCAGTTACAAAATTATTAACATACTTGATTTACCTATTAACATACGTGATTTATATTTTTACTTGTTTGCATGTTTCCATTGTATGACCTTTCTGTCTCACATGCACATACTTCTTTTTTTTTTTTCCTCCGCTCTGTTATTCTTTCTTTTGCTGTTTGCCTCTGCCTCAGAAGCAAGTGACAATTTGGTTTCAGCAATTTCTTGTGAACAGGTGGCTGATGTTCTGTAGAAATAGCTTTGGTACCGTCTTCCAATGAATGACTTTTTATTTCCTTTCTTTTTTTTTTTTTTTTTTGTAAATTGCTAGCCAGCAGAGGGGCTTCCATGTTGCTGGACAGCACTTCACTTTGGACAATGTTTTTGGGTAGAAATGGTTTTCAGGTGGTACAATGCATGTCTGAGGTCTGATCAAAAGCAGAGTGTGTAAGCATTTGGCAAGGTGAAAACTGCAGTTTTCTGTGGTTTGTTTTTGGCCATTAACAAGGAAAAGTACTTCTGTGAAAGAGGAAATGCTGTATACAGACTTTGCAAAGAAATTTATTCAGTGGTAGAGTAGAAGATTCAGTTGACTGCAGTGGGACAGTGTTATGCATTTCTGCTTAAGCTGAGAGTGGCTAACGCCATTAGTTAGTAGTGGTTAATAGCTGATAGCTGTGTGGAGATGCATCTAAAATAAATTTGACTTCAGACCAGTTCCAAGTGAGTATCTGCTTAAAAAGTGACAATATCAAGAAGTATTAATTGATGTCATTTGGTGGTGCTTCAAATATTGCTAACAGAGATGAACCATAGAGGTGGAATGGTGTTTTCACTCTGAGAGTGGTTCTTCATTCCAAATTTAGGGCCAGGACTAGAGGATCTCCTGCAGTTCCTTGTAGCCTTTTTATTATTATTATTATCAAATAAAGTTGAGGACTTTGTTTTTTCATTTTTTTGTTTTTGCCTTGGATGTTCAGTAGTTCTGACCACTGCAGTATTATGTCAGTGTGGGGGATTGCAGGCTATCTGTCCTGCCATCACTTTGTAAATTACAGACTTCCAGTGCCCTGCTTTGTAACTCACTGGTATTTCTAAGGGACATGCATCTCCCCTCTCTCACTTGAAATAAGAATGTTGTTAACTTGACTGAATGACAACCTCAGAGGATACCTGTTCTCATTTTGTTGTGATGCTGAGCACAGGTCTGTATTAGCACTTCTGTTGTTAGTAAGTCATAGGGTTGTCACAAAAATAAGATGGGACAAATTCTGTGAGCAAAAGAATTTTACTTTTATTCAGTGAGCGTTTGAGTAAGGTGATGAAAAATAGGATCATAGAGTGAATTTTGGTGGCCTGAATCAAGAACTGTGCTTAAATGCACAGAATATAATTCCAAGACAATTAAATGTTGCTGATTGGTGCCTTTAGCAATACAGTTCAATTCTGCAGCTCTGCTTCTTGTGAATTCTGAATGTTATGCTCCAACAAATGATGACTGTACCATTGAACTACGTTAGGATTTCACTATATGGAAAGCAGCTAGGCAAATCTTCAAGCAGTTTCCTGGTAACCATTTTTTGTATGTATATGTATACACAGGTAGGCATCAGATACTCCTCTTCGTGCTGGTGTCTCCTTTCTACTTCCAAGTAGATGTGCAGCTTGCAAAGATAATTTGTGGTGTGTTTTGAATGCCCTGTGCATTCGTTAGGATGTAGGAAATCCACAGCGGTCATTGTGTGTGTTACTTACCTTACTGCAAGTCTCTTACATTTAGTTCTCACTGGTGTTGCACCAGGGTTGTAGGATTCTACTCATTGTTTTGGAGGATGGGCAACAAGGGCATCCTTTCAAGATTCCTGCTTATATTGCAGCTAGTTTGTTCAGGCATCGTGTTAAGGCTGCTCAGTGTTCTGGTGGCAAGTCTCACTTGAGCTCCTGGCTCTAGCTAAGAGCAGCCAGGTCCAGTCCCTTTTGGGGAAAAAAACCAAGGCTGAGCTGTTGCTGACAGCTGTTAGAAGGAGCTGTGTCGATCCGTTGTTTACGAAGAATTGGTTTGTTCAATTTTTAGGATTTGTCTGACTGCAAATTAAAAGGCAGGTTTTGAGTACCTGGGGCAAAGAGCCAGGAGCTTGGAGGTGCTTGTTGTGTGCAGTGTGTGCTAGCTGCTGTCCTGCTGCTGGTGCAGACTGTCTGGGGGTTGGCTGCAGGCCAACAGACTGGGTAGGGTGACAGAAACTGACAGAGCAGGGTGTTGCAGGTGGTCGATGGTCTCTCAAATTTAGGAAGGATGTGGTTCAGGGTCAGCTTGCTTTTGCTTAGGCAGAGAGAATGAATGTGTAACTTTGCCCATCTGGTTGGTTCTCATGAGTCATAGGTGTGTTCTAAGGTATCCATACACAAAATGTCAAACATCCTTGCATAATATTTTACAGTTTTGTCACATCATTCTGTGCAAGGTCCCATTCTCACATGATTCTGTATCTAGTTCCCTCCACTTTGTGTCATGCCATATCTGGTTCTGTCACGTAGCTGTCTGAGAGTAGATGTTGTTCTCTGAAAAATGATTGGCACACCAATTTGCCACAGTTATAAGTAGCTGAATATCTCTGTTTTTCAGCCCACCTCCCCCATGCCCCAAATGAAAATTACAACCACGTCCCAACAGTTTTCTTTTTATCATGTTATACCAATATGTATTCTACACATGGCTGGTATGCATGTTCCTTGTAGTGTACTTGTAACTCCTAGCTGGTGTTTGCGCTTTGCTTTTGTTTTTTAAATTAACTGAGACCTACATTTTCAAACCTTAAGGAAATGTTTGTGGCTTTTGAGCTACGATTTTGAAAATGTAAACCTTTTCCTTTGGCCTTGTCTTGTTGTGCCTTTTACAGATTTTCACACGCACATTGGAGACCTATGTTTGTACACCAGTTTTGTCAAAGCCTGGTTACAAATTGATGTGAATTTTAACAAACTGTCAATTTAAAATTGACCCAAGTGACCTTATTGACAGCATAGCTGCAGCATGAGATGTTTGTAAGGATAGAATGCTAGGAAGCAGGGAAAATGAGACAAAGTTGAAGAAAGTAGGCCAGCAAGAAAGTGCATCAGAGAGAAATGCAGGGAAAAGTGCCATGCCATTTGAAATGACAATTACATTGTCATTTTCATTGTGAATACTTTTAGGTTCTATATTGGCTGTGATCTTTGTACTAACTGGTATCATGGAGAATGTGTTGGCATCACAGAAAAGGAGGCTAAGAAAATGGATGTGTACATCTGTAATGATTGTAAACGGGCACAAGAGGGCAGCAGTGAGGAATTGTACTGTATCTGCAGAACACCTTATGATGAGTCACAGTGAGTTCTGATAAGAACCTCTTATTTAATGTTTAGGTAGCAAACTGCTCTGACTTTGGTTACCTGTTCCTTACAAAGAAAAAAGAAGTTATTCTGCATATATTGTATTCATTCGTAATACAGATTTATTTTCAGTAATTGTCAAATGTGGTGTTCAGTGGATTTTTTTTATTTTTTATTTTTTTGCTACAGTCTGATCTGGACAGAAAGCATAATTTTAGTATGGGGATATATGGTTGGCATCTTTCTGTAAGATTTTGAGTCACAAATACCTTCTTCAGTATTCAAGACTGATGCTTCCATATGAAACGTGTTTGTACAGAGTGAAACAGGGGCCCTAGTGGTAGTCCAGTTTGCACAAATTGTACCTTGAATTGTTTTGGAATCCTGGTTGGGTGCTACTTCGGGCATTGCACTGTTCCTTTCAGCTCTAAAGCAGACGATTGATTTTTGAAACCTTGAATGCTTGAAAGTGTCTAGTATAAATTTTAGTAACTAATTTTGAAATGGTCTGTAATCTAGCCTGTTTGTAAATACAAAAGCAGTTTGGACAGGGTAATTGGAATTTGTCAGTCTGAAACGTCACATGCTATGCTGTTGTGTTTGTGCCGAGTATCTTGTGTGCAAGGGATTGCAGGTTTATGTTTTTAAATGTAACCTTTGAATAAGATAAACCAAGTCACTAACATATTTTTGGATCTTACAGATTTTACATTGGCTGCGACCGGTGTCAGAACTGGTATCATGGTCGGTGTGTTGGCATTTTGCAAAGTGAGGCAGATCTCATTGATGAGTACGTATGTCCACAGTGTCAGTCCACAGAAGATGCCATGACTGTACTCAGTCCACTAACTGATAAAGATTACGAAGGTTTAAGAAGAGTTCTACGTTCTCTACAGGTGAGAATAGAAACTGCAGCGAAGTGGAATGCTTTACTGCATAAGATGTATCTGCTGAGTCTTGGAGTCAGTTTTGTTTTCTTTTTTAAAAAAAGTCTCAAACAACTGGAAGAGGAGACATCAAGACCCTTATTTTGTGAGAAGTGCCAGTGTGTCAGCTGCAGACTTCACTGGCATTGTTGTACCATGGAATATTTATAATCATATTAGGATATTGCTGCTTCTGAGTTAGTAAAAATCAGCAGTCTTTTCAGTGGAAGCTTTTCTACTACTCAGTCTCCCATAATGAACTTTACAACGTTACCCCGTTCTTGTCTGATGACTGTGTTATCTTTTCATGTAATGCTGTATTTTTTCCCTAAATTCAGTTCTAGGCTCCAGCAAATAAAAGTGTAATGAAAATGTTTAGCTACTAAATAGTGCTAATTTAACTTTTTTTACTATTATTATTACATCTTGTTTTCCTGACAGGCTCACAAGATGGCCTGGCCATTCTTAGAACCAGTAGATCCCAATGATGCACCAGATTATTATGGTGTTATTAAAGAACCAATGGGTAAGTGTTTCTGAATAATGTGATGAGCAAATAGTTTTGGGATTACGAATATCAAGTTCATTATCTGTTGACAATTTTCATTCAGGGTTCTTGAAGTTATGTTCAAGAATTCAATTTTTGCAGTCAGGCGAACTGAGACGATGTGATTTCCCACTGACACATTTAGAAGTTCATAGAATCATAGAGAAGTTAACGATGGATGTATCTCCCAAGCTTTCTCCTTAACACCAAATACAGCCTGTCTAGTGTATAAAGTGTGAAATTTGTTGCCACAGAATAACATAATTCTTGGTTTTAACCTTTCACAATTTTGCTGGTTTGTTTTGCTTGGGTTTTTGGTTGTCATCTTAAGCGTGAGTTTCTCCTACAAGGTTTTTTCATCTTTTTTGTGCACGCGTTCCTCCTACAGGATATAGGGTGTGTACAGTAGAGTTTGAGGAAGAAGCGGTGCTAATACAGTTGAAGTGTGACATGTAACTTAAGATGGAGTTTAAGATTATCTCTTGATGATATATTCATTTTTTTATTATTTGTAATTTATCTTTAAAGCTGTATGATCAAGAATTGGTTTAAATGTGTATATGGATGAAATAGGAGAGATGCTGTAGCCCTAGTGTTTTATTCTGATCTCATCAGACCTCACCATTCAACTAGATGAGCGCCTGAACATGAAACCTCATAGGAAAATCTACCTCCTGCAAGAAACAGTGTTGCTGGCTGTTGTTCCTTTCCTTCCAGTTACAGAACCAATACCTTTTTGTAAGTCTAGATGAGAGCTAGTGTATCATTTGAACTTCCCACCTACTTCTAACTAACCACAGAAATAGGAAGGTTAAATTTGGTATCCTGGCAGAATTGTAGTAAGTGGACTGTACGTAATATTTTGCTTAGAAATTGTCCTTTTCTGTTGCCAAGCTTTTGAACTGTGCTGTTATGAAACTGCTAACCAACTGATATTCCACGATTGATGGGTTACAGTTTATAGAGAAAGCTAAAATGCAGTTAAGGATATGATGATTGAATGAAGCAGAAGTGCTTTTAGCCCTTTCAAATTTAACTGGCAGGAAAATATGCTTGTAAGTATTACAAGTAAATATGCATGTGTGAAATACACGAGGTAATCCAGCCCATCTGTGTTTTCACAAATTCTCCATAACTGAGATTTGAAAGTAAGCACTTGAAGGGCGTTTCCCAAAGGTAAGTCATTGTTTTTCCAGCTAAATGTATATTTCCATGATACATTTAGGCAGCTATATTTGTAATTGTCTGTTCCCCTTTCTCTCCTTGTTTTTAACTTACATTTGCATTAAAATAGGCCAGTTACTGCTCACTTTGCCATTCCTGTCTCATTAATGTGTCTGGTCATTAGAGTGGAAGGACTAGTATTTTACATGAGCCTGCACTTTCATCTGTCCCGTGTGGTAAATGTGCATATTCCTGTGAAAACTGAAAATTCATTCAAGGCAAGTCTTGAGTTCAAGTAGAAGAATTAGAGGTAGAAATATGTCTCAATCTCAATGAGGGTTTTGAAGAAAATGAAGTACGAGAAACCAGATTGTATCACTCTTTTTTCCTTAATTTCTTCAGAAATAGTAAATAGCTTCCTGCAGGAACCCGAGATCTCCAAGGTCAATTTGTGCATTATAATGCAGCTGCACGTGCCACATTCATGCAGGAGTACTTACTCGAAAGCAGGTTCACTGGTGTTACCATGCCACAGCTAGAATTGCTGGAAATACAACTTAACCTTTGCAGGCTTTTATCTCCTGCATTCTGATAATGTTAACTTCTGTTGAAGATGAAAATGTCTCATTTTAATAACCTTTGTGGTTTTCTGTTTTTTTTGAAGACCTTGCCACCATGGAGGAAAGAATACTGAAACGTTACTACAAAAAGGTCACGGAGTTTGTGGCAGATATGACCAAAATATTTGATAACTGTCGTTACTACAATCCAAGTGACTCTCCTTTTTATCAATGTGCAGAAGTTCTCGAATCATTCTTTGTACAGAAACTAAAAGGATTTAAGGCAAGCAGGTAAGCTCAAGCGTTCCTAATTGTAGATGTTCTGTTGTCCCATAAAATTTCCTTAATGCTTTTATAAGCTTAGCTTATGTTCATGCAAGGGTTTACCTCTCCATGCACTTACCTGGACTGCTGCTTTTCTTTTGAAGAAGTGTTCTCTAATAGCCAACTGTCATTTTCAATCAAAATTAAGGCTTAAACATGGGGGGTTTTGAGGTTACTTGGTAGTACTTGTTCAAAATGAGATGTTAGATACAATTCTAGTGTAATGACCCTAAGTCATTTCTGCAGAAAACTTAAATGAGAGTCATTTGTCATCAAGACACATATTCTGAGTTTTGATTATGTTCTGCAGTGCACCAAGTCCTCTTCAGAAGCTAAAAAGAGACTGTCGAAGCTTATAATCTAATAAAAGAATTTAAAATAGTTGGCTTTTCAGTACCTTCTGTCATATTTTTATAACTTACCATACTTGAATCAGAGAGAATAGATTTTAAAGATCTGGAAAAGTAATACAATTCAAATTTGACTATTTAAAGACAGGTTTTCTAATGTTTTTTCTGTAGAAAGACTGACAAAGAGTATTTCCCTAACAAACATTCTTGAAAATGCATAGGCCACTGTGCTGTGGATTTTTGTATTGCTTATCTATATCCTTGTACTCCAACATGAGCCCACTGTTAACTGAGTTACAAATGTTGGATGTATTTCAGCATTACTCAGAAATCTGTATGTGTATGGTAGTTAACTTTGTCCATCTGACTGTAGCAGTCCAAACTAACAGACTCCTAGTCTAAGATTTTTACACAGGATTAAATCCATTTGTAATTAAGTAAATTAGAAACTTAGTTTTCTACCCATTGTTGTGGAAGCTGTCTAATCCAGCAAGAGTAACACTGATGAGAAAGGATGAGGCCAAATGAATTAGACCGGCATTCTTCTTCCCAAAACAATACTGCATAGTAATTTTTATCAGGTAGTTCTCAACCCATGTTCCTTTCACCTTGCATTAGCTGGTTATCCAGCATCCACTGCTTACACATCAATTTCTTTGCAGAGTTCTATATATTTATCATTTTTCATTTATACCATCCATGTCCTTTCTTTTCTTGCAGATTGTGATATCTGTAGTCTGAACTTTTTTAACTGGAATCAGAACTGGATGTTGGGGTCACTTTCTTTTACTGCACAATAACATTAAACTGCCCTAAATATCCAGATGATTTGTCTAAAAAATAAATGTTGGGTATTTTTTTATTATTACCAGCAGTCCTGGTAAACACAGATGTATTAACAGGAAAAAAAGTTGTCCCATTCCTGGAATACTGTATGGAGAGAAACAAAAAAATCATCTTGGAAACCATGTATTTTATTGTTTTATTTTCAGTTGCTAATAAAACTGTGAATGTCAAAGAAGAGTTTTGCTGAACTGTGATTAGCAAAAATGTGGTTTTAATATGCCTGGTTCAGTTTTTTACTATTAATTTAATCCAAAGGTTCCTTGAACAAATTTAAGCTAAATACACCTTAATATAAATGTTCACACGTATAAATTGTCTCTTTGCTTTTCTTTTGATGGAGTACAATTATGTAAGCGGGAGTAAAACTGATTTCAGGCATTTTGAAGTGCTCCAGTGACACTGCATTTTGCAACTACGGAAATATGTGTATCCAGTACATGAAAACATGCATAAATTTCAGAAAAATGTTTTTTTCTGAAGGGTTTTAAACAAAAAAATTAAAAAAGACAAGCAATATGGTGGTTTACCCTTGGCAACACC
The DNA here is from genome assembly GCA_013396635.1 of Penelope pileata. Lineage (NCBI taxonomy): Eukaryota > Metazoa > Chordata > Aves > Galliformes > Cracidae > Penelope > Penelope pileata. The sequence goes on from WBMW01005537.1 coordinate 333,453, forward strand.
TTGCAGCAACTGTGTTTTCCAAAATGAAGGGTGCTTAATTCTTCGCTTTCTTCTGCATTCTGCAGGTCCCATAACAACAAACTGCAGTCTACAGCTTCTTAGAGTTCTGCGTGTTAACCTAACACACGAGCAAGGATCTGGTTGTCTGAACGTTTTTAATTAAGAAGCCAGATGTTTTTAGTCAGGTTATCCTGACAAGACTTGATGTAAACTGCGTTTTTATTGGTCACAACAGTCAAATTATATTCTTGGCTTATTTTGTCCAAAGGACAAAGAAATAAAAATCAGCAGCACCACTTTCTTGTCAAGATCAAATTGTTGTACTATTGTGGCAGAAGCAGGAAAACTTTGTTTTGTTGGAGGAGAGAGAGAAAAAGCAAGAAAAAAAAAGATACAGTAAATGGGGTCAAGTTTAACTCCATGGAAATGCCACGTCTGTTCTTCAGTGAAGAAGCTGGTTTAAAGTCCACACAGAAAACTTTGACTGTATTTATTTATTGTTGCAAAAAAGACGCTTTTTTATTGCTGCCCTCATTTGTCAGCTAATTATTTTTTCTTATAAAATCCAGCCCCGGTTACATGTAATCCATTCTGTATCTTAACATGATTCCTGTAGGTAAAAGTACAAGAAGACCTCTAGATGTCTTTTCTTTCTATGAAAGGAGCTGCTATGTACACATGTGCACACAGAACTGGGAATCAACAATGAGTTTATCATTCATGGTAGATAAAAACAAAAAACAATTAAGCTTGCATAAAAGTTGGGCTAAGTGGTCATGGACTACAGACTCTGTTGCCTTGAATATAACAGTACAATTTGTCATTTACTCTGCACCAGACTGAAATGAGTAAAATCTATTTGAAGGTATCTTGTTTGTAAACATTTGTCAGATTCTAATTTTTTTCTTTTGTATTAAAATTCAAAATATGGATGTATATGAAACAAAATAAATGGAGATAATTGTTCTCCCCACACATGTAGGTGTCTTTGAGTGTGCGCTAATGTTTGTGACGCTGCGGGGATCTGCTGGAGAGTTGCAGATATTTCAAGTAACGGGGAGGGAAGTGGCCAGGGAGATCCGACTTTATTTTGCTCCAAAGGTAGCGTTTCTAACTTCTCTTTCTTAAGCAGCTGTTACTCCTTTATACAGTTTCTACAGTGGTGCCAAAATTACTGTAACAGATAACATGGTAGGAAGCGTTTTGTGAACTGTCCCTGCCCACTGCTGAATTAAGTGCTGTTTTGCTGGGTGCCCTAGGAATGTCCAGTACCGAGTGTAAGTGTATCTGGAAGGCATTCGAGCTGGCTTCGTTGTTTCCTGTGTGAGGAATTGCTAGTGGGAAGGATAAGGTGAAGCCAAAAGGTGCAATCTGTAGATGTTTCTTTTTCTTTCTGTCACTTTCATGATGCGTAAATGACTTTCTCATATCACCTGTCTCCAGCTAACGAGCCGTGATTGATATGCAGCTCTTGAACCATTTGACTCGCGTTTGCACTAATTCACAGTTCACTTGTGCTCAGTAATCTGGGATTTACCTGATTTATGGATGAGCTCCTTCTGGGTTTAACCTCACACCTTGCTATGCAAGAACCTTTTTTGTTGTTTTTCTTAAAAAGATGTTGCTGCTGACCACGCTTTCTTATACTTACAGCCTCAGGTGTACAGGTACTTCTGGGATAACTTTATCTAATAATACCCATGGTTTTTGTACATACAAACGTTGTCATTTAACCTACATGTGAGAATTAAAAATAATTGTTCAATGTGAAAACAATTCTCCATTTATGCTTCTTGAAGTTAAAGAGGAGTAGTTGCTTTTAGGTTCTGTTGTCCTTGACGTTTAAAAAAAATGCTGCATATTGTATGCATTGTGTTAATGCAGGAAGGAGAAAATCTCAGCTTCAAACAGCATTACAACACATCTTGCATCTCATCAAAACTTCATAAGATTTCTGTACTATTTGTTCATATAGAAATATATGGCATATAAAACTTTCCTACCTGTAGGCAATAGGTTGCTATGTTTTTAACAAATTGTGGCAAACTGAAGAGTACTTTTTTTTGTACCTAATAGGACACATCATCCTAGCCAAATAAAGTAACGTGTTTGACATTGGTTTGGTGGTGTTTCCAATGAACAATTGATGATGTTATGGTGTATAGGCCGTGGCTTTTCCAGATGATATGTAACTGCTAGTGAATTGGTTTTATTAGGCAAATAATCCATGCGTATGACTTAATTTTGCTGAGAGCCTTCTTTGTTTTTTTTCAGTTGAGTAATTTTTTCTTGATTTATTAGTGGTGATCTTTTACAGTTAAATGGTGATCCTGAAAAATAGCACTCTTGTAAAAGTAACTAACACCCACCTTCCAAAAAGCACGGTGAGTTCCTAAGATCTGTGATCGCTGTTCAGTCATGCTCTTCTCAGTGTGTTCATAAATAACAGATGTTGCTAAATGCTGATATATTGTAACCTAAGTTTTGATCATGTCAGTTATTCTAGCTTATCTTTCACTTTTTTCAAACAAGTTTCAAGCAATTACCTATGATCTAGATTTAGGTCATGAAACAGTTAACATGGATTTAAAGTTGGTTAAAAAGTTGAGCTTACTCAAAAGCCATGAATAAACTCCTAGGAGGACAGGAAGACAATATTGCTCTGCACCTGGGTTTCTGTGTATTGGCTGCACAATTCTCATGTTTGTTCTGGAAGAAAACAACAGTTTTCTTCTGTGAGGTGTCTAACTTAGCATGGCAACTACTGCAAGTAAGTTTTGTTTTTTTTTTTTTTTTTTTTTTTAATAAGAAGTGCTATATTTTGGAATTCCACGTGATTCAGAATTTTTTTCTTCAGTACTGTAGCATGTGGCAGATCTGGTAAAAAGTGAAAGCAGCAGTTCTGCTCCCATTCCAGCTGTCTTTCAGCTGGGCTGTGAGATGCAGTGGTTTGTTGCTTGGCTGTTGCGATAACATTTTAAGGAATACCTTCCGAGGAAGAAGGGAAAGAGAAGATGACCTTGGAATACAAAAAGGGAAACAGAACACCCCGCTCTTCGGGCTTGCTTCTAGAGCAGTGCTTGTAGCTGAGGCAGTGGTGGAGACCCTGTCCGTTGCTGGCCTTGGGATTTGGATGTCATTAGCACTGGTATTCTGTTCTCTGCCGAGATGCAATCAGAATGAGATATGGCCGTAGATGTTATTTCTGCACCCACGCTTTGCCTGTTTTGGATTACGATGATATCTCTGAGGCAGGAATGGGTGCTTAACTGCTATTCTGGGCAACTGGTTGACTCTGGGACTTGCTCATTAGTCCCCGGACTGCATTTGAAAATAGAAACAAAGAAACTTGAGATGCACATGTAACCCTTCTTCCTTCCCCTGCCCCACCCAGTCCAGCCCAGTGCTTTGAATCATTGCCAGGAAAAGACATTTTGCCCCCTTAAGTCTCGGGAAAACTCCACCTATATATACTGTGCTCTGTGTGAGCTTTCACACAACAAAAAAGTGAGACAGCATAATGTTTTTTAGATGGGCACAAGCTATTAGTAAGTTTCTGTCCTATAATAACAGTCTTAAAATGTATGATGTTTGCTGTTGGTATTTTGTGTCCTATTCCAGCTCAAGTACTTCATATAGCGTGACTTATCCCACATCCACGGCTCCATAGGGTCTCAGTGACCTTAAACCAAGCTGCAGACTTGTTTGAGGTAGAACTGAAAAACAAAAACAAAAAAACTTGCTAAAAAAAAAAAGTTTATAGGATGTTCCTGTATCCCTGTATCCTGACATCACTGTATGTATTTAATCTAGATGGCAGTTTCTCCATATATATATATATATATTTCCATTTTCATATAAACAGTCTTAAGTTTTCATTATAGGCCTTATTTATAGGGATATCTCTGCAAGTTCTGTCAGTGCTGCTGCTTGTAGAAGAACATTTTGTCTTAGTACTGGTTGGCAGTTATTTTTCTGTACCACTGCATGAACCAGACAGACGCTAACTGTACCTTAAAACGTCTGGGTGATCCTTCATTTAATACTCATAACATGATCTTTTGGAACCCAGGAAAATGGTGAAGCCAGACCTCTGTGAACACTTTATTAATTTCTTGTAAAGACTTACAATTTGTGTATACTGACTCTAGGAGTAGGAAACATTAAGATCCCCTTTGCAGAATTTTCACATAATTGAATTATCACATCCCCTCCACACCAAGGATACTATAAGGATGCATCTTTGATTCAAAGTAACTTTACTGATGTGCAAGTGCAAATTGGATAATTCTCACGGGAAGATAGCATCCAGCATACAGTTCTAGCACTGCACTTCTGAGGAACTGGCAGTGTAACCATGCGTGCATGCAATCGCACGCTCATTTTGCATTCCTTGGCGTGAACTCTGCCATCATTTGAGAGCCTAATTGGGCATTTGTGTTGTGTCGTTATTTGATTTGCTTTCAGTTAGTTATGTCTTATTCAAGTATATGAATACACTATTTCATAAGCTTTATATGAAGATCCAACTCTAAGTGTATTTGAGGAAACCAAAACGATATGAAAGACACTTTAGTTCTGTTGGTTTCTTTTGAATCCAATGTGTGTAATACTTAAAGCGGAGTTGAGTGAAAACACAACTGACATCCTCGACAGATATCTAACATTTGTGCAAGGTGAAGGGCTTGAAAGTGCAGTTACTTCTTGTGTGCCTAGAACGTCTTCAGAATTTTATTTACAACCACTACAGATTATTAGGGGTACCTGATAGCAGAGGAGGCAATAGCCTGTGGCTCTGAAAACAGCTGGAGCAAATTTATGACCAGTTATTGTCGACTGACTTTGGTGCTGTATCTCACAATGTGCAGGTAGCCTGTGGGAACATCCAGCTAGGGTTTGCTAAAGCACAAAAGCAAGTGTCCTATCACAACCAATTTCAGGCATAAGTAGAACTACCTCCCACTGTTGCTCAATCACCACTGTTTATTCTGGTAGGTGAATTCCACTTGCTGCCTGTGTTATAAAAGGAGGTCACTGAAGCCTTATCTACATTTAGTGTGAGCCCCTTGCACTTTGCGGTTCCTCTTCCTGTTGAATCTCTTCACGTAGCTGCTGCTGCTTCCAAGCAGTCCATCCCCTGGCCTCAGGTGCCCACGCAGAAACTGCATTAGGTCTGCAGGGATCTGTCGTCTCTTGTGGTAGATCTGACCCATCACGATGTATCTGCTGCCTGCAAGGTAAAGAAGATTTCTGTGCTGTGGAGAAGACATAGATTCCTGCACTGCACTCACTCTAAAGGCAATAGATTCATTAATAGGTGAGACATCAGCACGTAGTGAAATATATCCTGGGACTTGTGGATTGTACTTGCATGCAAGTAGGTTTTGTGGGAAGTACTGGTGTTTGGTGAACTGGCATTTGGAAGGAAAACCAGACTATTTACAAGGACGTGAGCTTACAGTCCTGCTTAATTTTTTTGAAGCAGTCCTGGAAATGCTTGCACTTGTCTTGGAACTGGATAAAGTTGAAGGACTACACTGCTACCTCATTCTCCATGCGGTTGGGTCTCTCACCAAGTTGAAGAAGCAGAATGGAAAGAACTCTCCAGTTAAAGAGCAAGGACAACTTTTTTTCAAAATAACAGCCCAGGATGAGCCTATTAAACTAGGGCAGACTAAAATTGCAGTGCATGCAGGAAGAACAGTGGAATGGATTTAGCTGGGATTGTTTACCAAGTTTAAAGTCTGGACAAGGTTTGCTGCAGTTTAAAGAATCCACAACCAGAATGTGAACTCGGAAGAAGAAGCCATCAGGAGCAATATAGAGGCGACTCATCTTGTACAATCCATCGCTGTTTACCAAAAGCGTAATCAAGTGGACTCCACTCCCCAGTTTCTCCATATCATAAACGATTCCATTCACTGCTGTTTTAAGGGTAAGAAAAAAAATGCAGCAGATTACGTATCTTAGTGGCAACTCAAGGTAAATGTGAAGACTTTCATTTAAAATATAGTAAATACAGAAATTCTTTGGTCCAGTGATGGGCAGGCCTGAAAGTAGCAGCTACTTTAATGGCATTTGATGCGTTACTAACCTTTGTTATTTACAGTTCTGAGTTACTTCTACATGAAGTTTATAAAATGGCTCAAGATCAAGTGGTGGTTTTAGTACAGTTCCTCTCCCTAATACTTAAGAACTGGACATACTTACCTGACAAAGGAAAATTTTCCAATGTAAAGCACCACGGTGTAGCCCAAAGCTAACCTGCTAATAAAACACTTGAGATTTAAAAGGAAAGGCCCTTGCCGAGTCAAGCAACAGGGGCACCAAGTAGGCCACGTACTATGAGACAATTACTGCTTGCTGTCTACCCAGTCTGTGGTTTTAACAAGTACTGAGCTGACTAGTGGGACTGGAAAACAACAAATAGGTTAGGTTAGGCAAATAAGAACTTCTATAACTGGCATTCTTTCTGCCTCACTGAGAACTTTGATTCAGTCATTTATTCCTTAGCCTGCAGCTGTAAATGGAGAGAATTGAGAAGTGCTCTCTGTGATCACCGTATGATATGTTGCTCAGACTGTCTTTTTGATACCTGGTTTCATTTGTTAAAGGCTGAAACATCCAGAGGTTGTGTCATTGTAAGGCCTAGGTTTGACAGGAATGCATGACAGTTGTAAAAAAAAGAGAGAACACAGCATTTGCAGAAAGCACTTCCTGGCTTCTCCATTTAGAGAAAACAGATGTCTTGTAACGTGTTTATATTCTGCAAATGGAAACATCTGTTACCAGTAGGCATGTATTTTCCTTATCTCTTAAAATACTGTGAGAAAAAGTTGGTATCTGTTTCACAGTGTCGGAAGTGTACAGAAAGATTTCAATCAGAGAACGTTTGCTCTTAAACATTGAGTACAAAATTACCAGATTATTTTCTACCCTCTCTGTCAACTTAGATGCAAGGACTAAAGATGTGAGTCCTGAGGAACCTCATGAAGAATCCTCCATGCAGAGAGCGTGCTGTTTGGGTTACCATTTATTTTTGTTTGCGTCTTTATCCCCAAAATCACAAACTTGTTCTAAATAGTAAGGGGTAAGTCACATGCCACAATCTTTAACCTTAGAGTATCTAAAACTGTTGGTCTTCAGTTGTCGATCAACAAGAAGAGCACTGTCTTCTGCCCTGGAATGGAAAGTAGAGGAAAAGGGAAAAAAAGCACTAGCCTAAGGTAGAGAAAGAGTAATGTAAGACTCAGTTCTGTTGTTACAATACACTTATAAATAGCTGTGATGGGTCCTTTCTATGTACTTAGTGAAATAGCATCCTCTAAAGCAGAAGTATAAACAAAGATGGCCTCAGCTCTGTGTGGCTCATGGAGGACAGCTTACCAAATTCACTCGTGCAGTAGGCCTCCACTTCATCCCTCTCCCTCCTGCACTCACTCAGACATGCCTTCTCCATGTCAGCATCTAGAAGAAGCACAGAGACGGAGGGATAGCAACGGGGCCCTATGGGATATTTTATTCAAATCGTGCCACCCAACCTTTGGAAAGCTCACGATGTTCCTCGACAGAGCTCCCTCACCTTTCTTCAGCACGCTGACATGGTACGGCAAGCTGGACGGCTGGCGGTTGGTGACCCAGGAGGGTTTGCTGATCATTTTCAAGGGATCAGCGCTTTTATAGGGGTTTATCTTGCCTGGTCGGTTGAAGCGATCCAGCGTGTTAGGATCACCTGACTCTACCATTCCAGAGTCTAGAAAAGGATAAGCCCCCACTAAGGATGTGATCTTGTGATAGGAAGATGCCGCGTGCTGGAACGGAGCTGACACGCTGTTAGCAGCCTCAGCCAGCCGCCTGTCCGCGTGCTTCCTGTTCGCGTGGTTCACGTCAAAGGAGGGGGGAGAAGGCCCCTCCATTGCACCTTCCAGAGGCAGGGCCCCTCCGTACTGCAAGTGGTGTTTCCTCAGCCCCGTGCTGTTTTCTGTAGAAGGCTCAGTTCGTTTCTTTTTGTCTGATGAGGAGACGATTTCAGGAGGCTTTGGGCGCTGCAGGTTGGTGGGAGGCAGAAGCCAGTGTTCCGTGGGATTCTCCCTAGTGGTGTCCCAGGCTGGCAGTTTGACTTCGCCAGGTGCAGCATCTGCTGAGTTATACCCATCTTTGCTGAGAGTCTGGCTGGATTTCTCAGCATAGGGCAGAGATCCTACATTTAAAAAAAAAAAAAAATCAGAATTATCTTTATTATTATTATTATTCCATGCCCATTTGAATGGGAAGGACCAGCAACGTTTGAGGCTCTGCTCTGTAAGTGAGGCCTTCAACAATATGACAATATCACTAACAAAGTAGTTCAACTGATCAAATAAAACAGAGCTCTTCATTCCTCTGCACTCAGCCATGGAAGGCCCGGTGCAGAGAATGCAGCTGTGTGAGCAAAACACAGGAGATTTGCATTTTTACTTTATTATTGTTGTAAATTAAAAACACGACTTATAAACAAACCCTTTTCTCAAAAGCCTGAATCTCCAGGGAGCATCTGAGGAAACAAGATTCACATTGCCATTTGGGATGCTTGTTCAAAAGACCATGACAACAGAACTATTTGGTTTTCCCATCCATGGGATGCCTTATTGACAATGTCATCTGGACTTTTCAGCGGCTTTCAGCTTTGAACGCTACTGAAAAGATCTTTATCCCCAGCTTTGGATCTCTGACTTTTGCACTACAGAGTTGTATGGGAGTCCAAGAAGACACAGTCTGGTAGCTAGGCTATTGCTGCTGCGTAACAATTATTTCAAGCCTTTTCTTAAGTTGAGAAGACAAGAGCTGAAAAAGACAGGAAGCGTCTGGGACTGGTGACAAAGAGAAAGGCTTAATGGCGCTGTTTGTGCGAGCTGGACAGTTACCTAGGCCTTAGTTTATAACTTCACCTTGATTGCTCAGACCTCACAAAGCAAAATGACTTTCTATTTAGCCTGGGAAGGCAGAAATTGCCTCTTGCAGTTTGTTCTCCCTGCCTCGTGTGCCTTTAGTTAGCCAGTGCAGCTTTAAAGCAGTTCACCCACACACAGCCGCTGCCTGGGTGTTCGCTGTCTGTGGTTAGCGCTGTGTAGGAGGCTGATCCTGACTCCTTGTGTGAAAAGAGATATTCGACATACACAGATGAACAACATCCTGGTTTATCTTCCATAGCTGCCTCCCAACTGCTGACCTTGCCACTTCTCCCCCTCTGCTCTCACCAGCTGCTGTCATGGGAAAGATTCCCTGATATTTGGGCTGGCCACATGTAAAGTCAAAAGAATGCCCATGAAGAAAAGGGTGGAAGAAGTCCAAGCTAAAGAAAGCAATGGGCAAGGGTGTTCTGGAGATATTTCAGTATGAAGCTGTGAACTCTGAACAGGTGTTTTGGACTTGGCTTTTCTAAATGCACTTTTTTTTACCAGATCGTTGTGCCTTCTCAGTCACAGGCTGGAAGACGAAATCATTCGGTTTTCTCTGCTCAGTCTGTTCAGGACCTCGAGGCTGCTTCTGCTACACCAGCATGTTCCTGTCTGCCTCTTGTTTAATAAAACTCACAACTGCACCATAATCAGTTCCTGGACTTCTCCTTCCTTACAGGATAGATTTTCTTTAGTTGCAGAAATAAGATATGCATCTGTTTCGGACAGCTTGCTGCAGGCACACGTGACAGGACAGAGCATGTTGAAATAAACTAGAAAGCCAGAGTTTACAGGTGTGGGGAAGGAGACAAAGGGAACAGCCCCATGCAAATAAAGAAATCCCATAGGCAGAAGCAAGTCAAACTTCAGTTGCTGAATGGGGCTCGCAAGATCCGTGGCACCAGCTCGCTGCCTGCTTTTGGCAGGTGCTCCCAATTCTTGCAGACACTGACAAAGCAGATATTGCAATTTACATTCCCAACCCACAAACAATGAAATGTTTCTTTCTTGAGCTCTTATGTGATTACTGCTACAACTTGCTGAGAAGACTACAGTTAAGAGGGCTGCTTGGGCAAGAATTTGTAGAAATGTGTTCAACCTCCCCTAACACCCACAGCAAATAACAGACTTACCGGCCACCGAGCTGGAAGATGATCTAATGGCAAAGCAGAGGAGCCAGAACACTTTGCTTGTCATTTTGAAGTAAAGTTTTTCCAGACTCAAAATGAAGTGGAGCCTTTTACGCCCTTCCCCGATTCATGCTAATGAGAGGCAGCCTTAGGGGAAACGGGAATCTCTGCTGGACAACCCACTGGAGCAAGCCCAAGCTGCTGTCCCTGCGGCCTCCCACCACCCCTCCTGGCAGCAGCGCGCAGGGACACCCCCTCCCCACGTGCACGCATCCGTCCTGCTGCAGCCCTCCCCGTTTCTGTGAGTCATGTACGGCTATGTGCATTCAGCAGCAGATTTTTAATTGGGGGGAGGCTTGCTTCCTGTGGAATTTCTCAGAGAAAACCACACCGTTTTGCTGGATGTGGGGAACTACACTGAAGTAGGGCGGGTGGGTGCTGCAGCGCGCATCACCTCTGCTGCTGGCACCCACGGGCTGTGCCTTGCAGTGTCAGGAATCCGAGGCCAGCCCGAACTACGCAGCTGGTGGCATTCATTCTCTTTTAAAGAACCCCTTTCAATGCCTCTGTCAGGATGAAAAACGCAGTAGTCATTGTCCAGTGCAAGGGGAAGCCCTGTTGGCCCCTGATGCTGCTTTATTTTAAATCTGTGTTTGCTAGCACGCAGAACTCTGCAGACTTTACACACCGAGCACTCGGATTACTGAACTAAGCAGGCTTATTCCTGCGTTCCCAGCTCCAGCAGGTGACCTCGTTACCGGACAGGGTTCCATTGTGACGGTTTCAGTGCCGCCGGGTGGGTGGGGGCTGTGGGTGCCCCAGAGGTGCAGCAGAGGGCCTGGAGCCATGGGACAGCCCCGCATCCCCGCTCAGCCCCCTCCAACACGGAACTGTGCTGTAGCGATACTGCCTAACAGAGCAGCCACTGCAGTTCAAGCACTGTTTTGTGCCGCCTCAGTTAAGCAGTTTATTTAATAAAACGGTTGGAAGTCCAGGGCTTTATCTCAAGCAGCTGTATATGAAGGCAGTAACGGGTTTCTCCAGTCTCCCTCGAACACACCGCGTTTCAAAGGGCCGCGGGAGCGCTTCGCCTCGGGGCCACGCAGCAGCGCTCCCCCACAGCTCCTCTCCCCGCGTTTTACCTCAGAGCGCAGCGCGCACGTTGCTGTTTCCCCGCCCGAAGGACCCCCCGCCCTCACAACGCGGCGGGACCCCCCCAGCCGCCACTCACTCACCGGCCCCAGACCCGGAGCGGCGACCGCTCCAGCCGCCTCACGGCCGTTCCTCGGTGCCTGACAGAACCGTGGCGGAGGCGCTTCTCTGCCGCCGGACCCGCGCGTGGCTGAGGGGATGGAGGTAACAGTGCCGCGCTCCCTGAAGTCTCGGGGCAGGCACAGAGCGCGGCGGCCGGGAGGGGGCGCGGCGGAGGGGCTCGGAGCCGTCCGGCGTCCCCTCGGCCGCTCCCCGCGGCGGCCAAAAGTGTAGCGGAGCCCGGGAGAACGCTGTGAGGAATGTACCGCCAGGCTACAAAACATCTGCGGTACGACCCAGATGGGACTCGAACCCACAATCCCCAGCTCCGGAGGCTGATGCCTTATCCATTAGGCCACTGGGTCACCCAGCAAAAGCTGCGAGCGGCGTGCAGTAAGAGCCCCGCCCGGCTGGCGCTGGCTCCGCCCTTAAAGCCGTTCTATGATCTCTGCCCGGGAGCGGGAGGCCCCGCCTCCCTCCAATCCTCCCCTTGCGCACCCCGAGGCTCCGCCCCTGAGCGTCGCGTGAGCCCGAGCCGCCCTCAGGGGGTGGGCGCGCGCCTGAGCCCCGCCCCCCGCACGCGCGCGTCTCTGTGTTGCGCGCGGCGGCCGTTGGTTCCCTCAGCGCGGCGCGAGGACGCGGGTGCTGTTCCTCCGCCTGAGGAGACCCGCTGCTGGCCGATTCTCCCGAGCTCCTCTCCTTTAAACTCTCCCCCTCACGGGCCTCCCGCAGTCCCGCTTCGCCCGCAGCGATGTCCCCTCAGGGGCAGCGGTGCCTTTTCCATTCTCCAGTCCCTGCGCTGTCGCCATTCCCTCACGGCTCCGTGTGGGGCCGTTACCCTCCTGGAGCAACATGCGGGCTCACACGAGCCCTCTGCCCTCTCCGTCCTTTTTGCCACTCTCCTGCATTTGTGAGAGGCCTTCAGGCTGCGGTACCTCACTGGCACCCCCGCGGTGTGGTTGGACCACATCTCGGTAGCGCTGCACCTTTTCTTTGTACTCCATCTCTTGTTAAAAGCCAAACCCACGTGAGACAATCCCAAATCTGTTCATTTTCTAGGCATGCTACAAGGGCAGGCATGCTTTCTTGCTATTCTGTATGACTGATTTTGGTCTGTACTCATTGCTGCTGGATGGCTTTAAATTGCAATTTTATTTCAATGTACGTTTCTGGGATTGGGATCACAGATCTCAGGAACAGCCCTCAGTGACCTGATGGTTGGTGGCATAGAATTTGGGCTGTATGAGAGGAGAGGATGTGTTACCGATGCAGACTGCGCTGGGCGAGCGAGCGTGACAAACGTCCCTGCTCCCAGCCCATCCCGGGTGCAGTAACCCCACCGCCACCCCACTGCTTCCCTAGCCGGGATGAAACTACAAATCCCAGCGTGCTATGCGCCGCACCTCGCCGCCGCGCTGAGGTCTGACCGCCATGAGTCTCATGGGCTCTGTCCCCGCGGGTGGCGCGTTGAACGCTGGGAGTTGTAGTGTCCAGGAGCGGACGGGTACTTGCACGCGTGACGTTTGGTCCGCTCTTCCGGGAGCACGGCGGAGATTTTCTCCCTCTCCTCGCGAGATGAGCCGCATTTCAAACCGACCAATCAGAATGTTGCTATGGCTCGAACTGGCCAATGGCAGAGCGAGGCAGCGGGAAATTTAAATCCCGCCTGGAGCGGCCGGGATCAGTGGCAGCGTGTTCGCCGGTTCGGAGCGGCCGGGGGCGGCTTGTGCGCGGAGTCCTCAGCTGAGGTGCGGGGCGGGCAGGGCAGAGAGGGGGCCGGTAGCAGTGCTGTGGGGAGCGAGATGTGGCGCAGAGCGTGCCCTGCCCTGTCTGAAGGGACGGGGCTCCGGCGGCGGAAGGGCAGGCCGCTGCTCCAGACTCTGTCTGCGGAGCTTTACCGGGATCTCCGCGGTCCCGTGCCGCTGCCACAGTGGGGCCGGAGGGGTTGGCGCGTCCTGGGGGGGTTTCGTGTTCTGGCGGGGCTGTGGCCGAGAAGAGGGCAGCCCTTCTGCGGGGCTCCCCCGGAGCTGGCCGGGCCGCCCTGCTGCTCGCTGCTGGCACAGCGCAGAGCCCGGGGCCTGCCCGGGGCCGCGCCCGTACCGAGCGGGGCCGGGGGGGGGAGGGTGCGGGGCCCGTGCTGTTGGTGTGGGAGCATAATGGAAACTGCGTTTTAAAACACACATGCATTGTTTGTGGGGATGAAAACCAATCTTGTTTTTTTTTTTTTTAAATTGTTTCTTAAGAACAATGATTTCGATGCTTGTGGCTCACAGGGTCGTGAAAGAATGTGTTTACTGCTCTTCTGTGTAACTACTGAGCTCTTAAAAGGCAGCTTGTTCTGTTAGTAGCACCCTGAATCAGGTCAGAGGATGTTAATGTATCCATTATAGACAATTTTTTTTTTTTTTTCTAACTTGTGCTCCTGTGATGCAAACTGCTGGTGTTTACCATTTACTCTGTTTTTAGGTGCTTTTTTTTGCTCATTTGTTTCTTCAACTAATAAGCAAGATGTCTACTAACGAGAATGCCAACACAGCAGCTCGCTTGAACAGATTCAAAAACAAAGGAAAAGACACTACCGTGAGTATTTGGATGCAGTAAGTACTGTAGCTAGCCACCAATCCTCTGAATAAGAGTTCTAAAAGCCAAGAACTCACTCTCTGGCTGTATATCCTCCAGGAGATGAGGAGGCGGCGTATTGAAGTCAATGTAGAGCTGAGGAAAGCCAAGAAAGACGACCAGATGCTTAAAAGAAGAAATGTCAGCACTTTCCCAGATGATGCCACTTCTCCCCTCCAGGAAAACAGGAACAATCAGGTAAGCAGGTACCCAGAACAGACACGCTTCAGGCTTTGCAGTGTACACCAATATGAATCCCTTCTCTTGTGGGATGTCTCACAGTTACAAAAGCATTACCAGCTCAAGTCTGATATCAACCTTAATGGACTGCCTGGTAGATCCCTTCCTAAGTTGCTTGCAAGAGTGTGCAATATTGATGTTCTTCTCTGTGCTGCTAAGATACCTTTTAAAAGGACTTAGGCACTTATTTAATTCTACTGTCTCTATGTATCAGTCATGTGAAACAATTAAAATGCTCCCAGTAGTTCAAATAACTATAGATAACACTGTAGGTGACTTTTTTGGAGTGTCACATAAGGATGTAACTTTCAATCAAGGAAGTGTCTGTAAACTGTGGCCTCTTCATAGTGTTATGTAAAGGTCTCCATCATGAAGATGTATGCCTCTCCCAGCAAAGCACTCATGCAACTTTTTCTGGTACAGGTTTCAGCACACTGGTCTGTTGAAGAAATAGTCAAAGGAGTGAATAGCAATAATATGGAGCTTCAGTTGCAGGCTACTCAAGCTGCCAGGTAAGGGATGCAGAAGTAACTGATTCTGCTGTGCCAAGTCAGTAACTAGACAAGGTCAAAGGTTTGGCTTCTGAGCCTGAACACTTAATGGCAACAACTCTGACTCAGATTTATCAGTGCTGCTTCTGACAGTCACTACCCTTGCCTATTGAGAAACATCTGGCAACTTAGATGTATTCTAACTCTCACAGGTCTGCTTTACTTCTGGAGTCTTAACAGAATCTCTCCTGAAGTAAAGACAGGCCAAAACACTGCTAATAGGTGTAGGAACCTAGTGTTCAAGCTGTCTGTAGCTGGGTTGAATTTCCCCCTTCTTGTATTTTCACTTTGTCTACTTTGATTACCTTAATTATCTTTAACTATGGATCTTCTTATACTGACTGAATCGAATCTGTTCTTCAGATCTCTGCAAGCAAAAATAATGCTTCCTGTTTGTATTCCTCCTTAGGAAACTCCTCTCAAGAGAGAAGCAGCCCCCCATAGACAACATAATTCGGGCTGGTTTGATTCCAAAGTTTGTCTCCTTCTTGAGTAGAGCAGACTGTAGTCCTATTCAGTTTGAATCTGCCTGGGCGCTTACCAACATCGCTTCTGGCACATCAGAGCAAACAAAGGCAGTAGTAGATGGTGGGGCTATTCCAGCCTTTATTTTGCTCTTGGCCTCTCCTCATATTCACATCAGTGAGCAAGCTGTGTGGGCATTAGGAAATATTGCAGGTATGTCAATAAGCTACACAACTTTGAAACTATTTTCTTATTTGAAATAAGGACATTACTACTGACATGTCGTGTGTAGTGGGCTGAGCTTCTTGGGAATTCTGCCTTAATGCTCTGCAAGTGCAGACATGATCCACAACGTGGAGTATGCTGTGGACAATTCTTTACCTTCAGACTTGATTTATGAGCTCATGTACAATGTGGCAACCTGTAGGTTGTATTAAATGGGTCACTTCCACATATATAGCAATATGAAACTTGAATTTATAACCATGCAATGACAGAACTTTCCCCTTAGAGGCTTCTGATTTCTGTCAGTGACCTCTGCCCTGTATGTTGCCCTGAAGTGGGGCAGGAGGAAGCAGATGGCTCATGTAATTGTGTGACTACCAATATTTTTGCTTTAAAACCACTACTAGTACTCTCCTATCAATGAGCATACTGAAGTTTCACGTGTACCTCTCAGGATTACTTGATCTGCCAGTGCTGGATCCTGTTATTCAAGATACAATACTGTAACTGCATTGTTAATTTTCATTTTTACTGGCAGATGGCTTAACTATGACAGTAGTCCTTTTCTCTTATTTCTCATTCTTATTGCTTCTTATTTTATCTAGCCCTTCAGTAGTATGTAAAATCCTGTAACTTTAATGATTGTATGCACACATACTTCTACTCTGTTCCTTATCTGGTTGTTTTTCTTTTTAATTTTTCTAGGGGATGGCTCTATCTATAGAGATCTAGTTATTAAATTTGGTGCTATTGAACCACTGCTGACTCTACTAGCTGTTCCTGATCTCTCTTCTCTGGCTGTAAGTTTACAGTACGACTCAAATTGCTAATAATGAGCAAAGGAGCTAAAGTAACTTTAACAGCTATTAATGGTTTCTTTCAACTCTTGCAGTCTGGATATTTACGCAACGTTACCTGGACCCTCTCAAACCTGTGCCGTAACAAGAATCCTGCACCACCCATAGAAGCTATTGAGCAGATTCTTCCAACTCTTGTTCGACTCTTGCATCATGATGATCATGAGGTGTTAGCAGACACGTGCTGGGCACTGTCCTACTTAACAGATGGTTCCAATGACAGGATAGAAGTTGTTGTGAAAACTGGATTGGTGCCACAACTTGTCAAACTGCTGGGATGTAGTGAACTGCCAATAGTGGTAAGCTATCAGGCATGAAAGGTGCCATTACCTGATCAGAGTCATGGATAAAACTGTGGTTAGAATAGTGTCCATGTGAGTGAAAGGTTCTTGTATAGAAGCCTGATGCTTGTTCCAGGTCTTGTGTGTAAGCCTTGGGCTTCTGTTTTAACTGAAAGCTATCCCAGATGAGGCTTAGACTGCTGAAGACTGTCGAGCTTCTTGACATGTGCATCCTCAATGGCTTTGCATACAGGCCAGCACAATAATCAACATCCTTTCAAGCTCAGTTTTAATTCCAACTGATGTTGGAAATCCTACCTCCAGGAACAGTGCTTAGAAACAGGCCCTGCGCACGATGTAATTATCCTGTATCAGTTCTTTAAAACTTAAGTTCTGTTGTTAGTAGTCTGCAGATTAGTCTTGAAGGTATGTATTCTTAGCATGCTTGATGTCTGCATAATAGTAGCTACAGTGAGCTTTAAGCTTATCTTAGTATATCATGCTGCTAACTGTAAGACTGGAGCAGAGAGGCATCAATTATGGCTGTTCAAGCATGGCTTAGATAACACTTTTTCTTTTTTTCCTAAATACTATTCTCACATCTATTTCAGACTCCTTCATTAAGAGCCATAGGAAACATTGTTACTGGTACTGATGAGCAGACACAGATTGTTATTGATTCAGGAGCACTATCCGTCTTTCCAAGCCTCCTTTCTCATCATAAAAACAACATTCAGAAAGAAGCAGCATGGACAATGTCCAACATCACTGCTGGACGTCAGGACCAGATTCAGCAAGTTGTAGATCATGGCCTTGTGCCTTATCTCATTGGTATTCTGAGGAAGGTAAGCAAAATTGTACAAACTGTGTTGTGCCTTTAGCCATTATTGTTGCTGCCTGTATTAAAGTACCTTCTTTTTACCTTCATAGGGGGATTTCAAATCTCAAAAAGAAGCCGTGTGGGCTGTGACCAACTACACAAGTGGTGGAACCATCGACCAGATTGTGTATCTCGTTCAGGCTGGTGTTGTTGAACCTCTGCTGAATCTCCTCTGTGCTAAAGACAGCAAAACTGTGCTTGTAATTCTGGATGCTATTTCTAACATTTTCCTGGTATGTGGATGTAGTGTGTACTTGAGCACCGCCTGGGTTGCTGTTTAATTGTTCTCCTGTAGTTAATGCTATGCCTCTTTCTTGAGATCTCATGCTTGTGTTTTGCAGGCTGCTGAGAAGATCAATGAGACTGAAAAGCTTTGCCTCATGATTGAGGAGTGTGGAGGTCTAGACAAAATTGAGGCTCTTCAGTCACACGAAAATGAACAAGTGTACAAGGCCTCAGCCACCCTGATTGAGAAATACTTCTCAGCAGAGGTAAGTGGCTGCTGTACAACTGCACTCTGATTTTGTATTCTAGCACTGACTACTAGATTAAAATGTCACTGGTCTTTCAAATCTCTTGTTTCCTTCTAGGAGGAAGAAGATCAAAATGTTGTACCAGAATCTACTGCTGCTAGCTACACTTTCCACATTCAGGGCAGTACTCCAGATACTTTCAACTTCTAGACACTGCACAGGCTCCAACCACCCACCTACAAGTCATTTGGCACACAATGGCTGCCACTTCTATGTCTTAATAGCTTTTCCTTGGGTTTTTTTTTTTTGTGACCTGTAGCACTTTGTCCAACTGAAACATACTTGAACAGTTCAAAGCTGTACATATGTAATTTTTAACTGTAAACTTCATTCTCCGACATACTTGTAAATATGTTTTCTCAGTTCTGTCTTCTACTGTCTCTTATTGCCTTCTTGCATTCTTATGTAAGCTGCTCTCAAAGCATCGTCCCCTGCTCAGTGTAACCCATTGCAATCAAAACACTGAGTAGGCTTTTAAGGAGAACTTGTTTCATGTTCAATAAAATGTTATCAATACACCAAATTGAACTGTCTCAATTGCTTTCTTGGAAGGAAACTGATATGGTAAGTGCCATTAATCAAAATGTATTTAATGGCAAGAGTGCAGCTCTGAATCACAAGGTTTGATTCTAAAGCCTGGTGGTTTTAAAACAGCTTGGAAGAAGATGCGACAAAAGACGACCAGAAAGGGCTGTTACACCTCTTCAAAAGAGTCATGCCCTTTGCTGTGTTGTCAAACCTCCAACTTTGACCTGAAAATGTCAGTTACAGAATTGTGTAAGTGTCTGTAGAGAATGAAGGAACCAGCCTATATAAAAGCAGTTATGCAAAGTCAGCTTTTATAAAGCCATTGATACCACATAATTGTTTGTGGGTTGTGAAACTAATTCAGGAATCTTCAGCCATTGGAGGTGTCCAATTGTGTAAAGTAGTGCATCTTCCAGTAGAGGGTGCTGCAGGTATGGCATGCTTCATTTTCATTTAAAAAGAAAAATGAACTAAAATCCATCAAGAAACATCCTGTAGGTAAAGGAAACAATCGTGCTAATTCCTGGGTATCTAACCAGACCAAATATTTAATATGAAGTATAGTATTTTAAGTCTGTTTTATCAGATACTGTTATCTTAAAACACACAATTTAATTGCTTTTTTAGTGTATGTGCAGTTAACTTCTCTTTCTCTGGAATGAGAACGCAGAATGTTTATTGAATAACGTTGTCCCTGCTTTCCTGAAGTACTGGTTTCAGAATATCTAATGTACTGAGTTAATAATAGCACGCTGCATGTTCTTCCTGAGATGCCTGACAGTTCAGTGGCATAGTAATTATCTTTCTGGGGACCAAGACTTTTTTTTTTTATCCAAGAAAAGTGTATTCAGTCTACTTGCCAAGAAGCCCTGCTCCTAGCAGTGTGTATTTCCACAAGCAACCCTCTACAGCGATTGTGAGCAACTGGGGTGAGTCACTCCCTAATTCTGAGAAAATGCAAACTATTTCTGAGGTTAGGATGACAGTCACCCATTAGGCTGTGCTCCTAGCTTTAAAAAATGGCAGGAGCAAAAAGGGAGAGGGGAATTATTTCTCCTGTTTAGTTTTTTTTGCTGGTTTTGTTCTGTTTCGGTTTTACCCAGCCAGGCTTAAGAGCTAGCCTTATTCAGTTGGCAAATGCCTTTTTCAGGGCAAGGGTTGAAATAAATGTCTGATGGCCCATGTGTCAGTCTGCTGCCTTCTCTGTGCTGAGAGCAACAACAACAACAGACCCTGCTGACATCAGCTGCCTTGGAGTGGAGGTGTTGCTGATGCTATTTTAAATGCTATTTTATCTATGGACTGATGGAAAGTTTCAGTCCAAGATCCCAGAAGCGTAACAGCCTCTGAAATTCTGATTTTCTGAAATTCTCATGTGCTTGCTTCCCCTTGCTGTTTCCTAGGATGTGAGGGAAGAGCAGAGGGCTTGCAGTCCTGTTCTGCAGGGGGGTGTCCATTGGCTTTCCACGACAGAAAGAAGCGTTTAAAGCAGTGGCAGAGCTAGAAGTGGTTAAATGAGGAGAAATCTATTCTTGTTTTCCCATGATTTAAAGTGTGAAATATTCTCTGAAGTGAAGCTGCTTCCTGCAGCTCCACACAAAATGATTTAAATCGCACAGAACTACGTGATGGTGTACCAGCAGAAAGGAACAGCTGTAAGCCTACAGGAAACGGAATCCACTAACCAACGATATTTCACAGGTCTCTTCTGGTCCTAAATGTCTTTTGCAGCAGAGCAAACTGAGATACAAGAAAGTTATCCACAGATGTCCAGAAAACGGTGGGAAGAATTAACCTGGAGCCTGAAAATCCTGATGTCCATTCCTCTATTTAACCCATGGGGCCTCTGGTCCTTTTGCTTGAGTATAGGATTGTTCCATTATTATCTCTTCTGTGATAAGGTATGAAATAATGTTCGAGTACAGGATTAAACCTTGGGTGTGTGCGCAATTTGTGGAGTAAGTACTATTATTCAAAACAGAAATAATTAATGAAGATTAATTGTGACTTGGCCTAGAGAGG
Organism: Penelope pileata; assembly: GCA_013396635.1. Classification (NCBI taxonomy): domain Eukaryota; kingdom Metazoa; phylum Chordata; class Aves; order Galliformes; family Cracidae; genus Penelope; species Penelope pileata. The sequence goes on from WBMW01005537.1 coordinate 353,971, forward strand.
AAAACACTGGCACTCTCACTTGAAATCTAATAGGAAACACGTTAACCCTTTGGCCTGAGTAAAAACCTTAAGCTTGACTCACCTTCAGAGGAATGTGTTGGGAGAAAAGGCTGAGAGGGAATTTAGGTGAGCCAGCCTAGGGCTGGGAAGGGTGTGCTTAACCTATTGCAGATTTCAGGAAAAACGCATTCAGAAGAACACTCAAGCTGCAAGTGTGTAAAGGTGTTCGTTCTGTTTGGAAAGCATTTCCTTTTTACTGACCCACAGCACGGCACTGGTACAAGTCAGACACAAACTCGACGTGTAGACAGCTGAGGAAGGATTGTCCACTTCATATGGAATAAGGGTCACTGGATTCCAGTCCTGTTCCTGACTGCGGAGCGCTGTCTGTCTCAGCCTGGCTCCAGGAAATGGACACTTCCGCTGAAGCCAGAAGATTTCGTGGAAGAGCCATGGCCAGCTTCCAGGTTGCAGTTCACCCACTACCCTGGGGAGCGTCATTAGTGGGAGGGAAGTGAAGCTGGGATTTAAAGCGATGAGGAAAGGAGAGAAAAATTAAAGCAGGGTGGAGAAAAATCCCATTAATTCTTACTAAGCAGAACGTGAGCGCATTACAATGTTGTGCTTATTTAAACAAAACAATGGGCCAAAGCCAGAAGTGATGTATAAATCATGTGTCAGGAAGGGAGTTTCAGATGACTGACATGCTAAAGGCAAAGTCAATGGCACTCTGATTTCACTGGGGGAGAGGTTGGATTACACCCCTGAACTTAGTGCTCCACGTTATTTCAAATAATTCTCAACTTGCATTGCAATGCTGAATGAAAATTATGGGATCAGCTTTTGAATGTGTGTATGTATATATAGTGGAAAGCTGCTTAATTTGTGATTTGTAATGGATTGGATTGTGTACAGGTTCACAGTGGTAGAACAGCTCTAGTGTCAGAAGTACGTAACTGTGCTCTGTGGGCATGTGGAAGAAGGGATGTACAAAGATATCAGAAAATCTTGAATAATCTCCAAGGCACATTTCCATCATCCGAATCACTTCATTTTTATCCACTATACGAACCAGATGTAAAAATAGCTCTTTCATCAGTGGATTGCTACACATATTTGGGCTGCAGAGGTTTAATGCTGTTCAAAGCAAGACTGTGAAATCGTTTGCAGAATGTTCCTGTTAATCAGAAGCAGCAATTTAACGATACGTATCCATCCCCCTTCCCACCCCCTGCTCCCCTTCCCAGTTCCGAGCAGGAAACGACGCTTGGACGCGGCTCAGAATCCTGACTTTCTGGATAGACTCTCTAGGAATGAGGAGGGACTTGAATTCTCTCCATATGTCATTTCCTTTCCCCTAATGGCTAAAAAAATAACATTGTTGCAGTCCGAATAACTTACAGCCGAGAGCACATTACCAACCTAGAAAAATAAAGGGGAGGTGTATGTGACAGGACGTTCACATTCCATTGCTTAAGAACTGCTCTGCAAAATTTGACTTGAGTTCAGCAGGAATCTTTCTTCTCTGTGTAGAAAGATTGCTCTATGCCGTTCCTAAAGCTGAAGCGATTGCCCCATCTGTGCGTGTTTGCAGGCTGTGACACCTGCAGACTGTGGCCAGACATGGATTAGGGAACAAAAACGTAAGCAGAAGAGGGATGGCAGCAAATGTGCAAGCTTTAAATTAAGTCAGAAAGGAAAACAGAGGTGTTTGAGGAAGGCTGGCAGCGAGGATCTCATCATCGTGTCCAAAAAAACCCTCATAGCAAATAACCCTGGAAATTGCTTATGAAGAATTAGATTAATCCACTTGTGTAAACAGCTTTTGTCCAGGCTTCCTTTAAAAACATTTCTGGTCAGTCCAACCGAGAGCATGTGCAGACATCTGAAACTGCTGCAAAATACAAAATGAGATCTGTATTGCACAGCTGATTTGCAACTGTCAACAGAATTCAGTGTGCCTTGGTTACAAACAGAAAAACCTCAGGAATAAACATGACAAAAATCCCCGTTCTAAGGCATCGGAACGCTTCCTTCCCCCGAGCCAGCGACTGTGGAGGAGAGTCAAGCTGGAACATAATGCCTTGCTGGAGCTCCGGTCCAAATGCTCGTTACGTTCGTAGTAACCAAATTGTGCAATGCGCTTTGCAGAACGAATGAGATATGGCATTTCCTCAAAAAAGAAAAAGAAAATTAGCAGTGGGTGCATGTGTCCATACGTGTGTGTGCGAGGGCTGGGGCATCTGCCTGCAGGGTGCTTACACGGGAGTGCAGAACCAGGGCATCTTTCATGAGACCTGTCCCCTAGCTAGACGTATTGCCCCTGAATTATACTACTAAAAAAATAAAAGGAAAAAAAGAACGCCTCTCCTCCATTTCTGTTGTAAGTGGAATAAAGGAATGGTTCGAGATGAAGGGTAGCAGGTTTTGCTTTTGGTTACTTTGCTGGACCCCCTGACCCACTTAAACCGCTGGGCTGCTCTCCCCTGGCTCGCAACCTCGCTTTGTCCTTTTTAGCATTAAATCGTTTGGTTTGTAAATGTCTACAAAGGTATCGAGGTAAGACCAAGGGGAGTGCTTTCAGTGCTTGAGAAGCTGCTCGAGCTGGGTGCTTCGCAGTAATTCACAACCCTGTGGGAGCACACACACTTCTGGTAACTTCCCTATGCCAGAGAATGAGAATCTGCAGGCTTTGGTCGCTGGTTTTGTCTTTGACCCTCGCAGGTTCAGTTACCTGCAGCAGTATCTAATACAATCACAGTTCTGGAATTAAACTCATCTCTTGAACGAAAGTGTTTGGAAGTAACTTGTATGAGACACATGGAAAAACTTCCACTTGCTTGAAGAAACACAGAAAATCAGCACTACAATGTGAGGGCTGTTGGAATGACTTACGCTGCCCCAAAATGCCGGATTTCTCTGCCAGCATTGGATAGAGGAGCCTGTTGCCTGCCTCGTTGCTTATCCATATCAGCATGTCTTCAACAGCCACAGTCTCCACAATAGATTGGAAGGGGATAAATTAGCCCTCCTGAAACCTCACCTTAACCCCTGACACGTCCGTAATTCTGTAAAGCCAGAAACACGAGGTTTTAATCCCTGACTATCTAGATAAGTAACAATGGCCAAGGAGAACCAGCTAATTACGCCGAAGTATTACAGCCTATCAGATAACGTGCTAGGGTTTTCCGGGAGTCAGGAAGGCATCTCTGCTTTCCTTGGCTGCATGGATGGAAGGTGCATCCTAGAACATTTTTTATTTCTCCCAAAGCATCACGTACTGGCTGCGGCCCAAGCCGAACGTTAACTAGGCAGGTTCAGAGGTTGATCTAACACGGCAGCTCCCTTCCGACGTATCGCTGTTGATCAATGGTGTCTAAGGGGTGAATCTGTAGCAGCAAGACTGAGTCAGCTTTTGGCATGGCCGCCAGTGGCACCCTGCTCTCAGCATCAGCATAATTAAGACTTGGAGAGGTTTACAATATAGGAGATTTTACAGCTCATCTTTTGCAGACAACAGAATTATTGTTTCAAATTGATGCTGCGCCACAGGGGATAGGAAAGATTAGAGAAAGTTTGATATTCCTTTAGTGGCTAAATAATACAGCTCGGTCAAAAACAGTGCTTTATGTCAACAGTTTAAATAGTTGTTTGGGCTGACAGTCTTCCTAATAACACTTCATTTGTCTGAGCTGCGTACCGCTGGGACAAATACACACCGTGTCAAGTTGAATCAGACTGTATCTGCAGACAGATGTTGTAGTACAGTAGTAAAGTAAATTCTTGATACATGTCACTCAGAGGAGATTGTTTCTGTCTTATTCAGTAAGGACTTTTATGAACCTATTTATGTTAGCCAAAGAAATCCAAGGATAAGATTTTACAGTTGCTTCGTCCACAAGGCAACATGAGAAAGTCCTGCAGAGCAGCTGCACGATGGAGCGTGCGATTTGTCGGGAAACCGTCGCGATTCCTATCGGAATATTTAGCACGTAGCTCTCAGAGCACTTGACAAAGCCATTCTTCAAAGAGTCAGGTATAGAGATCACATCATCAACAGTATTTTGTGGATAAATCAGTTGAAATCAAGTTAAAATCAATCAAGAATAGACTTTTTTTTTTTTCCCCCAGAAATAGACCTTCCTTTCGGCCCAGATCTTTTGAAGACCCAGTGTGTGCACTGAGTTGGCATTCCCACTGATACTGAAGGTGAGCCAAATTAGGGAAAATCTTTTAGGCTGAAGATATTTCACACTGTACTTAAAGACAGGAACTAGGCTCTGCCCTTGTTGCTGGGCTGTTAGAACTGCTGTGCAAAGCCAGTCACTGGGTCATGGCTTCTGAGACGCTGCACGTTCAACGACAGCGAATGGTGTTGACTTGAGCTAGGCAGCAGTGCTGTGGCTAGAACACCAGGGTAAATGAGAACAAAACCCATTTAATTTCCAGTCATTTGTCCAAGCACCACAGCATGGTTTCACACTTTAAAAGAACAGCAGACACCTCTTCAGAAAGTGAATTTTAGCCCCTGGCTAGTGACGATGCAGTGTGTCTATTAATGCTGTGTCCGTGCCTGTCTCCTCTTTAAAATCTGCTTTTCTTCTTGTTATAAAGTTGCATTAGGATGCTGCTGTCCTGAAGGACCACAATGAGGAAATAACACGGCTAAAGAAGTGCATGGAATATCTGTGCATCAGTTACTAATCTGCTCTGGATGGATGGATTTAGAAGTTATCTTAGTGACTAACCACTGGAAAATCCTGTGATATGGGAGCTCGTGCATTTTTTTGTAGCCACAGCTGCAGTCATTTCCCTTCAGAGACACATCATTTCCCCAAGACACATCCTGTCTCAGAGGGCTATGGTGTCTGCTGCTCCAAGCTCCTGTCCCCTTTTTCAGTAGCCAGCGTTTGGGTGGAGATTTCCTTCCTAGTTCTTCTCCTGAAAAGCTTCATCTCAAGCTCCAGCTTGAGAAATGGATTGAATCTTGACCTCTTGCATAAGCATTGTCTTTGCATGCCAAAAGGAGTTGAGTGAGAACCAGAGCCTCTGTCTAGACATGTTTCTTCATCCTATAACTGATAGGTATAACCCTGTCTGCCATGGCTGGGTTAACTCTCGTTGTCTCTGAGCGGTAACGATACCAGAGTTAGACCAGGTGTTTAAAAACATTTGAATAATTTAATGTAGTTTATTCAGTTCATCAGCAAACAAAACAATGCAGTCTGAGAGTTGTTATAACCTGCAAAGGATAGTAAGTACTTTTGTACAAAATTAAACATTGGTTCCTAATTATATCTTCCTAAATACAGAAGCTTTTAATATGTGACTTTGGCAGAGTTGGGTCCTTTGATATAGGACAGCAGTAGGAAGGTAACACAAAGCCTCACAAAGGATGGAATTCCATTCAGGAATGGAATTGTGACTGATCTGCAATGAATTTAGGAAGTACTTTTGCTATAGTAAGAAATTAGGAATGGATTAGAGAAGAATTAAAAGAAAAATCTGTGCCATAGAGGCAGATAGGAGAATGGAGCCTGTTGCAGGCAAATGGGTTGAGCAGGTCAAGGCTGAGCGAGAGCACAGAGAACTGTGGCATCAGGAAGTCATCACCAACAAAATCTATGAGGAGGAGAAAGATTCTGTGAAATCAAGGTATCTTTTGTTTCATTACCTTCCAGACAGTTAAGCAGTGTGGGGTCTTGCTCCAAAAGCAGCCTCCTCTGTGATTCTCACAGTCTCTAATTCAGACACAACGTTGGGAAATTGAGAAAAGGAAGACTAGTAGGTGGAAATACAATCCAGAAAATTTTAAATAGCTTTATTTCAAAAATGTGTCTCAGGAAAATACTGTTAAAACCTTTAAATTTACTCAGAAAAGCTTAACAATAGTGGCAGAACTGTTTGGCTATCTTGATATCATCACAGAAGCTGGGGAAGAATGTGGTATAATACCAGCCAGCTCTCATTACTGCTACAGGAATGTGGTGTGATTAAACCTCTACACAGAAAAAAAAGGAATGCAATTCTTACATGTTGATTTGCCTTGAACACACGCCACATGCTGAGGAGTGAGTTTCCAGTGTACTCCTCAATTTCTAAAGATGTAGAGGACCTCACCTCCCAAAAATTAACAGCTATCCTCTTCTGAAAATGAGCACCACTTGGTTAAAGACATTTGTTCACATTTTCCAGTGTCCAAAACCACCAAATCCTTTGAGAACTATCTGTGAATGCAAAGCCTTCTTTTTCTTCGTATTGGGAAATTCAAGCGTCAAAGCCCTTTTTTGTGCAGCCGTAGAACAAAAGATGTTTTTGCACTTCTACATATTTTCTCCAAACGTTTCACTAACATATTACCAACTCTTAAATTATTTTGTCCTTCTGGAGTCCTCCAAAGACGCCTGAGCTCACCCCCTTTCTATACGACCCTTGAGACCGTGTCTCAGCTGCTAACTTCTGGCTGGGGAAGCCTGGACGGGGCTCCCTGGTGAGTGCAGCAGCAAGGCTGTCATCCAAAAAGTGAGCTGTGGGGTGATGCAAGGCACTCCCTTCCCTCCGGATCTGCGCTAGCTACCTCATCTTGAAAGGATTTGTTACTCAATGGTATCAGCTTAGAGGCAAACACAGCTCACTTGTCAACAGTTAATGATGGTATTTGCTTGCTTACCTCACAAGATCAGCGCTATAAAGTGTGAAACTTCTTCTCACCCTTGAAATGGAACGACATAAACACGGCATTTACTGTAAACTGTTGGCTTATAAAACCTAAAGCAGGCTCGGTGAGGTATCTGTTCCATTAATCTGAGAATATTTTGAGAACTTGGGGGATAGCGCTGGCACAAGAAACTCTCTGGATCATAACACTAATGTGGAATTCTTTTCTCGGAAAAGCAGCACTTTCAGTCCTCAGGTACTGTCAGTATTTTTGGGTTCCCACATTCCCCGCAGCTCTTGGGGGCTTTGTGGGACTTCCTGACCTCTGCTCCCTGCAGCTCTTGCACAGACCCTTCGCTGAGCTGCTCGTCTCACATTCTGCTGGGCAATTCTACTCGGTGAAGAGGAGCAATGAATAAAAACACTGATTCCCCTACAGAAAATTGTGAGCTACCATGGGACAGAAGCATCTGTAGAACATCCAGGGTACATTGTGGGACAGAAGCATCTGTAGAACATCCAGGGTGCAGACATCGTAATGCTTACACAAAGCCAGGAGGGAAGAAAAGAGCATTTTGCATCTGGTTTGTTAAGTGCAACCCCATCTCGGTCATCTGGCATTAGCTGAGAAAGGACACAGTCCTGACCTAACTGGGACAGGTATCGTGCCTGCAGGATGCTAACGAGAGCTGAAGCCCCTCTTCTCTCACTCTATTAAATACATACATCGTTAATAGGACTTTGTAATGTGTCACTGATGCATTTTGGATGTGTCAGTAAAAACTCTCAAGTAATAGAAGTTGTACTTTAAACACCAACAAATAAATAAATACATCTTCTGTGTGCACGGCAAGAGCAGCCACTTGCAGCCAGTGCATTTTATCCAGTGACAGCAATGCATGAACTCTCAGTGACTGCTCCAACACTTGCAATGTGTCACAGTATTTTCACTGAAAGGTGAGCAGCCTGTTCCAAAATTTTAGACAATGTATAGTTCAGCGAGTTGCTTTCTGAAAAGCTATGAAACTACATCACGCTTCATGATCTTCAAGAAATACTTTTAATGAAAGCATTAAAATGCCCACATACCCACAAAGCAACAAAACACTGTATTTAATGCCAACAGCTGTTTGTTAAATATGCTAAATACATGTGAAATTGCAGCAGACTGAAACGTTAATAATATGACATAATTTTTAAGGGTGATTTTTCCTCTTTTTTTTTTTTTTAATGCAGGAATCAGGACACCTGGAATGTCTTTGAGGTGTGTGTAAATCTACCTGACCTTTACAAAGCAGCTTTTTAACTATTTCAGTTCAGCATATAAACCATAATATAAACCATAACGATCAGCAGATATATTGTGTCTGTGTTTTGTAGTAAATTCAGACTTGTTTCATATTCTCTGTTTGAAACAGCGGGTAAGCAATGGACCAAGGCAGTACCCCTTGCACAGGGGTAGACTGTGAAGATTCTTTACTAACTCTTGCTGTCTTTGTGCCCAACAGGCAATCCCACAGGAAACAGACACGATCCTGTCTGAGGAAGGGGCTTGATCCCAGGACTCCCCTGCTCCCAGGTGAAGTGATGATGGAACAGTGGGGCCACTGCTATAGGAAGCACCGAAAATGTCCACCTGGAAGAACCTGGTGCTTTGGAGATGCTTTGGGAGGAAGGTGTGAGTGCACACACCACGTGCTGGGAGGGGACCCTTTCTCATTTTAAAGGAAAAGACTTTGAGAACCATATCCCACTTCTGAGGCCTTCACTGGGAAAAAATCAATTCCTGCTCCCAGATTTGATGTAACGGGGCGCAAGCCCTGAGCTCGGTTGAGAGAGGACAGCTCTGGACATGGCAGTTCAGTTCTGTGTTATGTGTAGCATCATGAGGTGAACCTGCTGGGCTACACAGAAGCTACATTACAAACTTTGTGAGACACAGGTCATCTCCTCATCCCATGTTTGGATCCTGGTTCATAGGCTGCAACCTATGCCCACATGACAACACCTCACAGGCTGCCTCAGCAGGAAGAGGCCGGCGTGATGACATGACAGAATGAGCTGCACGCAAACACATGGAAAATTAGTAAGGCTGTTAGTGAGAATAGCTGTGTGGTTTATCAGCTCCGTCTTCTAAGGCAACCTGTCCCGTGGCAGCCCTCACAGCTTTTCTGGGAGCTCCTCTCAGTGCAGGGTCCTGGCAGAGGTGTGCTGGGCAGCCTGGAAGGAGCCACCTCTGGGATGCCCACGGTCCCTCTGTGATACCCACGGCCACTCTGGGATGCCCCATCCGTACAAAACACTGCCCCAGACCCCAGCACTCCCCAGCGGGGCTATCCCCTTCTCACTTCAGCCTGGCTTTGGATCTACCCCGTATAGCTTCTTTCCATTCGTACCTTCGGTTCTCCTGCCCCAAGCCCTCCACAACTCCATTACCACCTTCCTCCCCCTTTTCTTGGCTTCCCCCCTTCCACACCGTGTCACTGCCCCCCATCCCTCCCTCACCCCCACCTTCCCAGGAAGCCCCGCTGCCACCCGA
>WBMW01005538.1:0-23380 GCA_013396635.1 Penelope pileata
GTTAGAAACTAAGACAATTATATAATATTATGATATTTCATGCTGTTAGTTTTATAATTTTAATATGGTTTATATTGGACAGAATATAAATATAAGCTTGTTCCTCTTGGCTATATATTTTAGATTAGCATTTGTTTGTGGTCAGAAGTTACGTGATAAGGCCACAGTAAAGACACATCTATTTATTCACTTATTTTTATTAATTTTTCACTGACACCATTTTTATTACATGTTAATTATTATATAATTTTAATAAAAATATATAAATATATAGGTATCGTGATCTTTTTTAATGAATGCATATGAAAAAATATGTATTGTCAGTCTGAACTGTTGTGTGGAACACTTAGAAATGACTGCTGAAAGGGTCTGTATACCCAACATATTATTAAAATTGCAAACTTAGTTTCCAGTAACATTTTCTATTTTGGCATCTTAAAAAGAGTGTAAGTCGATTTCGGCAGAACATCCTGTGGGGAAATTAGTTCATTTTGCTAAAGTATCTTAATAATTACAGTGACATCAAGGTTAATTGCTTAATCTGTATTGCTATAGTGCAGTCCTGTAGAAATCCCAACACAAGCTGTTCTATAATTAGTGCCAGAATATCCATATATAGAAAAAGATGCAACCTAAATAATAAACTCTTACAAACCTCATATGTTAAACCTTTGAAGAGTTATAAACAATTGAGTTATAAAATAACTTCAAGTAAGATTTTTTTTTTCTCTCCAGAATGGGATTTCAAGTGAACACCTTCAGATTTACATCATCTAGTTTCATAATGCAGTATATTACAATAGAGAATGTCTCTCTGCTCCATTTTGGAATCTGTGTATTCACTTGCACATTACTGCTTCATTTTAGTCACCAGTTCATGCTGAGTGCACTTTACGTCTGTGTTGGGTAACATGGTTTCAAATAATCAGTATTTAGAGACAGAAACTGGTACTTATATCTGTAATAGTCAGCTGCATAGTTGATTTTATTTTCAGAAGGGTTATGTGGAGAATTTCTAAGACATTCACTAATTATGCAGCAACATACAAAAGAAACTGCTTTATATGTAACAAAAACAACAGAAATATCTCTGGACCACATCTATTCCAATTTTGCAGAAATTTGAATAGAGGTAAATCACAGACAATGCTAATCTCAAAAATTGTATCTCTGAAAAATATGTCAATAGAACAAAACGTTCTACGACTCTTTCTTGTATGTTTTGTACAGCATAACTGAAACACAGATACTGTAAACTAGAAAATATACACTATCTTTAGATGTACATTCCCTTGTCAATGCTGAGCTTGTCACTCAAATGTTGGTAACATTGTGATAAAGCCGTATGCTGGATGCAATTGTTATAGATACTAGGACTTTTATTTTGAAGGCATTGAGGAGGCAAATTAACCCTAATTTTTCAAAGCAGAGAAATCTGTCCTTACTGTTCTTAAATACATATTCTCTAAAGTGTGGTTATTGAATAAGGAGATGTCTCCAATGACATATACTTTGAATCATACCACATTTAAATTTCTACATGCCATTATTATCTGCCTTATCAGCCTGTCCATCTATGTATCTGAGTAATTTTGAGGGTATGCACTTTTACATCATATTGATTCCAGAGATAAATGCAGCTAGAAATTAAAATGCTCTAAGTTAGTACATGGCAGCTTTTAAAATAGTTTATTAAAGCAATAACTAAGACTGCAGTACACTCAAAAATAAAATAAGTAAACTTTTATTTTTTCTACATTTTAATGTTATTACCTCTTATTCAGTGTTTGATCATCTCCAAGGTAACAAGAATCAACTCTCCCACATTCTGCAGTAGTTTTCATTTAAATAGTTACTTAACTAAAAAACATTTTAATGCCGAATGTTCATACTACATGATGGAAATTGATACAATTTACAAAGCATTCATTAAAGCAGTTGGACAACTGTTGAGAAATTTCTTACAAAGCTCTTTCACCTCAGCAAAAATTCTGTTCTTCAAATTTCCTTTAAAAAGTCTGTTGTTGACCTGATAAGTTTACTTTGGCAGCCAAACTGCAATTCATTCTTCTCCAGGAAGAAAGCTGAATCCTAGCAGATCAGTGCTTCCATATGCTTCATATATTTGCAGCTTCCTTTTTCTTTTCCACAGGAATCAAAACAGTAACTTGCAAAAGGACTGAAGTCTTAGCAATGTCCTAATCTTTCTAAAAGTATATTTTAACTCAAAGCTGAATAATGCTAATTCTTTTTTCTTTTATTTCCCTTTCCATGTCACCATATATAATGCTTAGAAAAGTTTTATAGGTCATATGATACCATCCCAGTTGAAATCAGAGAACCACTAACAGGGAAGTTACACAAACTGCTTTGTTTTTATCAGCATTCTTTCAAAAGTATATTCAGTACAAGTTGAGGGGAGATCTGGATAAATGAAAATAAAATAGTGGATTTTAAAACTCTTCTAAGCTGACTTTTAGTTCAGTATTTTTGATTTTTTTTATAAGAAGGTCCAATCATAGGCAGGCAAATCCTTTTGAACTGTTTATTATTGTATGTCATCACATTTCAGTAAGAAGCTAATAAGAAAGAATATTTTGCACATTTATTAAAAAATTACTGAAAATCAAATAACAAAAGATTTATTACTCTATATAACATACAAATCTACATTTCTGTTTAACTTCTCTTTTTTCTGGGACTTTAAGGTACAACATTAAAGACTATGTTTACAATGTACCTCCTGTCATTTAGATCGTGGAAGATATCTCCTGTTCAGCCTTAAAAGGTCACACAGACTTGGCTTCCCTGACTTAATCAATATGAACTACATGCTTCTGCATCAGAATAAATAGCCAGTGCTGTCTCTTCTTTTTCCAGTTGAAGTACTATGCTATTTCTGATCTCCTCTTGCATCTAGGTCAGGTCTTTTCCCACATTCATAGTCAGTGCACTGGATGACCAGAATGACTGTAATGACAAGGAGGACACTGGAGCAATGTTAACGCAGTTGCATATGACTGATTGGACAACCTCAGCAAAAATTGATCTTCTTGTCACCCTTTTGAGTCCACTAATGTCATGTTGTTTATTTCAAAGACTCAGGCCTATTTGATAAACTTGTCCTCAGATTTTTCATTCCAGTCTCAGAAAGAGTAGAGGATGGGGTGATAAGTAAGGTCACCAGCTATTTAAATGAAATTAATTAAATTACCAGCAGCCTTTCAAGATAATCTTTATCATACAATTATCTGGGTTCATTTAATGTGGCCAATATTGGGAACATACTGGTTATTTGTTTAAGATACTTACTTTATCACAAGATTAAAGCTACTACTGAAGAAAAATCTTGTCTCAGCTACAAACTTGATGTTATAAAATTTATTGCTATTTGCAACAGAAAGCATGTTCATTACATGTACAATATCCTCTGAGTTTTCAAAGACATTAAATAAATTATTCACATTACATGAGAGTTTTCTGCAAGGTAAGTTATAAAACACAAAACAGAATATGTCCTTTAACACCTTGTTCACATTTGAACAAATAATTATAAACAACATAGGGAAAAAATAAAACAAAACAATACAAAACTTACAGCGATTTATTGTTTTGTAAATTATTTATGCCTTATGAAACTTTTTATAATGTATAGACTTAAGTCTTGCCAGAGGAAACAGCGGTAAAGATTGTTGTGAAAGTCACTTTCATGTACTCTTTCAATATTGTTTTCTCAACGTTAGTATTATCTTCATACTTCAGAAGATGCCATACCTAAGCCTTGCTGGAAGAGCACAGGTTTTTTGGGTCAGAGGAAAAGAAGTTCTGAGATGTCACAGAAGTTACTAAAAGCTGTGGAGAAACATAAAAGTTATCTAAGCGTATCTGTGCTGCAGCAGCCCCTATGTTTTTCTGTAATTTGCAATGCTGCAGCAGAATACAAACTCAGTTTAAAAAACCTTCAGTGTGAGCTCTTGTATGTTTATACATATAAGCATTGCACGAGTGCTGCACCGAAAGTAATGCCTTCTATTTCATTATTTGGCCCACAACATCAGAGGCAGATGGTGGTATGGCAGTATAGCTTGAACCTTCCTACCAGTATTCCATACAATTTTGCTGCCATGAGACAGATGGCAGCAGAAGAGCAGTCTGACAAAAAGGCGTCTGACTTGGTAGTACTTACGAATCATAAAATCATAGAGTGGCTTGGGTTGGGAGGGACCTCAAAGGTCATCTAGTTCCAAGCCCCCTGACACAGGTAGGGTTGGCAACCACTAGATCAAATATTAGAGCAGGCTGCCTAAGGCCCCATCCAACATGGCCTTGAACGCCTCAAGGAATGGGGCCATAAACAACTTTTCTGGGCAGCCTGTTCCAACACCTCACCATCTTCTCAGTGAAAAATTTCCCTGTAACATCTAATCTATATCTCCGCTCTTTCACTTTAAAACCATTCCCTCTCATCCTATCACTATTTACCCATGTAAAAAGTTTATTTCTCTCCTATTTATAAGCTTCCTTTAGGTATTAGAAAGCTGCAATGAGGTCCCCCCTGATCCCTCTCTTCTCCAGGCTGAACAAGCCCAGCTCCCTCAGCCTATCTTCAAAGGAGAGGTGCTCCAGTCCTACTATCGTGGCCCTCCTCTGGACTTGTTTCAAAAGCTCTCCGTCTTTCTTGTGCTGGGGGCCCCAGATATGAACACAGTACTCCAGATGGGGCCTGATGAGGGCAGAGTACAGAGGGACAATCATCTCCCTTGCCCCACTTTTGATGCAGCCCAGAATATTGTTTGCCTTCTGGGCATGCACGCAAGGTGTGAAGGAAAGGTGTGTACTTAAATTCCTCCATGCTGAAAAAATTGCACTCATTGACATTCATTGACACTCGCTGAACATTTATGGAGATGAAACAGTGGAGTGGTGGGTGCTGTGTTTCAGCAGTGGCAACAGCCACAGTGGGTCGCCTCAACTGGTGCAGATTTTTACAAGCACAGCATGAATGCTCTTGTTTATCACTGCTGAAAATGCACAGCTATATGGTGGTGACTATGTTGAAAAATAGTGTTTTGTAGCTGAGGATTTGCTCTATGACAGTCATTGTCCTCTTTGTATCTATTGTCTCTTCTAAGCAAATAAACAGGAGGCATTACTTTTGGAGCGACCTACATATGTAAGTACTAAAATACGTAATATTGCTTACAATCCAACCTTTTCTAGGATTTTGAGGACTTATGATTTTATTGTTTGCTTGTGCTGTTTTTTATTTGTTTGTTTTGTTTTGTCTTAGAATAAAAGCTCAGAGAATAAAGCTGATTGGATTGTTTTCTTTTGACCTCCATGTCATTTCCTCATGCAGGAGATAGGACTATAAGGAAACCTTTACAAAAGGCTTCTTCAATACATTCATAGAGATTATACTAACATTTTAAGAAAACCGAAACTTTCCAAAAAAAACCCAAACTTGTTCACAGAATTTGTTTGCAAGGACATCTGCATAGTGACATTTAACTGCCAAGAAAATGTCACCTACATATGAAGTAAAAGTATTGATTTTAAATGTAAACACATAGTGCTGTGGTTACACATTTCACTCCCTTTTGTTCTTGCAATGTTGGCAAGTGTAGAGAATGCTGTTTAACCTACACAAAATTTGATGTAACCTTTCCTTCTTTACTGAGGAACCAGCACTACTAAGACTGTGAAACAGCAAAAGCACTCAACAAATGTAAATCCATTGTTGAACTGAATTTCCTGAGCCTACTATGTACCAAGACATTTCCAATCCATTGTTGAATTGAATTTCCTGAGCCTAATATGTACCAAGACATTTCAAAACAGACTCTTGGTCATAAAGAGCTTTGCCTTGTGCCATGAGAATTCACCTTTGATAGGTATGCAGTAAAGAAATATTTTCTAGTTCAAATCCCTCAGCTTACTCAAGTTCAAATTCCTCTCTATCTATAGCAGATAAATGCACTAGAATCATGCTTTTTAGTCATATTTTATTAATTGAAATGATAGCACTGGGATTGCTTAACTTTTAATGTGATATCTGTCCTTCTCAGTAGTGTTAACACTAATTTTCTCAGATCGCTTTCTCTCGTATGATTTCTCACCATCAGCATTTTGACATCATGAAAAGTATAAAACTCATTGTCATCACATTTCATGCTGATTACTATGTAGTCCTACCACCTTTAATACATGTATATTATATGTATATATGACAGACAGTATATGTAGGCATTAAGACAGTATATGTAGGCATTATATAGAATCACAATATCATAGAATCATTAAGGTTAGAAAAGGCTTCTAGGATCATCAAGTCCAATCATCAGCTCATCACTACGATGCCCACTAAAACGTGTCCTTGTTTGCCACACCTACACATTTCTTGAACACATTCAGGGATGGTAACTTCACCATCTCCCTGGGCAGCCTGTTCCATTGCTTGACCATTCTTTCAGAGATATGTTAGGCATTTATATATGCATATATATAAAGTAAATATTCATAAGTCATAGAAATATTTATCCACATAGTATTCATTTCAAGTAACCAGTTGCTATGATGACCAGATCCTTAAAAAAAATACATGAAGAATTATGGCTTCCAGCAAAATTTGTGATAGAAATAAAGGTTGTCATGAAAAGTGTCCCAGTGACAGGAAAGTACTGTCCTGTACAATGAAATGCAGAGATCGGAGATGACTGAATGTTTAGTAGGGTTTACTTTCAAGTTATCGATCTTCAGCAAGTGATTTAACTTCAAAAGTACTGTTAAATATACAACATGAGTATATATTAAATTTTTGTTAATAACATCTTGAAAACAAAGTTGTTATTAATATTGCAAATGAATTAAAACAGGAGTCTAAGATAGAAAGATGCACTTTCTTCATTTAAAATAATAACAAATAGAATTACGAAACCAATATGAACCAGAGTTATGATATCAAAATTTGGGGGTAAATCAAAACAGTTTTCAATTAACAGAATGATTTACAATGCAATACATTACTGTAATTTACAAAAGCTTGTTAAAAAAGCATTGAAGCCATGAAATGAACATAAATTTTACAATTAACATAGCATTACAAACTTTCATTTGAGAAAGCTCAAAATTAGTCTTTAATATTATTCACATTGTGAGAAGTTGTATGAAATTTGTAGAAGATTGAGATATAAAGATGCCAAAATGTTAAAGTGTTTTAAATGCACTCTTTTGTGGTTTTGTGACACTTTGGTGTCATAAGAGCAATTAAAATGTGCTATCAGATGTTGCTCTGTGATAACAGCGGTGTGTGATAATGGAAAGAAACTGCAATAGAAGAAATAGTGACATGAAAGCCTTTTATGATTTGACATAGTGAGGATACTTGGATATCTACCAGTTCTTCAGATATAGAGTGTCTTTATCTGGAGAAAGATCTTGGCAGATGCAGTCCAAATTCAGTTCTTTATCACACTTCCTTATGTTCAAAAGTCACATCAGTAGGACTGAAAGCAATGGGCAATACTATGCTTTCACTACCTTTGCTGGCTTTTAGACTCTACTAAAATCTCCTAAACACAAACTGACATTTTCCCATTCAGAATTTCCTCTGCTTCCTATGAAAATATATTGACTCCCCTGTCCTAGAACTCTTAGATACTCTGACGCTATAAAAGGTAGCATGGTCCTGAAACTACATCATACGTTGTGATCTAATACAGTGTGTTTTGTTTATCTTCTTTTATTGCACTTCAGCAGCAAGTCCACACAGAAAGAGAAACCAGAATTCAATTTAGTCACAGCTTTCTACCTGCATCCAAAATTTGACTAACTATTTTGGTTATCTGTATGTTCACATATGTGGTATCCTTTTTTGCAACAAAACCAAATGGAAATGTCCACAGTAGAATTATGTAAAACCTATTCAGATAGATCGTTTCTGCATAAAGATCTGTGAAATTGAATTTGAAAATGTAACAGAATTAAGCAGAAGACGTTTTGTTTTTAATTTCTCCAAGAAAGTAGGGACAAATGAGATGTAGCAGAAAAGCACTGAAGTGTGTCTTATATAAAAATCAATGAAATGGGAACCAGTGTTAGACAACATTGTTTTTCTGTTATGTTCAGTAGACGTGATCACAGATTATCAGAAGAAATTGTCTGTTTTCTGCACAACAAATTGACATAACATAAATATGACTTAATAGTAAAATAGTGATGAACTGCTTGATAGATTCTCAGTGGTTTAGGACAAAGTGGGTACTTCGAAGAAATTGGCAGGAAAATTAAATACCAAATACACTATCCTAAATGCTTCAAGGAGAATTCAGTTTCACATGTGCTACCAAAGCAGCATTTTAATTGCATGAAACAAGAAAAAGGAAAAACATTCATTGAAACTTTTTTATTTCCGTAATTAATCCTAACACAATCTTGAAGTTGCCATGAAGAGAGAGTAGATATAAAATTGTAATAAAAAGTACACTTCACTATCAAACTTTAGTCTCTCAGACACTTTCATGTGCCTTTTCATTATGCTCCAGAATCTTCAATATCATGACATGAAAACATAATTTTGGTGAACTGAAATATAATCCTAATTTCAGATTCTTGGAACTGAGAACAACACACAGATTATACTCTTGAAAAAATTGTGGGTGTTCTTAAATGGTCCAGAGGAGAATTGACATACTACTCTGTGTAGAAACAATCACCCTATGCTAACTGTCCTCAGAACCAGAGAAATATTCCTGATAATCAGTTTTAGGAACGTAGGCATAACCTTAAAGTCATGTTCTGGCTCAGCAGTATTTATGTTAATTCACAAGTCAGATAGGTTTCTTGGCCAAATTACTCTGAAACAATTTTCTTCAAAGGTGAAGGAAAATACGGGACAAATATCAAATGTTATTAATAATTATATATCTTATTACTTTTCTATGGGAAAAAAATAAAAAATGAAATAAAAGAATTTTATTTCACTTTTTCTTATAAACACATTCTTAATTCTTTTAGTGATAAGAGAATTTTAACTTAGATATTTTAATTATTGATTGCTTTGGAAACTACTGAAATTAAGAACAATCTGGACTTTTGAAGATTTGTTTATTTTCAAGTGGGATGATAACAGAAAAAATAATCTAATTTATATCCATCTACGTTTTCTTACTTTTTCTCTGTATAATTCTCTATATTTTGTACTTATGCTGCTCTCTGTAACCTCACTGCTCTGTAGCACTACAACGTGTTGAATACCTCTGTGGGCATTTTAAAGTTCAAATATAAAGCTCAAATTATAAAGTTTAAATACTTCCTTAGGCTCAATATTCTACATCTAGCACCTTATCTTTCTCATCCTGTGTCGAGTATCATTCACTTCTAGTATTAATTTTTTTTATCAAAGTATTCATTTAATTTCTCATTTCCACAAGAGCCCTCTAAAATTATGAAAATAAACACTTCATGTTGAGATTTGAATCAGCTACTACTTTTTTAGTTTATGCTAGTTTATCCGCAATTTAGCATTTTTAAATCTGTTATAATTCGTTTCTACTGGTATTTATATCTACTTTATAACGCAATAATTGTCAAATAAAACTGCAGACTAAAACTCCAAACTTTTGCATCTTATATAGGATTCTGAAATAATGTAGTCCGGAATACTTCATCCGAAAATCCTGCTCTGAAACTTGCATAAAAGAGCACGAAACAAATCCGGTCTCAGCTGGTCTATGGAATACATTGTTACCTGAACTATAAGAGCTACACTACAGGATTACACTTGTCTCTACTACCTGTTCAGAAGGATAATCCACGTCACATCAACACTGACTCCTGTGATTATAAATACTCTCTTCAATGTATGGGTTGCTATGAAAGCAGTGAGTCCTATTTATTTCCTTGGAAACTACAACAGATATGAAAAGCACAATAACATTGTTCAATAGAGCAAATTCTCAGCTACAAAACACTATTTCTCAACATACTCACCATCATTAGCTATGCATTTTCACCAGCAATGAACAAGAGCCTTCATTCTGCACTCGAAAAAATCTAAACCAGTGGAGGTGACTCACTGTTGCTGTCAGCACTGCTGAAACATCACCACCTCACTGTGCTCACATCCACTATTTGGTCTCCATAAACATTCAACAAGTAATGGTGAATGTCAATGGATGCAATTTTTTCTACACAGACGAATTCAATAACACTCCTTTGCTTCCGATACATTTCCACGTAAGACGCTATTGTGTCAGACTGCCCCTCTGCGGTCTGTCACACAGCAACAAAATGTAACAGAATATTGGCAGGAAGATTCAATCTCTACTGCCTTACCACCAATATCTGTCTGTGACATCGTGGGCCAACATAATAAAATAGGAGTCAATGCTTTCGGATCAGCCCTCATGTATGAATTAGTAGCAAAAGATTGGTCTTCTTGCGGTAGTTTAACTTGCATAAAGATAGCACTGTGCACGTATGCATACACTTGGAGGACCTGTGATCACTATACAAGCCATTATTTGTATGTATCCTTTTATTTATCCTTCTTCCTTAGAGCTTCCTTAGAAATTCCGTTATGAAATTCTAGTTTATTCCATGATTATCATTAGATGCTGAACTGTCCCATTTTAGTGAAAACTCAGTGAACATCACTGACACTCTCTTCTCTCTGACTTAGCTTAGGTTAAGGATAAGGTCCATTAGGTCCGCTTAGGTCTAGGATAAGGACCATTTCGTGGGTAACACTAAAGAGTATGTGTTTCTATGGGAGATGATTTTTAACGCTTTTATAATCTGTTTCATAGAATCATAGAATCATAGAAACACTAGGTTGGAAAGGACCTACAAAATCATCTAGTCCAACTGTCCTCCTATCACCATCCCTACCCACTAAGCTACTAAATCATGTCCCTTAGCACCTCATCTAGATGCTTCTTGAACAGCGCTAGGGACGGTGACTCCACCACCTCCCTAGGCAGGCCATTGCAGTGCCTGACCAGTCTTTCAGAGAAAAAGTTTTTCCTCATGTCTTAGTTTCTAACAGAAGTTACTTCTCTCACAGTGTCTGGTATGAAGCTATGTTTTGTTCCCAGAAGAGAAACAAAACTGGTAACACCTGGCAGTGTTGAACACAGCCAAGGACATATTTTGTTCCTCAGTGAAGCAGTTAGAAGGCATAAGGAGCCAGGAACTGGGAGGGGACAGGACCAGGGCAGCTGACCCAAACTGACCAAAGGGATATTCCATTCCATACCNAGTGCTGGCGATCATGCAACTTCTACCAGTTGCTCGTAGAATGTCTCATCTATCTCTTCATCCTGATTAGGCGGTCTGTAACAGACCCCTACCAAGATGTCACCCCTGCAGACCATCCCCCTGATCCTTATCCATAGACACTCGACTTTACCGTTTCCAACCTCAAGCTCTTCAACATCAAAACACTCTTTAACATAGAGAGCTACGCCACCACCCTTCCTTCCTTGTCTATCCCTTCTGAAGAGCTTGTAGCCATCAATCCCAGTACTCCAGTCATGGGATTGGTCCCACCACGTTTCCGTAATAGCAACTAGGTCATAGTTAGCCTGCCGCACAATGGTTTCCAGCTCCTCCTGTTTGTTGCCCATGCTGCATTTATGTTATTAAAAATGAACAATCTGGATTTCTTTATCCAAAACTGGATCCTCTTATGTTTCTCCGGCTAGTCACAAAGACAGTCTCAGGAGGGAAAATGGCTCTCTATTATGCACCTTTTTGCTGCATAATTATCTTCAAATTCATATTTAATATGCATTTCAATATAAAACTTGTTTTCAACCCATGAAATTTATGCTTCTTTTGGTTTCAGAAAATTATACAATGGAGTCTTCTATAAGCTCTGCTGCCAAAACAAATTCTTAAATGCTATGTTAAAAATTCACCAAAGGGTATGTGCACATATCTCTGGAATTTTGAAAGCCCTAACTAATAATACATAAGCTAACAAATAATTCCATTTAAATTATATGACTTTTTGGATTATGCTCTGATATAGAAAGAACACTTGTATGGTCAGAGTAAGTTCATCTTCCCTTGCTCCACTAATCAGAACGCTTCATTACCATTCATTACTTCTCAAGAAGGACATTTTAGCTATGCAACTCATCATTCAATGGAGTCAGAAGTTTTCTTAAATTATTATTAGGTTTTACAACATTTAATAATTTTTGATACTTGTAGATTTTGAGAGTACCAATGAAATCAGACAATATATATTCAACTATTTGGAACTGTTTTGAAAATTTTCTTCCTAAAAGAGAAAATATATGGGGTTTTTTGTTCCTTAAAAGCTCATAGAGAGTTTGTCATGTATAGGATTTCATCAGATGTGTGCTACAGGGGTTGTGAAAATCTTCGGTGATACATTTTATTATTAATGACATTTGCTGTCCACCTGTGGGAATTCCTTTTATTTGTGCTACCATACATCTATTAACATGACATGTCTAGCAGACAGCAAGTTAAACAGGCCATATAATCAATATCTGAAAAAATAACTCATTTGTCATGCCCATGTCAGATTTGTCAGTAATTCAACATTTCTGGAAGCAAAAACGAATCACAGGAAAGGTTAGCAGATTTAGAATGCTGTTCAAGTCTTAATAAGTATTTCCAACAATGAACTTAATACTTGCCATAATTTGTTGTCTGTTCTTGTAGAGAGTAATTGAATAATCTATTTGCTATTTACTACAGCTGCATGACATCCTATAGTGCAACCATTTTCAATACGAATAAACGTTCTTGCTGAATGGAAAAATGTGCTGATGTGGAACCAATGAATTGAAAATATCATTTAGGATCTAATCCTGTGAAATACAGAATGAGCCCTGTAAGAAACTATTCTCTTAATTTGTAGTACTTTGAGAATAAACTAACACTTTTGATACTCAAAATCTTGCAGGATTAGATATTAAACAATGATTCTGTTAGAAGAGAATGTCCAGTATTAAAATATCATTAAAACTTTGTCTTTCTTCAAAACTTGTTTTGAAAACATAAGGGAAAGAACTTAGGCTGTTCTGAAGCAAACTCTTATCTGTCAAAACAATACTGTTCAGTATTTTTCACTGTCTCTATAGTTAGATATTCAAGATGTCACTGTGTTTTGTTGCTGCTTCACTGGCTGTTTTCTTGTCTTAATTTTAATTAATGATGGAAATGAAAAGTAACTACAATGCAGTATAATACAATGACAGGATATTAGATACATCAATCATGAATATTTTATTTAAGTGGTATAACCAATTTTCTAGTTTGCAAACTTAGATTTGCATGCAGAGACTCAAATTAAAGAAGAATAGTTGTGAAGGGAAACTTCATTTTTGAAAGCTCATCTCATCAATAAATTAAGATTAGGAAACTGATGCACAGTATTCTCAGTCATGTTATTACTGAAAACTACATATGCTGAAAATTAATGAATGTTATATTACTTTTGTAAGATCTCTGGGATTTTATGCATGGCAATACTGATTTAATTACTATATCTTTATAGGAAAAGTAACATAATAATAAATGGAACACTGCATTTACCAATGGCTAATTGAAATTCATTTTCAGAGTTTTTATCCAGGTTTACATTATTCAGATTTTATTCAATGGGTGACTGGATGGATGGATACATGCAAGAGGAGTGTCTGCATTTCACAGGAAATGGAAGTATCAAATAAACAAGAAAATGGTTTTTTAATTGTTCTATTTCAGTTAGAAATGAAATAACCTAGAATCCACAATATTCTCAGTCAAGTGTAAGGCGCTGGAAGCTTATAAAGAAAAATATTTTCAAATATTCTAGGTTAACTGTGATTGCACAGTAACCAAAAAAAAGGCTACAACAATCCAAAATGTGAAAACAAAGGGATTTACAATTGAAAAATTAATATACTGAAAGAAAAATAAATTCTGTCAATGTACTGGGTACATATGACAGCCTCAAAAGAAAAAATGACTTACTGAGAATTTTCTCCATTATGGCTGAGTGTTTTTAAGAAATAAATATTGTTATAAAATTGAAATTATTTTTGATTGATCATTTCAGATTTTTTAGCAAATGTTCTTAATATATATCTAGAGTTTATCTTCTTATCCTGACTTTAGAAATTTGTATAGATTTTTCTTTTGTTAATTATATCGTATTTCCTTTGATGTTAGGATTTTCTTCTCTGATTCTGTTTGTTTTCAACAAAAAACATTGAATTCTAGTTTTCTTCATGTCTTATCTGTGTATTGCTGTAGTGTATTGTCTTACTTGCCCTTTCCCTGGAGATTTACCAACTGTTCCTGATTGGTTCTGTGTAGTTACTTCTTTTTCCTTGTGAGTCATTACTCATTTGCTTGTTCGTGTTCTTATTCATTTTAAGCTATTTTTGCAGCACTTCACAGACTGTGTCTTAGGTGAAAGGCAAATGAGGAGCAGCTTGAGGTGGAGTCTTCCAGCTCAACAAGAAATCAGGTGCTCTTTTTTCACTGATGAGTTTTCTCTTTTTAGTCAACAGTTTTACTATTGTTTGTAAAAGCAGATATTCACTGATTTAATGTAACAAAGCTGGTCTGCCTCCTCTCCTTTTCACCTGTTTCAGAAAGCAGAAGCTGTCTTAAATAAAAAAGTATTCCATTTAACACCTATCTTCCCATAGCCCGAGGGAAGACTGTCAGTGGATCTATGAGACCGGAGGCTGTGTGCTCACAGTGGCATCCTTCTTCAGAGACCTGGGGAACCAGAAATGGAGAAATGGATCCAGGTGGAAATTCTGGTATGTGAAACTTTGGATAAGGCTTTTTTTGGTTCCTGAAGAGTGTATGTAGAAAATGCATAAGGAAAGATGCAGGAGAGAGGAGTTGGTGCCGTGGAGGAAAACTGATAATCTCCATTCAGTCAAGGTGGGAGATTGTATCACTTTATCTACTACAGTAACTACTACAAAAAACCAATCAAACAACCACCAACCTTCAGCATTTCTTTCAAACTTTCTAGATAGAGGAGATGGTAGCTCCATTACTTTTGAGGATTATCTCTATAGCAAGGGCAGCAAAGTACTGATCCAAATTTCTTTTGCTCATTCACATCAGGACCATTTATATAGCACATTCTCACGTTCAATTCTATATCACCTCCTGGAGATGCACACAATACTCCATTCCTTCACCATAACTCCTTGCTTTTATACAGTATCCAGTACCGTATAATTATAGGAAACAGTTTAATTTTCCTATGCCCTATAAAGAAGTGTTATACTTCCATTTTCCTCATTTCACTTTTCTGCAAAAGTCATTGAAACTTTGGGTAACTCTCTCTCTTTCAGATCAAAAAGGCTAAAACACCCCCCACACACTCTACTAAACTTGTAACATGTTTAAACACTACTATGTTTGTTGTGATGTTTATAAACATTATTTTACCTTTAATACTTTTAGTCTTGGAAGATAATAAAATCTTTGACTTATGTTTTCAAGTTCGGGTTAGGTCAAGGCTCTGAAATGGAAAATTTCACTGAAAATTGCATTAAGATTTTAAGAATTATCTCCGAACTAGAACTAATTCAGGAAATGATCACACAGGTGTTTAAAAAAACGTTTTAGTTTTAAACATGTTTTAAAATTATCATTAGTGTTTACTTACTCAAAAAATTTATTTTCCACATGAAAAAAATGCCGAAAAATAGGTCCTGGTGGATGAAAATCTTTACATGAGCCAGCAGTATACTCTTCAGCTCAGAAGGCCGAGGATGTCCTGGTCTCCATCAGAAGAGGGCTGGTCAGTAGGGACAGGGAGCTGATTGTACCTCTGTACTCTGCCCTCATGAGGCCCCATCTGGAGTACTGTGTCCAGGTCTGGGGCCCCCAACACAGGAAAGACGTGGAACTGTTGGAGACGGTTCAGAGGAGGGCCACAAAAATGATTAGAGGGCTGGAGCACCTCCCCTACAACGACAGGCTGAGGGAGCTGGGCTTGTTCAGCCTGGAGAAGAGAAGGCTGCGGGGAGACCTCATTGCAGCCTCCCAGTATTTAAAGGGAGATTATAAACAGGAGGGAGATCAACTTTTTACAAGGGTAGGTAGTGATAGGACAAGGGGAAATGGTTTTAAGCTGAAGGAGGGAAGGTTTAGGTTAGACATCAGAGGGAAGTTCTTTATCGACAGAGTGATGAGGTGCTGGAACAGACTGCCCAGAGAGGTTGTGGATGCCCTGCCCCTAGGGGTGTTCAAGGCCAGGTTAGATGGCACCCTGAGCTATCCTATCTAGTACTAGATCTGGAGGTTGGTGGCTCTGCCTGTGGCAGGAGGGAGTTGTAGCTTGATGGGGTTCCTGAGTCCCTGGGTCCCTTCCGACCCAGGACATTCTATGATTCCATGATAGCTGATTTCTTTAAGATACTTTTCTGTGAAGTAGAATCCAACAAATTGTTTCACTGTCAAAAAACCATTTAATTTTCCGATGAATATCATTTGATTTCAAAATAGATTATTACAATATAAACAATTGATTATGAAATATTTTAACATTTAAATGAATGTTAATTTTAATATAATTAGTATTTTGACATCTTTTATATGAAGTTCACGTTCAAAATTAAAGTTTTGTTTCAAATTGCTTAAAATTATGAGAAATTTCCAGTTTCTAATTTTCTAGCCATTTTATTTTCACTGAGAATAGCCTCACACTTCTCAAGTTTGCTATCAGCCAAAAAACTTTTTCCTATCTTTAGCTTATTTTATTTGTTTTCAATCTTCAGTTTAGAATGAATTAAAAAAAAATTTCAAGAATAATTAGAAAAATAAGAGAAAGGTGAAATGTTTCACAGTTGTTGGGAACTACCGAGAAATTAGGAGCTCATTTAAAAAAAAGCTTTTGTTTTTTTGTATGTTCATTTCCTCAATGATTTTCCTTTTACTTCTTAAAAAAAAAAAAAAAAAGAAAAAAAAGAAAAGGAAAAAAAGAAAAAGTAGCTCTAGTTTTGCTGATCAACTCCAATCAACATAAAACACCAATGGAAATAGACAAAAGAGAAAGACTACAGCATTCATGACAATCTCATACACAATAATACACAGTAACAATGGCATACCCTTGTGTTCCCTCTCAGCTGTGATTCTCAATGATTGCAAATCTGAATAATGAACAAATCTTCATTGAAAAGAAAGAAAAAGCAAACAAGAAGTATAGGGAATATCAATGCAGGTAGTAAATTAAGTTTGTTAGCAACAAAAATGACCTGCTACTAAACGCAATTGTGAAAAAGCCTGATTTTCTGGAGAGTTTCATCTAACTTTCTAAGTAAGAGATTCATTTTTTTGCTAATATACAGCATCTTTTCCACAGAGAAACAACTGAATTAAACAGAAATTTTAGCTTTGCTGATCATAGTTAAAACAAAACTGAGGTATATTAGAAAATAATTTGCAGATAAAAGAGACAAGAGAAGAGCATTTTTTAAAAATAAGTTAGCATAAACTTGTTATTCTTTAGAATCACAGAATCATAGAATCATTTAGGTTGGAAAAGACCTTAAAGATCATCAAATCCAACCACCCACCCACCTAACACTACAAACATTAAGTGTTACAACACTCAGCTATGTCCCAAAGCACCGCATGAACATGTCTCCACAGCATACCTTCAGGGATGGGGACGACTACACTGCCTGCCTGGCCAGCCTGTTCCAATGCCTTACCATTCTCTGCATGAAGAAATTATTTCTGATACCCAGTCTAGACCTCCCCTGGCACAATGTGAGGCCGTTGTCTCACTTCCTATCACTGTTTTTTTCATGTTTCTGTCTTATAAATCTATTGAAGATATGCAAAAAGTGATTCATGTACAGAAAAAAAAGTTTTAAATAGGAAAAAGGTAGAAGTATGGACCACAAAAAGAAAAAAAAAGGCCAAAATTCTTACACTCTTCTGTTTTTTTCTGAGATCACACCTGAAAATGAAATCTTCAGTTTTTATAACTTACTTACTAATTCTGATATAGTCAGTAAATTTTTATCTGAGATGCAATGACAGAAGATATCATTTTCAATGGTTGCTAGCATATTTTCATTTCAATGCTGTCAAAGTCAATTATCTATTGCAAAGATTCTGGGTGCAACTGGTATTGACAAGAAGTAACTGAATTAAACAATATGACTGATACTATATCACAAACCCTTGAAGCCAGTTTGCAAATTACAAGACCATAATCCTTAATAGAAAAAACTTGGTCTAAATAATAATAAACTAATGACATGAAAACTATGGAGAACATATAGGAACTTTATGATCTGACATGGTTATTAAATCAATGCCAGTCTACTCTCTAATTCCACAGACAATACAGTACATAACAAGTTATTTTTAAAGATGTTATGTAACAGCTTGATTGGTATTTATAATTGAAAAATTCTTGTATATATTTTGAAATGATCTTGAGAATTGTCCAAACAGATGCTAGAAAAATACCACCACTAAGACAGATGAAATAATGCCAAGATGGCAACTGATCCATTGTTTATTAATGTCTCTTATTAAATAAAAATATTGTATATTGTTCCAAAGGAGAAATGAGGATATGCTGAGATGAGGAGTATTTTGTAAAACAACAGTATAATTAATATGAGGCCAATCTAAAATCTGGATCAAATTTGGATTTAAGATTCTCTTTTTGACATTTGATCAGATTCCAAATTTCTTGCCTACTAGAAGTAAAGTAAAAGTACCAATGAAGCAGATCCTTTACTAACTTTGAATTTATCTGAAATATATATTGTACTGCTTGTAACACCTAACTTTTAACTATGCTCCTTAAAGAACAGCCTATAATCTGAATTTAGATTTTAATGTTCATCTATAAGGAGTGGAGCATTTGATGATAAGAATCTGGCACACTGAAGGTGAAGAGGTCATATCTGTAGGCACAGGTATGACCTCTTTTATTGTGGCTTGGTACTACTTCTGGAGAAGAATTTTCCACAATGGGGTTTGCACCTCTGAACCTAATCCAAAAGCAAGGCACTCTCATCCTTTTTTTTCTTTCAAATACTTAAATATTATTTTATAACATCATAAAACTTTAGTTTAGAATACATCTCTGTTCCCATTTTTATTAGTAAACAGTTGAATACTCATATGAGATACAGTTAAAATGTCTTTCTCTGCCTGATGAACGCACATACAGATCAAGGGCATTCTCACTTTGTTCTTTTGAAACTGTTCCATTTTTCATGCAATAATCAAAGATTGTTGGACCAAAGACAGAAAGAAAACAAGGGATAGAATATGCATGTGTGACTTTCTAGCTTACTGATTAGAGCTGTCACTCAGAAGAAGAAAATATATTTGTATTTTAGTTTATGCTTCACTAGCTCTGTGAGTTTTTCACTATTACTTTTATTTAGTATTTTTATTATGAAATCATATCACATGCTTTTGAGCAGAAGTTTCCATCACCTTGTTTCCAACAATTCAAAACAGAAGCTCATGACACTACCTCTTTCTGGGCCAATGGCCACAAAATATGAATGCACAAAATGAAATGTGAAGCCCTAATGAGAACCTATGCCTCAGAAGAGCTTTTAAATCACAAAATAAGTCACTCATATTCACATTTACTTCACCTTACTTTCTCAATTATTCTGATATTTTTCTGGGAAGTAGTTTCCAAAGTAATGATACATCATAGGATTTAAACCTTAGATTAGCTTACTGAATAGAACATATTCAAGCTGAAGACTAATTTGAAAACATGGCTGAAAATGATAAATTTGAGTTCTAACTGCTTAGTTTTTAATTAAAGTAGTGGTGACATTGTCACAGAACCTAAGTTGGTTATACCCTTCAAACAATATAGGACATACATAAGATGTTCAAACAACGTAGAAGGATGCTAAGTTTGCAGATGCTAAGTGGATTAGCAATAAGTTACATAATTGATAAGCCTATCAATGCTGAATTGAAGTATTGATTGAGATCAATAATAACACTGTAAAAAAGGACTTATCTAGGTTTCAGTGTCATTTAATTGGTGTTTTGAACATCAGTTTTGGATATCAGTGACCCCAGTTTGAATGCATAAGAATGTCTCTTTTGTTTTGTAACTTTATCCTTTGATGTGTGACAACCATTAAAATGATGAAGAGCCATATATTGTTCATTTATACAGTAAAAATCAGTGAGAGTTACTCATGAACAGTGGTAAATCTCTCCCTTGAATCTTGAAAAATAAATAAAGCTTGTCAGCTGCAACATGTCTGCTTAGCTAGCGTGTTTTCTGAGGTAGTGTCAATAGGAGATAAAGAACAAGGAAGAATAGAATAAACTGATATTAGTCACTTGGTGTGAAAGACAAAATAGGTCAATAAAAAAATAATAATAATAATAAAAAAAAAAAGATGAGGAAAATCACCTTAGAAAGGACATTTTTCGCCAGGTATTACCAAACAGAGAAAGTCTTTACACTTACCCATGTATTTTAATTTATAGCTCATGAATATACCAGAACTTGATGCTTTTCTACTGAGTTGAATTTGAAACTGTTCTACAATTCTCACCTTTAAAAATTTTACCTGTTTATACAAATATATCTGTAACAATGAAGTGAACTGTTGTAAAGAGTAATAGCTGTTAAAATTAAACAAAGATTAAATTAATAAAATGGAAAGCGTATTTTTTTCTCATTTTTCCACAGTTTCCTGTTGACTAGTCCAGGGTGTTGTACAGGAGATCAGCCCTTCCCTCTTTCCCTCTTTCCCTCACATCCTTCCCTTCCCTTCCAGTTCTTTCCTTTTTCTTTCTTTCTTTCTTTCTTTTTTATTTTATTTTATTTTTTTACTTTTTGAAGCAGAATTGAAAGGCAACATTGGCTATACCTTTTCTTGTCTTTCTGGTAAGCGTCAGGATCACTAGTTTAGAGAAATTTTCCCAAGATCAGTGAATAATTATTTAAATTGTTGGGGAAAAAAAAAAAAAAAAAGGTAACAGAGACAATCAAATGCCAGCCTGGGGTCTTCTATATCATAATGAAATTTTTAAAATTCTGTGCAACTGCACAGCAGAAGGATATAATAGCTGAATAAATTGGATGTATTCTTTCATTTTCATTGCTTTATTTCATGAAATAATTCAAAAATAATTATTTCACTATTTCCAGTATGATACTAATTAGGATAACATTTTCAAAAAAAATTAACAAAAAAAAAGATCAGTTAAAATTAAATACTGATATTTGGTTTTGTTTATTTATTTCGTTTTCTCCTTCCATATTTTGTCTTAATTTTTCCTTCAGCAAATGAACTGATTAGTATGTTATCAGTTTTGTTTTTCTTCTAACACCAAACATACCAGAGTCTATGAGAAAAACTAACTTCTGTCCAAGCCAAACTAAGACAGTGGGCCAACATAATAAAATAGTAGGCATTGCTTTTGGAGTAGACCTTGTACATCAAGGTCTGTTCCCATCAAACCTGTTATTTAAGAACTGCCATTAATAAGATTATCAATTAAATATATTTGCTGCAGTCCTCTTCTTTGAGTACTACTGGAGATTTCCAATTTACTAACAGATCAGGATTAAAGAAGAAAGCAAGCCTTGTATTCATGAGGAACCCGTTATAAGAAGACAATTTTATGTTGATATCATACACTTGACAAGCTATTATTTTTGAAATGCTTTGACGTTGTTTATTTCCAAGTGCTTTACATAGACAGAACAATCTGTAACATTTAGCATGTAAAAACTAGTCTTAACTGCTCAGATGATCAACCCAATTTCCTTTTCATCTAGATTTTTTGAATAGAAAGTTTGATGCCATGTTGTTTTAAACATCTACTATTTCATTTCTCCCCGAAACAGGGAAAAGCTTTTAAAGTCAAGCTGTGCAGGCTAGTTTATGAACAACAGATCTTAAAAAAACAAATCCTATCCATACCGGAAGACAGTGCTGAGTGAGATTCCTTTCACTTCTGACTGTATTATATACAGTCTGGGCTGAGCTAGTAATACAGTTTTCTTCTAGAGACAGTGGAAAGAAATACATACATGCAGGATATGATTTGTCTTGTCCTAATACAGTAGTGCAAAACAGATTACTTGAATGATGTCTTTTTCACCCCACTTAAGGGCAACTCAGTCTTATATCTGCATCTACGTATAGCAACTTGATAGATTTTCCTGAGCGTAGGTGCTGACTGCCAAACAGAAGCCAGCAAGTGTCCCATATTGTTTCCAGATGTCAGTGTCAAAACTTATGTGTCAACTTTAGGTGCTACATCAGATCTGAGAGCCTTGTGGGGATGATAAACTAATCGACTCCTAGACGCTGAAGTCTGGTGAAGGAGATTCTGCTCACTGTTAACTTTTAGCATATAACAGTTGATGAAACAAAAATATTCAACTGCCGACTTCCTCTAAACATGAAATAGTGTAATGTGCATATAGTTCATTAGCCCAACAGTGTGCTAGTATGGGGATTCAATGTAGTCCTAAGTGAGCCAAAAAGGTATTGGTAACATTCTTGGTGTTTTAGCATGTAATATATTTTGTATTATTGCATAAATAACATCAAGTGCTAGAAGATCAGTTTTTGAAAATCACTATACTCTATATGCTCTATGTCTATAATGAAGTTGTGTTATATAAGGAGTTTCTGAAATTTTATTTATTCTGTATATTTTACTGTATCTTTACCAATCAGTGGCTGCAACAGAAGAAAAAGAAATCTTCCTAACATACATGGAAATGCAGAAAAATCCTTCACAAATAGCCCAACTGATGCTCCAGGTTACTACTGTGAAAGAATGCATAACTATACTTACAGTGAGTCTTTGTACCAATTCTCTGACATAAACCCTTCAGGTCATTTTGAGGGTCATAAAAATTCGACCAAACTAGGAATTAAATTCAGATTCCTCCTAATCGCAGGAAAAAAGTAGATATATAAGAAAGTTTAAAGGAGATGGAAACTTATTCAGAATAATGTTTTTGTCATAATTAGGTCAGAAAAAATTATTTATTTTCTGTTTTGAATGCTCCACTTGAAAACTTGCATAAAAATTGGTGCAATCTAAACAGTCGTTTTCATATATTTTATTTTGATGAGAAAACCTTCTCTTTGTGTACAGAGAAGTGGTTTGTTTATGTATAGATATATAAATATGAAAGATTAAGGTGCATTTTATAACTTCTTAAAATGCATTTGCCTTCGAGCTGGAGATTTTTTAAAAGAAAATAAAGCAGTAGAAACAAAGAAGAAATAATTAAGTATAAAAACGAATGGTTGAAACACAATTTTCTTTTATCAATCACCTTACTAATTTATGTTTTGCAGTATACTGTTTTCACCGAACAAAAAAAAAAAAAAAA
>WBMW01005538.1:23390-49315 GCA_013396635.1 Penelope pileata
AAAAAAAAAAAAAGAAAAGAAAAGAAATAATAATTGAAAGAGTACATTTGAAGCAGGACCTTTAGCTTTATAACAATACTATTATTAGTGGGAATGTCTCACATTTTTCCACCCTTTTTTTCTATTTTGTATTTGATATTTGATCATTATTTAGAGTCTGGAGCCCATATCTTTTAACTCTTGGATGAATGTTCTAACCAGAAGGCGATAATTGATCTTTTACCAAAACTTCAAAATTTCTATCTTAATGAACTGTATTGTTGAGCTAGACAATGAAGCAGTGTTAACAGTGGAGCCTCAGCTTTCCTATCTGTGGTCATATTAATGTCTGAGAGTTCAGTAACGAAGATTATGAGTTTAAGTTCAGAACCTCTCTGGAATGACTTAGCTGCGCCTGGTATATCCTCAATAGATACATATTGACCAATAGGTTGATGACAAAATGTGTTACTGAGTTTTGAATTCATTTCTTTCATCACTAGAATTAGTCAGAGAACTTAATTTCAGAAATAGAATGATTAATACTTGTGTGAACCACCTGAGGAAAATTTTCACAGCTTGATGCTGAATCTTTTAAGGTCTTAAAAACATTTTTCAAACACTGAATTGTATTGGTTTTGTGTGACAAGATTTTGGTAGTATGGGGGCTACAGGGGTGGCCTCTGTGAGAAGAGCCCAGAAGCTGTCTCATGTCAGATCAGAGCTAATTCCAGAGTGTTCCAAAAGGGACTCAACACTGGCCAGAGCTGAGCCATGACTGATGCTGGATGTGCCTCTGTAATAAAATATTTAAGAAAGGGAAAAAAATGCTGGACAGGAACAGTTGGAAGAGAGGAAATACAAAATGTGAGAGAAATAGCCCTGCAGGCACCAAGATCAGTGAAGAAGGAGGGCTGGAGGTACTCCAGGCAGAAGTTCCTTGCAGCCCGTGGAGAAGTCCATTGCGAAGCAGGCTGTCCCCCTGCAGCCCATGGGGTACCATGCAGAGCAGATCTCCATGTGCAGCCCGTGGAAAAGCCCATGGATCAGTTTGGGAAGGAGTACATCTCATGGGAGGGGCCACATGCTGGAGCAGGGGAGGTGAATGAGGATAAAGGAGTGGCAGAAACGAAGTGTTACGGACCAACTGCAACTGTCATTCCTCATTCCTCTGCCCTGCTTGTGGGGAAGAGGTTTTAGAAGGACAGTTTCTAGTTTGGTAGGAACGTGTTTCTAGTTTGCTTTTAATTCCCACTGCTCTCTACTGATATTAATTGGTGATTAAATTAATCTTCCCCAAATCAAGCCTGTTTTGACCATGATGGTAATTGGTGAGAAATCTCAATATCCTTTTCTCTACCCACTTCACATTTTCTCTATTTGTTCTGTTGAGGTGGAGAAGTAAGAGAGCAGCATGATGAGCATGTAGCAGCTAGGTTAAATCCTGTTTTTGTTAGCAGTCGTTTATGAACATTTACTGTAATTTTTCTTTCTTTTATTTTGTTTCTTAGTATCTTTAATTTTCTTTAAAGAATTATTCCCTTTCCCCTAGCCTTTTTTTTCCTTCCTTTCAGGTTGCTAATCTGTTTCTTCTCCCATTATCTCCTCATCTGCTCTTCTATAGCATAAGTCATTAAAGTCCATTGTAACTTTGCCTGGATTTGGAATAAACATGAAATGCCTGGCAAAACGTTGTTTATTTTTTCCTGTAACATTTAAATTCTCAAAATTTTGATAAACAAGTACGTCTCAAGATCTTAATCCAATCACATCTTCTTTCCTTTAAAAATAGATACTTACCTATTTAATTTTTAACTAAAAATGACAAAGCATAGGAGAATTGAAGTTATCAATTACTTCTCTATGAGCACAACACATTGCCTCAACCTTAAACAGGCTTCCTTACCTAACAAAATATCTCATATTTTATATCATTTTACATCATAATACAAAATTATTTGCATTCCTAATTGGTTGTTTAAAATTAGCCTTTCGTATAGGGCACAAACTTACCGTGTAATTAACAAATGCATTTCCCTTATTGTCTTTACATATGCATATATATGCATTTTTCTATGTATTCATGTATACAGATTTATACATATATTTGGACTATTATTCTTGCACTGTCTTCCCCGACCTTGTTAGCACATTCTCTGTAGATCATTTCTGCACCTTCTGTGAAGCCCATTTTAACTGTTTTATTTGTGAATTTATATACTTATTTATAAAAATCTTTATATGTGTACTAATCAGTTCTCCAAGAAAATCAACGTTTCTATACTGATATCATTTTAAAGGGATTATCATTAATATTCATGAAAGTCCTCTGATCTAATATTTTATTCGTATCTAATAACAGTACAAAACATAAGAGTGACACAAACTGCTAACAGGTATAAAACTGTCTGAAAGCATTATTGAGGGCCACAGACAACTACTTTTTCTAGTACTTAGTGCTTATCTTCTTTTCTTCGAAAGCTGCCAGTGAAGTTTTAGCACACTTTTCTGCAACAAGAAATCCTGCCTAGAAGTAACTAAAATTGACTATTCATCTCTTGTAGGCCACCAAAACATTCATTAGATAATATTGACTGTGAGGTATTACTGAGCTGGATTGGATTAAGACTGGCAAATTAGAGATGAAAGGCTCTGCATCTCAGATGAAATGAATTTAGTCTTCTGCTCTAATATTTTGTTCTAAAATAATTACATCAGTGTTATTTTCTGGATATGTGCTTTTCTCTTGAACATAGGATTGAGTGAACTGCAGAAGCTAATAACGATTCTGATTCATAATATACATATGCAGAGAAAGGGGAAGAAGGAAAATCACAAAAAAAAAAAGTTCTGAAAGCTCAAATTCTATGCATATGGACTTTTTTCTTACCTTTGCTTCTGAATATCGTTACAGAGACAAACCATGCCCAAAAACTGGGATGAGAAAAGGGGAAGTATTTCAGGATACTGTATAGCCCAAACCAAATTTGGAATTTAGAAAGAATGCTTAAAAGACCAACATATCTCTCTGTATTTATGAATACATGTGTTCATGCATTTGTGCAATTAATATGTAATGCAACTAAATCATACAACAGATAAACCACCAGCATATTGAAGGGTATTTTTTAAAACAAACTAGAACTCTAGGTACACATGACTAAACAAATGCTATCTTTATTATCAGTGTTACTTATTAATGATATCCCATTATTGAAAAATAATGTTGAAAGTGAGGATATCTTGTTCTTTAGATGAGAAATGCTGTGTAACTGGGTTATTCATTATTTTTCACATACTTTTAAAATTTGGTAAGTGACAATTCACTTTATTTCTTTGAGAAGAACTGTTAAAATTGAATTGTAGTTGAATACTTAAGTCTTAAATAATTAGTTCTATTAAAAATACATCACTTTCAGATGTATTTTTGTTGTGATAATAGGAACAGGAAAAGGATTCTATAAGAGAAATGTTACTAAAACAATTTAGTTCTATTTTTAATTGATTATGAAGTTCAAAGCTAAGAGTTTCTTCAAATTTGACATACTTATATTCTGTAAACAGACATATCATATGCAATACTGTCATAAAATTTTGTAGGAAAATCAACGAGTCTTACAAATTGTTTATTGAAATATACTAATTCAATCTTGATTGCAAAGACAACATACACCAGTGGCATGTAATTAGGAATCAAGGTGGAAACTTTGAATGTATAAAAAACTTTGCTTCTACTTGCAATTGCAAATATACACAAAACTAACTCATGGATAAAAATTATCTTTAATTATCCATAATTGATTAACATTAATAATTTAATCACAATCATGACTATTATAATTAATTACAATCTACCCATAATCACCATGCAGTTGACATAATTATTACCAACATGTATTACATCTTGTATGTTGCAATTCAGCTACATTCTAATTATACAAAGATACCAGCAATATACTTTACAATAATCTGTTCAAAATATCACGTATAATGCATCATGGCAGTAGCTTATAAAATCTTGAAGTTTACATATATACATTCTTTATATTACAATACTTTTTCTTTCACAGAATCAGAGAATCACAGAA
This sequence comes from Penelope pileata, assembly GCA_013396635.1. Taxonomy (NCBI): domain Eukaryota; kingdom Metazoa; phylum Chordata; class Aves; order Galliformes; family Cracidae; genus Penelope; species Penelope pileata. The sequence goes on from WBMW01005538.1 coordinate 27,458, forward strand.
TCATACAGGTTAGAAGGGACCCGTGGAGATCATCTAGACCGACACCCCTGTTAAAGCAGATTCCCTACGTTAGGTTGCAAAGGAAAAAGTCCAGGTGGGTTTTGAATATCTCCAGAGAAGGAGGCTCCACCACCTCTCTGAGCAACCTATTCCAGTGCTCTGTTCCATCAATGGAATATTAAAGTTTAACAGCAATATATGACCTTGATTATTCATATTTCTGTAATTACAGTTAAAATACCTCCAGAGCACAAAACAGTTTAATGATACTGCAGATTGTACCTATTCAAAAGAATCATAAGATTTCTCAATTGTGCATTTTAAAAAAGCTGTTCTGTACTCTGAACTTGAGTGTCAAAAGGAATAAAGGGAACAAAATTTAATGTTGTATTTTAAAAAGTTACAAGCATATCTCTGTCCATTTTAGAGGAAATAAATTGCCTTCCTGGCTCAAACTGTAGATATCCTGTCTCCCAAAATAGTCTGTAACAGGTGGTTAGGCAAAAGTAGAAAATAAAATATGAAAATACTTCATTTTGTATTTTAAATTTATTTTTGTCAAGTTATTTTTAAATTGGAAAACTTAAAAGGGAAAAATAGAAAGATAATTTAATTTTTCGTTTCCCTCCTCTTGTGTCTTTCAAGTCAAAGTATCCTGTATTATTTGGTTTGTTTAGACTAAAGTTTCTCCATACTCATCTAAAGAATGATTTCCCATTTATTGAAACAGACAGATGATCAGACAACATAAGACAATGAAACCCACTATAAATCACAGAATCACAGAATTGTAGGGTTTGGAAGGGATCTCGAGAGATCATCGAGTCCAACCCCCCTGCCAAAGCAGGTTCCCTACAGCAGGTTGCACAGGTAGGCGTCCAGATGGGTCTTGAATATCTCCAGAGAAGGAGACTCCACAAGCTCCCTGGGCAGCCTATTCCAGAGCTCCATCACTCGCACTGTGAAGAAGTTCTTCCTCATATTGGTGCAGAACTTCCTGTGTTCCAGTTTGTGGCCATTTCCCCTTGTACTGTCCCCACGCACCACTGATGGCCATGTCCATTTGCCCCCTGCACTTAAGATATTTGTAGACATTAATAAGATCCCCTCTCAGTCTCCTTTTCTCAAGGCTGCCTTTCCTCACAAGGGAGATGCCCCAGGCCCTTTATCATTTTTGTGGCCCTCTGCTGGACTTTTTCCAGGAGGTCCCTGTCCTTTTTGTACTGGGCTCCCCAGTACAGGACACAGTACTCCAGCTGAGGCCTGATCAGGGCAGAATAGAGGGGGAGGATCACCTCCTTCGACCTGCTCGCCACTCTTTTTTTAATGCACCCCAGGATACCATCGGCCTTCTTGGCCACTGGCACACACTGCTGGCTCACGGCCAACCTGTTGCCCACCAGGACCCCCAGGTCCTTCTCTGCAGAGCTCCTCTCCAGCAGGTCATCCCCCAACCTGTACTGATGCACATGGCTATTACTCCCCAGGTGCAAGACTCTACGCTTGCTTTTGTTAAATCTCATACGATTTCTTACTGCCCAACTCTCCAGCCTGTCCAGGTCTTGCTGAATGGCAGCACAGCTTTCTAGTGTGTCAGCCACTCCTCCCAGCTTTGTATCATCAGCGAACTTGCTGAGGGTGGACACTATCCCCTCATCAAGGTTGTTGATAAAGATATTGAACAAGACCAGATGCAGAGTCCCCAACTAAATAAAGTTAGCGAATGTTCACAGTGATGTATTCTAAAATATTTGTAATCATTGTGAATCATTGTGAATTATCAATAATAAAATTTACTCAGTGCAAGTGAAGGTAAATAAATAGAAAATAAAAATGCCAAGAAGCAATTCCATATTGGAAAAAGATTCAGACTACTGAGCAGGTTTTAATGAAATAATAACACATCATCATTTTGCTGAGATAAGGTGATCAGAACTGAACATAAGTCTCAAAATAACACTAAAAAAAAAGTAGAAATGATAATTGTTATGGAACAACTTCAGTATTTTATTTATAAGCACAAATATGTTGATTATAAATATTACTAAGAATATAAAGTAGTTTAAAAATGATATTTTTAAGTATCCTTATTTACCCTCATCCATGAGAAATGGAATAAGGAAGAGTGTTAAATCATGGAATGACATTATTATACAAAATATTTTGAAGGCTAAGAAAAAATAAAGAATTGTGCATCTGATTAATAATGTTAATGATGTTGCAATGTGAAGGCACTGTGGACTGTATGTCCCTTGAATTGTCTCTACAGAAATGTCTCAACAGATTTTAGACCACAAATTAACATTCTGGTTTTGAATTTCCATACAAAAAAGTCCCCTTGTAGGTGTTTAGAAAGAATATCATGCATTTTCTGTTTCTGAATATCAAGCGGATTTCTGTTAAGATGTGGTAATCGTTATGCTCATGAAAACAAAATAATTTTCATATCAATCCAGAAAAAACTTCCCCTTAAGACTATGCAGAAAACACAGATGAAAGCTTGTTACAGTAAAGACCAGCAGGAGGAAGGCACTTCCCCCATTGCCAGAGATGCCCTTGCAGAAGTACTTCACCGCTCTGGGCACTTCAGAAGAAAGACTCTCATTGTCAAGGGAGACACATATGCTGACTGAGCCAGCTTGATCTGTTCCCTGTGTAATAGCCAGGTGAACCAAGAAGCTGTGGCAGGTGATAGTTGTAGACAAGTCTCCTGTGGGATACAGAAGTGCCTGTTTGCTGACCTGAGTTACTTTCAAGAGACGTTTGATATCTACTAGAGGCTCATATTAGAGATCTTGTTTTGAGACTACTGAGCCTCACACAGCCCACAGTCTACTCTCCACTGCTGTTGTGTCATATGGGCACCAACGATGCTGTCAAGAGCACCATGAACAACTACAGAGCCCCTGGGACAGTTCTAAGAGACTCTGGAGCACAGATGGTCTTCTCTTCTACCCTACCAGTCGAAGAAAAAGGCTCTGAAAGGATCAGTTGAATCCAGAAGATCAATGCATGGTGATAGGACTGGTATTATAACTAGGGATTTGGCTAATTAGACTACGGGATTTTCTCTGTGAAACCTGGTCTACTAGAGACTGTTGGGATCCATCTCTAGGAGAATAATAACAGCACCTTCATTTACAGGCTTGCCAAGCTGGTGAAGAGGGAAGGAGAAGAGGCGAGGTAGCCCTGTACGTTAGGAAATTCCTTGAATACATGAGCTGGATGATAGTGCTGAAAGAGTTGAGTGTCTCTGGTAAGAGTCAGAGGAAAGGCCTATAAGGTTGATATTATGATGGGAGTCTATTATAGACCACCCAACCAGAATGAAAAGATATATGAAATATTCTATAAGCAACTAGACACAATCTCTAGCCCTTGTTCTCATGGAAGACTTCAAATTCCTGGATGTCTGCTGGAAATACAGCACAGAAGAGAGAAAACAGTCTAGGAAATTCCTGACAACTGGTTGACAAAGTCCTTTAGGGGATGGTCCAGAAAGTTAAAGGAGTCCAGGAAGGCTGAACCTTCTTCAAGAATGAAATCCTAAAGGCAAAGTAGTAGGCCATCCTAATGTGCTAAAAGTTGAGCCTACAACGGAGATCAGCTTGACAGAACAAAGCTTCTTTTGGAAGAAAAAGACAGATTATGAGCTCTGTAAGAAGAGGCAGGCAACTCAGAACTCACTTCATCTCTGTCTCTCCTTCATCCTCACACTCTTCCCCTGCACCAGCATGGCACCACTCCCATGAGATGCAGACCGTCACGGACTGATGCAACATGGGCTTCCCACAGGCTGCAGCTTTGCTGCATGCTCCAGCATGTGTCCATACCACGATGTGCAGTCCTTCAAGAACAGACTGCCTCAGTGTTGGTCCCTTATGTTCTGCAGCTCCTACCAAGAACCTGCTCATACATGGGCTCTCCATGGGCTGCAGCCTCTTTCAGGCCACATCCACCTGTTCCACTGTGGGCTCCTTCATGGACTGCAGCATGATCTGCTCTGTTGTGGTACGCCATGGTCTTCAGAGGGACAACCTGCTCTATCATGGGCCTCTTTATGGGCTACAGGGGAACTCAGAGCTGCTCTGACATCTAGAGCACCTCCTCCCTCTCTTTGTTCACAGACCTTGGTGTCTGCAAAGCGGTTTATCTCTGTATTTTCTCACTCCTCTCTTCCAGCTACTCCTGTGCAATGTTTTGTTCCTTTCTCAAATATTTCATTACAGAGGTGTAACCAGCATTGCTCAGCTGTGGACTGTGATGGGTCTTTCTGGAGCTGGATGGAGCAGGCTCATACAAAACAGCACCTGGTCTTTTCTTACAGAGGCCTCTTCTGAAACCCTTGTGCTACCAAAATCTTCCCACTTTAACACAGAAAATGATAACGTTATGATGGAAAGTCACTTAACTACATGCAAATACATTGATCTACCATAGCTAGCTACAGAACGGCTTAGGAAAATTTTGTGGGTTGAACTCTCAGGTTTCATCTTCTGATCACAGAGATTTTTCTGCAAACTGTCTTCCAAACAGTTGTCACATAGCCACTAGTGTACTATGCCAGCTTTTAGGCTGTGATGACTTCTGTGCCTGGCCACAGATGGGTGATGGATGGTTCCTGGCACAAACTACAGATGATCATGTATTAAAAAAGATAATGATAATTACCTAAGCACTGAGGAGCTTTTCTTTCTTTTCCTCTTGCCAGAGGGTTGAGGCTATTCCTGACCACTGTAACTGCAATGTTCCAGGTGGAGATGTCTCTCATATTCTACATGTTTTTCAGGTTTTTTTCCCATAAAGACTAATTTCTAATATTCTTTTGTATTTTCACTATCCTAAAATCCAGCCTTTCTCCCTTAATGAAGTCTGAAATTGTGTTATTTACCAGAGATATTTCCTGATGCAGGTTAAAATTTAGAAGCAGATTACTGTGCTGTCAGCCATCCATATTGGATCATAACATTTTCTTGAGAAAAACTGAGAGCCATTGACTGAACTACAATGAATCTTGAACGTCTTTGTTGATGTTAACGATCAAGAGCTGCAAATTTAATGTCCAGAAAAGTAATTGTAATTTGTTTTTATCATATAAAATAACAAAACATTTCTGTCTTTTGTAATTCTCCAGTCACTATTTCAGTTATTACAAATATATGTAAATTCCTATTCAAGATATATTTCTGTTTAGTACAAATATTCAATATCTTTTGAGTCTTAAAAACAGAAGATAAATTGTTGCAAGAATGTAGATTTTGTATTTTAAAATAATCTACCTCTTGGGTGAAAATTCACCTTACTGAGAACATAAGGGTAGGATTTATCTATCATCATTATGTAAAAATTACACTTCAAATTGGTTTTCACTATTAGTCATTTCTTCCTAGATGGTAAAATAAGGAAATCTTAACAACAGAGTAATTCATACATCTGTTTCATTGGGAGTTTAATTATTGTGGGCAGAGAGTTTTGTGAGCTTCAACAAGGGCAAGTGCAGTATCCTAAGCTTGGGGAAGAATAATGGCAGGTATCAGTATGGGTTTAGGAATGACTCTGAAGAGGAACTCTGCGGAACAGGACCTGGATTTAATTTTAAGGTTATCTAGTAGTCTGCAAGATGTTTTTCACATTCTTTCTCATTGAAGAGCATGCTGAGACATCCATTACAAACCGGAATAATTTTAATACCATACAGAAACTTCAAACTTATCAGGAGGCTAATCTTCTGACTATAAATTTAAGTTTTGAGTGGTGATAAATGTTGTAGAAACATGTAAATATTTATTTTTTACTTGCTGTAAGATAAGTTCTTTTTCAGTGTTTCAAGTACCTATATAAAACTGATAGTGACTTACACTGTCATGTGCCTTTTTAGTACAGTTCTTTATCTTGCAGCTGGCCTTAAAAAAACCAAGCAAGCAAAAAGTGAATCTTGTCTGTGGTTTTCTTAAATGTTTATTTCAACAGTATTTGAATCATTATTAACTAACTAAGCACAGAAAATTTTTGAGATTGTGCAAAGAATGTAGGCTGCCCCAGCATTTGCCATTACCTAGATTGTGTACTGCACATTTTGATATATAGATGAAAGCCACTTGTAACTTTTGGCATTTATTATGATGAAAAAAGTCATTCCAGCGAGTTATCATGAAGGCCTGTAAAAAAATGATGGCCATTGTTTTTTAAAGGTATGCTTGAGGACTCTAGGACAAAGTTAAGCAATAAATACATTTGTCTGCTGCCATCTTTATATAAAAACTTCTAAAAACTTAATTCTACCTTCAGTATTGTTTAACTTGTTGTTTGAGGATATTTGAAATCATCAAGGACCTAACTGAAAGCCAACAACATCTTCAGATAGGAGTCTGTTCACGTATTTTCTGTATTGTTTGTATACTCCTTTGTGGATCTATCATCATCATCATGATCAGGTTTCATGTTTGACATATGTTATGGCATGCTAATGTACAGTATAAATGGTAAAAACATGTTGCACTTTAACCTTAATGCCAATGGTTCTAGTATTCTAACTGATGACATTAGGCAGATGAAGAGCCAAGTCAACATCATTGAGAAGACAACAGGATAACAGTTTAATTTAATAGCATTTTAATTGATGCTTAATTATGTAATGGAGATGTACACGGCACCCAGTGGAAGCGTAATAGTCCCTCTCAACAAAGGCTATTCAAACGTGTTATGACTGAGTATGTGTTAAGCTGCATGTTCAGCCTCCTACTAATGCCATTGGTAGGAAAGCACTGCTGTGGAGAAGAATCACAGATATAAAGGCACCGGTATAAAGGCATTATCCTCTGATAATGCCTTTTTAGTCAAAAACTAAGTTCAGATTTGTTCCAAATAATCACAGATTTCCATGTGCAAACATTCAATCTAGATAAATGTTTTTGATGAATATCTGTTAGTCGATTTATACTGTACATCACTTTGAAGGGTGGCATAAAGTGAATGGGCCTTTGTGTACACCAAAGATATGCGAATTACAAATGTTTCTCTGTAGCAAATAAACATAGAAACAAAAGAACCTGAGTAGTTATTTAGGTAAGAATCTTGTAATTGTACAGTTCCCCCAATCTGTATGAGAAGCATGGAAATATGTGCTATTAAGAAGCAAAGGAACAGTCTCGCTTAAAGTGCCATGTGTATACCATTAAACACCTATTAACATCAGTCAAATTTTTGTATTATGCAGAAAATAAGTGATGAAGGGAGAGGTCTATTAGTCTAATGTAGTCTAAGCTATTACAAAATATATCTGTAGCATAAACAATGCTCATTTGATTCTGGTAAATACTGGAGTCTGCCAAAATGTCTGGTGTCACCTCTCAGTCAACCTCAATGGGCTTCAGGATTCAAAGAGTACATAAATTCCCATTCTGATTTGTTGTAGACCACATTGCCAGTACATTTCCCACATTGTTCTCATATTGAATTCTCTAGCTTGTTTGATTAAAGTAAATATTCCGGAGTAGCAACTGTTTTCCTGTTAAGGAAACTGAACAATAGATCCTTCAATCTCCTAGAATGTTTGTCTTATAGTTCTTAAAAGTTTGTATTTTGTTTTCAATCTAAATTTGCCTGGCTTGAGATTTTAATGAGATTCTTCCTAATTCTCCTGCTACATCACAATGGGGTACCCCATCAAGCAGATCGTTTGTTTAGCTGTTTAGTTTGAAGATCACACACTTTACAGAACCAGTGCCTTTGAGGGCATTGTCTGGTTCCTGATCACCTTTCTTCAACATATGATCAGGCACTACTGTATCAACAAATTCTGTGTTAATTGGCCTCTGTCACTAATCAGTGTAGTTCCTCTGCTTGGCTCCCTTCTCTTCATCATGACATAGCAGTAAAACTAATCTCTGTGTCATTGGCAAATGTCACCAGAAATTAAATATCTATTCCATCATTTCTGTCCATTAGGGGCTTAAAACAATGTTCTGCAGACCAATCATAGCAATGCCTCCTTACAGATACATTCTGAGTTCACAACTGCTTGTTGTTATCAGCTAGGTGATTCTTAAATGCTTTTGCATGTATTTTATAGAAGCTATGTTATGATTTTTGTCAGAACATTATGCAGAAACAAATATTTTAATACATATGGTACTTTCCATGGAATTTGTTTTTAAGCCATTTGCAGTTGTTAACCATAATACAAAAGCATTAAGTAGAAAATACACAATGGTAGGGAGAAATGTTTGATTTGTGTTGAAGTATGTGTTATCTTTGCTAAGTCACACATTATTACAAGTCACTTACATTTAAAGATGAAAATATTGCCTTAAATATTGCAATCTTGGTTGTCTGGGGGCTAATGGGGGGCTAATGGAGGACAGGGGGAACTATGTAATTTAGAGCTAGATATTGATATCTATTTTTCCTTTTAAAAAGACCCGATCAAGCAGGAAAGCATAACATGTTATAGTCTCTTTACTCTTTTGTAGTACATTACCACTCTTTCTACAATGGAATCTCAACACATTAAGTTACTTTCTAAATAAAAGCTTGTTACTGCATTAAATTCATGAAAAACAAATCAATATCATGCTGCTTACAATGACTGTGCTTTTTTGTAAATCAACAAATCTTCTATTAATTAATCAGTGATTTAAGTCAGCTTGTGCAAATTAATCACAGCCTGGAAAAGTCATTTGTCCTTGTGTGTTTCATTCGGACAGTGTTTGCCCTTCAGGCAAGAAAGCAGCAAGCAAATGCCAAAAAATGAACTGATTATACTAAAGCTGCAGTGAGCTGTTTGCCACAGACACAAGATCCTTCAAACAAGCTCACTTCTAACTTATAAACTTTCTGCAGTTTGTTTGTTGGGCCATGGATAAAATAGTAAATGAAAATTCCTCATTGATCCACTAAACATTTCAGTGTAATCTATGGAATAAAACACTTAGTATTGCTGAAGATGTTATAGACAGCTATGCCCAGAAATGTGAAACTAAGAAGCCATAAAATACTGCTGCTGCTGCTGCAGATCTATCAAAATAAAATGTAAACATGAGCATTTCTTCTCATTTCAGTCTAATTACATAACTTCATAGTATTGATTAAAGTATAAAACATTAATCATGAATTCATACCTACTATAGTTAGGCACCAAAGATAAATACTATAAAATATATATGGGGCTTGAGAGGGAATTTAGGAACTTCAGTTTTGAATAGGGAGTAAGAGATGTAAGGCTAGAAATTAATGTTTAAAGTTTTCTGGAGGAAATTATTTCTTTCACTATTAGGGGAAAAAAATGTGCTTAACGATAAATAACTCACCTTGATATGATTTGAACATCCTGAAAATAAATTAGGAAAATTATATCCCCCTTCCAGAAAAAGGCCAAATTCTTCTCAATTTATTTTCTTAATAGAAATAAACTCAATTATACTGTCTGAAGTCACGTTAGTGAAACTGTGTTTAGTCTGTATAGAATTGTGTTCTATGTCTCCTACGGCCTCTGTGACTCTATTCCTATAGATACCTAGATGTTATGGTCGATATTTTCTACAACAGTCAGGCTTCTCTGCTCTCAGACTCCTTTTATTTCTTATTACCGTCACAGTTCGCCACATCATTCCCATGTTCTCAGCTACTCCTATGCTCTAACATATGTTTCCTTTCCTCTCCTTGAACCCTTCTTCTGTCCATTCTCATATTATGTTTCCAGTGACTTTTCCATGTTCTATGGCTCACACACAAGTCTTGGGCTGACCTTCTGCCTTTCCTGCTAAATCTGGTGCGTATCTACCTGTGATGACTGGAGGACACAAATTGAAGAAAACAAAAACTGAGCTTTTGGATTTTATCTCAAAAGGAATTTCCTAAAGTCTCTCCTGAGCATATTATCTGCTTTCACCAAACCTGTAGAAACTTAATATTTCTGTGGTCTCTTTTCTGCATTCTAATTTAGTTTTAAATTTCCTGGAAGATAAAACATGTTATTTGGGACAAGAGTGATAGATAGCTCTGCATAGGCTTCCTTTCCATAGACAGTGAACTAAAAGTGGATGAAAGGAATAATGCTTCCTCTGCTTTCATTAGAATTGAGATAAACACTGGGGACTCCAGGAGACTATGCAGGTTGGGACAACCCTTATGCATAAGACTAGAGTTAGGATGCCTGCAAATCACTAAACAACTTCACTCCATAATGTCTAATAAATGCAGTCTTCATAGATCCTTATTTATAGGTCTTTTTAACTGATGAAAATAGCTGTTGTAACTATTCAAAGATTTTAATCAGGATCTGAGTGAATACTAATTCTTATACTATTATGAAAACAAATCTGACTACAAAAGCCTCTAACTAATCATATTAACTGCGCTTTGAGAAGTACTTATAGAAATTAAGCAATAAGATAAACATATTTGAGAAAATAGACATACTCAAAGTACAGTCAATGCGTTGCATATTTTTCAAGGAATCTCAATGCAATGATGTTAATGAAGAAGAGTCAGTTGCCAATTCCTGACTCCAAATGCTCAGATAGTTTTTATGTAATTTTCTCTTGAAGCATTGTCGTCTTTGCTGATCAGTTGATCAGCTGTCTCTTGTATACTGTGTATCTTGTATATTATTTAAACTAATTTCTCCACCTATCCACGTGACTCAAACAGACCTAAAGAATACTGGATAGTGCCAGAAACCACAAATTAGGAACAATAAACTCTACTGAGTCATTTAAGGGTGAGAGCAAGCGTATTGGATGATTTGGAGTTATACACCTAGTTTTGAATGATAGACATGATAATGAATGAGGAATGATATGATACAGTATTTTTCTTTGGTTTCCTACTATTTTCTATAGGTCACCCCTATGTTATCCTTTATTACAGAAAATATGTTTGGAACCTTCAACTGATTCCTAAATATTATTTTTAAACCCAAAAAGAAGACTAGGAGATTTTAACAACTTCAGAGTAATGTAATTTCAGATAACTGTAAATTATTTTAAAATAGCAACAACATAATGCAATGTGATGAGTTTCATATAAACCACATGCACAGTGAGTATGCATTTGTATGACTTAGTAAAAGACAAATCCAAATGCATAGAAAGGAAAAATTATAGTAACAATTTGGCTTGGCAATTTTCTCTTCTAGTGTTGACTCTCTTTGGACAGTAAACCCTTCTTTAAGCATTTTAAACATTTATCAAAATTAATCGAAGTTGAGGGCATGCTTTACTTCTTAAGTAAAAGTTATTTTCTGTTTATAAAATTAATAATTGGAAATTCTCTCTTTACCCCCTTAAGGAAAATCAAAACTCATTCTAGCTGAATAATTAAACTCTTAATGATTGTCATCCTTAAACAAAATGACTTTACACTTGTCTAGTGATCAGAGAAAGCAAGAGAAAGAAGAATGAATAATAATTCCTAGCTGTAACTGTGCTATTAATTATGGTTTCTTATTAATCTTCATGTAATTTAGATGTCTTTGGATGTTTATTTCAGTTATTCCTTCTGGGATCCTGTTTTAATTGATGAGATTTGATAAAATCTTGCTCCAAGGTTTCCAGCTTTCAGTAGTGCTACAGGGGATGATAAATCCTGCTGAAACCTAAAGGATTCTACCAAGGTGTAGGGGCTACACAGATGCATTGAGTGACTAGGATTGGGACATTATCAAAAACTTAAATTAGAAACAGGTCAAATCACAAACATGGCATTACCATGAGATGCACAGGGACAACACTCCTTTGCACAAAATCATGAGGGAAAACAGGAAATAGACTTTATAAATATCAGGAGGCATCTATTCTCTTCTCTCTCTGTGCACTCTTATGGTGTCTTTTCTGATTGATAGATTCAATCTCTTGTGGGTTAGTGTGGTCCAGTACTGTCTTTGTATCTGTCTTTCCCATCTGTCACCTTTTACAAGCACAGTGCTATACTAATAAGTTTCCGTGCCTATGGGGCTGCTCTGGCTTTAGCAAAATAGCTCTTAAGATCATGGATTATAGATAATTTAATAATGGAGATGTTCCAAAGAGCAGCGACATATGTAATGGACCAACAACATACTTGTAAAAAGAGATGGATTCAAGTGGTTAAAAGGCAATGGAGATAGCCAGGAATCCTCTAGATCATGACAGAGTGAATAAAAAAATCACTTAAAAACCTGGGGAAGCAGAATATCACTTGACAGAGCAAAAGAACTACTGAATACTGGAGTTTAAAATCTTTATTTTCTCTGTTCATGACCTTGAGTTTTGTGCTTTTGTTTTTTGTTGTCTTTATTGAAGTATAGAGAATTTGTTTTGTAGTGAGGAAAAAAAATAAATAAATAGAAAAGCAAGCAGCGAGAAAAAGCTGTTTTCAGCTACATATGCTGTCTTTCACCAGGAAAAAAGCAATCAAAAACTAACTCAAAGTCATCCATTACATAATGCATCAAACTGCTGATGGTAATAGACATCTTGCAAGCAATATGACATATGACACACTAGGCTACTCACAGTTTGGCTATGCCCCTGTCAACTGAAAACTCTATCTGAAATGGTAATGATTTGCCGTATGATATATTAAAGGAATTTCTTCATTCTGAGAGGAAAAAAATAGAGAATGATGAATTCATTGGTTCAAGTGTTAGGGGAGACTTTCAAACTGTAAATTAAAAAATCTTTCCTCTAAAGTAAATAAACAAATAAACATAGCAAACAGGTAAACAAAGGAAGGAGATAGGGAAAGCTATGGCATTAGAGTGTCTTTGAATCCATGGAGATTTTGTGCAGTTATCCCTCTATACCATGAGTCCAGTCTTCTTTAGGAGATTATTCACCAACAGTTTTTCTGTAATGCAGTTACATTGTCCACAATATAAACAAAATATTACCATGCCTAAACAGTAGGAGATAGAATACTTTCAAAATAATATTATTTTCTTTTTTTTGCCATAGAAATAATTTGCAAAGATTTAGTTAGAATCCTCTAAGAGCAGTGAAAATCTTCTGTCAAAAATTCAGAAGAACTAGAAGGAAAAGAATATAAATATCATCATACCAGAAAAAAATAAATACAAAATAAGAAGAAAGATTCAAAAGTTAATATTGTATAGACAATAATCATTGTAATGAGTAGGAAAATACATGGCAGAATCCAGCTGATTACTAAATGACCTTGAGAAGGTTTAAGGCAAGTACCTGAATCTCCAGGCAGTAACTGGGGGAGCAAAATCCATCTCACTGTAAGTGAACAGCAAGTTTGAGACCATCTGATGAGATGAATTCATACAAGTTTATAGGGCAATACAACATGCATTCCAGGGTCCTGAAGAAGCTGACTGATGTAGTTGCCAAGCCACTCTCCATCATATTGAAAAAGTCATGCCCGTTAGGTGAAGTCCCCAGTGACTGGAAAAAAAGAACCATCACTTCAATTTTTAAGAAAGGTAGAAAGGAAGACCCAGGAAATTACAGGTTGGTGGGCGTGGGAAGGTCGTGAAGAAGATCCTTCTGGAAGCTATGTTAAAACACAAGCAAAGTGAAGATGTGAAGTCAGCATTGCTTCACCAAGGACAGATCATACCTGTCTGATTTGGTGACCTTCTATGATGAAACGTCAGCATCAGTGGACAAAGGAAGAGCAACTGATGTTGTCCACCTAAACTTCTTCAAGGCCTTTGACATGGGCTCACACCACATCCTTATTTCTGAATTGGAGAGATATGGATTTGAAGGTTGAACTATTTAGTGGATAAAGAATTGGTTGGATGATCACAGCCAGAGGCTTGTGGTCAATGGATCTATGTCCAGGTCGTACCCCCCAGAAGTCCATCTTGGGACCATTTCTATTTTAACATCTTTATCAGTGACCTAGACAGTGGGACTGAGTGCAGTCTCAGCAAGTTTGCTGTTGACACTAAGCTGAATGGTGCAGCTGATACAGCAAAAGAAAGGGTTACCATTCAGAGGGACCTGGACAAGCTTGAAAATTAGGCCCACTAGAACCTGACGATGTTCAACAAGGCCAAGTGCAAGGTGTTGCATTTCGATCAGGACAATCTCAGACTCATTGAGAGCAGCCCTGCAGAGAAGGACTTGGAAGTTCTGATGAAAAGCTGGACATGAGCTAGCTGTGTGAGCTTGCAGCCCGAAAGGCCAACGGGCTTTATCCTGGGCTGCATCAAAAGAGGGGTGGCCAGCAGGGCAAGACAGGTGATCGTCCCTCTCTACTCTTCCCTCATGAGGCCCCATCCAGAGTTCTGTGTCCAGGCCTGGGGCCACCGGCACAAGAAATATCTGGAGCTTTTGGAGCGAGTCCAGAGGAGGGCCACAAAGATGATCAGAGGGCTGGAACACCTCTGATATAAAGGAAGGCTGAGGGGGCTAGAGTTGTTCATCCTGGAGAAAAGAAGGCTCCAAGGCTTTTCAGTACTTAAAGAGAGCTTATAATCAGGAGGGAGACCAACCTTTTTTGCACAGTCTGACAGTGATAGGTCAGGAAGTAATGGTTTTAAATCAAAAGAGGAGATTTAGATTAGATATCACGTGGAAAATTTTCACTGAGAGAGAGGTGAGCCACTGGAACAGGTTGCCCAGAGAAGATGTGGATGCTCCATCCCTGGAGGTGTTCAAGGCCAGGTGGAATTGTTCTAACCCAGGCCATTCTGTGTTTCTATGATTCTATCTTTCTGTCTTACTTTTTCCCTGGTAGCAGCTGAGAAGAAAGCCATCTATGAGAAAGGCTTAAAACCAGTAGAATCCAAGGCACACATCTGCAGAAATTTTAAATACTAGTAATGGAAGACTCTTCTGTGGGGACAAAGACAGTCCATCTGACAAACAGGCTTGTGATCCTAGATGGTTTGATGTTTGCCAGGAATTCACATCTGGGATGTCACTTCCCAGGGCTTGTGGCAATGCTGAACATTTTGTAATTCCCTGGATTCTTCTTCCATATCTCAAAGATAGCTGTGGCATTTCCTTTCTTCTAGTCTTCATGAACCTTCGAAGTAACCATTACCTTTTCAATACAATAGAGAGTGGCCTTGTAACAATGTTGACCAGATCTCTCAGCACTCATGGGCACAATTCATCGCATGCTGTGGTTTCATGTATGTCAAAATAATTTAAATACTCTCTCTACTTATTAAGCAGTAATTCTTTAATGCTCTAGACTTTTTCACAGGTCATGTGTGTGAGCTTTATCGGGAATTGCTATTCATCCAGGAACTTCTTATTCATCCATACTCACTTCCTTCCAGCTCTTCTTAATATCCTCATCATGGGGACTGTTCTTGAACTTGGAGGAGGTAATCTCTGAAAATCAAATAGCTGTCACAGATCTCTACTTTCTCCTGGACTGTCTTCCAAGGAATTCCTGCAAGCAGCTTCTTAAACAAAACAGGTTCTGTTCTCTTTATCCTTTATTTCTTCCACACCCTCAGGATACTGAACTTGACCATCTCATGATCACTATTGGCAAGATGGACCCTGACCTTCGCATCTCTGATTATTTCTTGCTTTCTTGCAGTTATCAAATCCAGCAGTGCAAGTCTTCTCATTGCTTCCTCTCTGCCCTGTATCAGGAATTTGTCACCAAATTTCTTCACCATGAGGGTAGTGAGGAATCAACTGCCTAGTGAGGTTGTGCAGTCTTTCTTCATCATTGGAGGTTTCTGGTCCATACTGGATAAATCTCTGAGCCACTTAATCTATCAGAGATGATTCTGCTTTGACCAGAAAACTGGACTAAAGACAAATTGAGAACCTAAATTATCCTGTGATCTTATGAT
This sequence comes from Penelope pileata, assembly GCA_013396635.1. Classification (NCBI taxonomy): domain Eukaryota; kingdom Metazoa; phylum Chordata; class Aves; order Galliformes; family Cracidae; genus Penelope; species Penelope pileata. The sequence continues at coordinate 43,230 of WBMW01005538.1, forward strand.
TCTACATGAAAAAGGGAACTTATCATGAAATAAAAGTTCTTTTCCAGAAAAAAGAGTAGAAAATTCAAAACTGATAGGAGGATATGTTATAGGTTTGTACTAAAATATAGCAAGAGAGAAATAAATTGTCAGAGAACATTTCTCAATCCACAATTCTATTGTAACTATATGGATGCTTTGATAGATATTAGAACATTTAGCATAATATGTGGCATAGAATTTAACTGCAGTAAGGAAAAAAAAATGAAAAGATTAAACTGAGCAGTATTTTTACTCATTGAGACAATTTCTATTTTCCCAGCTGTATGTGAAGAACAGATTTCTATTTTTCTTCATCCATACCCATACGCATCCTCCGAAATAAAATTGCACCAGAAAATAAATATTGAGTTAGATTAATCACTGGTAAGATTCTATATTCATTGGTTATTTAGTCACTGCACAGCCTGGGCGGCAAAGATTTGTGAAGAAAAAATGATTCAAAGATTACCCAGCTGAAGCTATTATGGAAGTGAAATTTAAGAATCTGGAATTATTATGAATGTGATAGTTCACCTGTTTGCCAGCTGCTGGCTGTGGGCATATGCACTGGAAAACAAAGTTTGCACACCATCAGAACTTTTTTTTTTCCTAATTAACCAACTCAAATTTTCTATGTAAGTTTCAAGAGTTATATTTATATTTGTATGTGTTACATGCTTGGACATTCACAGGTGATGATACGTAATTTTATTTATTTTATATTTATTTTATATAATTTTATGTCCTGTCAAAGCAGTTACTGTAATAAAACACTGTTCCTGACCCAGCATATTTTTATCGCTATTTCTACCAGCTAAGGGTAGGTAATGTACTGAAATTTTCAATGACACTTTTTTAGGTATAATCCTGTTAGTTTAATTTCCTATGATTTGAAAGTTGCTGATTAAAATATTAAGGGGGTAAAAAAAAAACAGTTTTCTCGGTGTAGGTTTTCTGCAGCAGATCCTGAGGTTTCTGTGCAAAAAATCACAAGCAAAATCTTTTAACATACTCAGAAATAATATGAAAAAGAGATTAAACAGTGATGTGATAAAGTTTTCTACTGACAAAATTTATTAATGCACTCAAAATTAAATCTGACTCTGAAGAGACACAAAATAATTTCATAGTATACCAAGTGATTACAAACAATGGGCAAATGGTATCCAACATCTGCAAATGCAAGGTTGTGTAAATAGTGAAAAAAGATTACACCAAGTATACATATGGAATAGTAGTCTCTAAATTAATCTTTACAATCGAAAGAGATGTGGAGCTCACTATAGATAGTTCTCTGATAGTAGCTTTCAGGGTAAGGGCTAAAGTTATCTCCCAGTAGCTCTCAAAATGTACAGAAACTTTGGGAACCGCATCTGACAGATTGAGTAACATTTAAAAGCATGTTACATAGTTTTGCCTTTGATGACCAAAAGCATGTTTTAATAAGAGATTAATTATACAAAATCAGTAAAGAAATACATTGCTAAGGATCTGGTTCTAGTCTTTGAGGGATCAGATCTCTCTTCAAACATCTATAGATTCTTCCAAAACACCTCCAGAACTTACAGTTTTGTTAGAACTCCAGAACATGTTGTGCTTTGGTACCTGTTCCAAAGCTACTTCTTTCATTTCAGGATGCTATTGTCGTGGCTATTTCCAGTGCTTCACCTAGCAAGCATCAGTGTAATATGACTTGTGAACAGTATTTTCACCAGGGAAAGTAAAATATATCACCAATTTCAGCTGTCTCTTATTCTCGGTGACCATGCTTTCCAAGATTGTGCATCCCAGAGGTGATTTCTATATCTGTACACATTCTTTGTTGCAGGAGTGTACATTGCATACAAATCCAGGAGGAACTGTCACATCTACAGGAGTCCAATGTGTCATTTTTCATTTTTTTTTCCAGACTTCTCCTACCATTACTTTTCCTTGAGTAAACTCAGGGACTTATTTTTCAGGGTGAACAGCACATATGAATTTGATAGGAATGTAAAAAGTGCTAAATAAATTAAAATTCAAAGGTAAATGTGAATTTTAGTCCTTAATGAGTCAGTGAATTTAGTCATTTTTACTTGATTTCTCTCTGTTGCTCCAAACTATCAAATAATACTGCTTCTCCTTGGTGGCTAATGGATAAGGAAAGGCAATAGTGAAAATAAGATCAACTTTCTGATCACTTTGATGGTTACTTCATTGCAGTATGAAGTGAGAGTTCACTATATAGAGGTACTAGACAATTGCATTTGTGTTTTTTATCAAATATTAAATAGCTTTATTTAATCCAAGTTCAAGAATGATCCATCTCAATGATCAGGATATTAGATAATTCATACTCAGGATCTGAACTTGATACAGTATGGCACAGATCACCTCATGTGGTCTCATTTGTCAAACCTACAACAAGATTTAATAAAACAAAACTATTTTGTCACCGAGACAGGAGCTGTGAAATAGTGGGATAAGCATTTGGACATGCAGTGGGATAGAATTCCTAGTATAGTTTACCTGTTGGAGAGCTGACATTGTCCTATGACCATGAATGACCACTAAATGAAAGAGTCCATCAGAAATCATTTCTACTCAGAGCAAATAAATTATTTCAGAGTCAAAGGTGGAATTTGGACTTCCTTCCACGTGCAAAAGTGACAAGATGACTGTGACAGCAACTAATTCATTCTGTAATCCTGAAATATTTAAAGCACAATCTTTTTGAAATGATGCACATCATGAATGTAGCGGAAAGAAAGGGTAAAGGTGTGGCAGTGAAAGCTGAAAGTTTTGCAGGGCAGTATGCAGAATTAAAAACATCAACATGAAACACCTTGAACTGAGAAGGAACAGCTCATTCAACCATTGCTGCCCAGATTTTGGTCAGCAGAAAGGGTCTTTTCCTCGTATCTTGAGTAAAAACAGCATGTGCAAGACAACAAGCAGATCAGGCCTAGCAAGCATGACGTCATGAAAGGTAGGTCGTGCTTAACCAACCTCATCTCCTTCTATGACTAGGTGACCCAACTAGTAGATGAGGGAAAGGCTGTGAACACAGTCTACCCAGACTTGAGTAAAGCCTTCAACTTTTTCTCCCACAACATTCTCCTGGAGAAGCTACCGTTTCATGGCTTAGATCCTTCACTGGGTAAAAAACTGGCTGGATGTCCAGGCGCAGAATAGTGGTGAATGGTGTTAAATCCAACTGACGACCAGTCATGAGTGGTATTCCCTGGGGTCAGTAGTGGGGCCAGTCCTGTTTAGTATCTTTATTGATAATCTGGATGAGAGGATTGTGTACCCTTAGTAAATTTGTAGATGACACCGAGTTGGGAGGAAGTCTTGATCTGCTTGAGGATAGGAAGATAATCATAGAATCATAGAATCATAGAAACACTAGGTTGGAAAGGACCTACAAGATCATCTAGTCCAACCGTCCTCCTATCACCATCCCTACCCACTAAGCTACTAAATCATATCTCTTAGCACCTCATCCATCTCTTAGCACCTCATCCAGACGCTAGGGACGGTGACTCCACCACCTCCCTAGACAGGCCATTCCAGTGCCTGACCACTCTTACCAAGTTTTTCCTCATATCCAGTCTAAATCTCCCCCGGCGCAACTTGTGGCCATTCCCTCTTGTCTCGTCAGGAGTTATCTGGGAGAAGAGGCCGACCCCCTCCTCACCACAGCCTCCCTTCAGGAAGTTGTAGAGTGCGATGAGGTCTCCCCTGAGCCTCCTCTTCTCCAGACTAAACAATCCCAGCTCCCTCAGCCACTCCTCATAAGACTTGTGCTCTAGACCCCTCACCAGTTTNCTCGGTGACCATGCTTTCCAAGATTGTGCATCCCAGAGGTGATTTCTATATCTGTACACATTCTTTGTTGCAGGAGTGTACATTGCATACAAATCCAGGAGGAACTGTCACATCTACAGGAGTCCAATGTGTCATTTTTCATTTTTTTTTCCAGACTTCTCCTACCATTACTTTTCCTTGAGTAAACTCAGGGACTTATTTTTCAGGGTGAACAGCACATATGAATTTGATAGGAATGTAAAAAGTGCTAAATAAATTAAAATTCAAAGGTAAATGTGAATTTTAGTCCTTAATGAGTCAGTGAATTTAGTCATTTTTACTTGATTTCTCTCTGTTGCTCCAAACTATCAAATAATACTGCTTCTCCTTGGTGGCTAATGGATAAGGAAAGGCAATAGTGAAAATAAGATCAACTTTCTGATCACTTTGATGGTTACTTCATTGCAGTATGAAGTGAGAGTTCACTATATAGAGGTACTAGACAATTGCATTTGTGTTTTTTATCAAATATTAAATAGCTTTATTTAATCCAAGTTCAAGAATGATCCATCTCAATGATCAGGATATTAGATAATTCATACTCAGGATCTGAACTTGATACAGTATGGCACAGATCACCTCATGTGGTCTCATTTGTCAAACCTACAACAAGATTTAATAAAACAAAACTATTTTGTCACCGAGACAGGAGCTGTGAAATAGTGGGATAAGCATTTGGACATGCAGTGGGATAGAATTCCTAGTATAGTTTACCTGTTGGAGAGCTGACATTGTCCTATGACCATGAATGACCACTAAATGAAAGAGTCCATCAGAAATCATTTCTACTCAGAGCAAATAAATTATTTCAGAGTCAAAGGTGGAATTTGGACTTCCTTCCACGTGCAAAAGTGACAAGATGACTGTGACAGCAACTAATTCATTCTGTAATCCTGAAATATTTAAAGCACAATCTTTTTGAAATGATGCACATCATGAATGTAGCGGAAAGAAAGGGTAAAGGTGTGGCAGTGAAAGCTGAAAGTTTTGCAGGGCAGTATGCAGAATTAAAAACATCAACATGAAACACCTTGAACTGAGAAGGAACAGCTCATTCAACCATTGCTGCCCAGATTTTGGTCAGCAGAAAGGGTCTTTTCCTCGTATCTTGAGTAAAAACAGCATGTGCAAGACAACAAGCAGATCAGGCCTAGCAAGCATGACGTCATGAAAGGTAGGTCGTGCTTAACCAACCTCATCTCCTTCTATGACTAGGTGACCCAACTAGTAGATGAGGGAAAGGCTGTGAACACAGTCTACCCAGACTTGAGTAAAGCCTTCAACTTTTTCTCCCACAACATTCTCCTGGAGAAGCTACCGTTTCATGGCTTAGATCCTTCACTGGGTAAAAAACTGGCTGGATGTCCAGGCGCAGAATAGTGGTGAATGGTGTTAAATCCAACTGACGACCAGTCATGAGTGGTATTCCCTGGGGTCAGTAGTGGGGCCAGTCCTGTTTAGTATCTTTATTGATAATCTGGATGAGAGGATTGTGTACCCTTAGTAAATTTGTAGATGACACCGAGTTGGGAGGAAGTCTTGATCTGCTTGAGGATAGGAAGATAATCATAGAATCATAGAATCATAGAAACACTAGGTTGGAAAGGACCTACAAGATCATCTAGNGCAGAATAGTGGTGAATGGTGTTAAATCCAACTGACGACCAGTCATGAGTGGTATTCCCTGGGGTCAGTAGTGGGGCCAGTCCTGTTTAGTATCTTTATTGATAATCTGGATGAGAGGATTGTGTACCCTTAGTAAATTTGTAGATGACACCGAGTTGGGAGGAAGTCTTGATCTGCTTGAGGATAGGAAGATAATCATAGAATCATAGAATCATAGAAACACTAGGTTGGAAAGGACCTACAAGATCATCTAGTCCAACCGTCCTCCTATCACCATCCCTACCCACTAAGCTACTAAATCATATCTCTTAGCACCTCATCCATCTCTTAGCACCTCATCCAGACGCTAGGGACGGTGACTCCACCACCTCCCTAGACAGGCCATTCCAGTGCCTGACCACTCTTACCAAGTTTTTCCTCATATCCAGTCTAAATCTCCCCCGGCGCAACTTGTGGCCATTCCCTCTTGTCTCGTCAGGAGTTATCTGGGAGAAGAGGCCGACCCCCTCCTCACCACAGCCTCCCTTCAGGAAGTTGTAGAGTGCGATGAGGTCTCCCCTGAGCCTCCTCTTCTCCAGACTAAACAATCC
>WBMW01005540.1:0-24026 GCA_013396635.1 Penelope pileata
CTGCCTGCTCAAACCATAACAGTATTATAAAGAAACTCTGAAAGTCTAATCATGCTTAGTTCAATCATACAATAATCCACCTGTTTGCAGAGTAGATGAGTGAACACTTTGAAGTAAGTGGGCTAGTCATTCATGTCAGTGGACACTAAATCAGATGCCAGTTATAATATTTTAAATGTCAACATCATTAACCTTATTAATTCTTTCACTGGAAAAGGAAAGGTAGAAGAATGAATCATACTAAAAATAAATCACCCAAGCTACTCTAGCAGACTGGTTGTTAAGGATTACTTTTATAGTAGGTAATGAGGCTAAAGCAGGAAAAACAGTTTAATAACCCTAGTGCTTAATTTTCAAGAAGTTATGAAATATGAAATATTTTTATAGTACAGAAAGATAAAATAAATTTGTCTTGAGTGCCTTCATATATAATTACAAACCTTACCAATTAATGTGTCTATTACAGTGGGAGGGGAAAGAAAAAGAAAAAAGAAGAAAGAATGAAAGGCTAAAGGAGAGACAAAGACAGGAAAATGCAGTCAAGAAAAAAAGATTTCTCCTTGAGTAAACTATCTTTGTGCTTTCATCAGCACTGTTTCACTATACGCAATGCACAGACACACACAAGGACTTGCTTACATGACATTATACACAGTTTGTACACCAGAATAATATGTTCCTGCTATGTCATAAAAGATAGCAACACGGTGAAACTATATTAGTTTTCTTGATATAAAGTTACTTAAGCTAAAATGTATTTTAAAGTATTATTCAGCCCACAGATAAGGAGAATTAGCAACAGTACGCAGAGTAAACTAAGCCAGAGAAAATCAGCATCTTGACACAAAAGATTAATCGTTTTCTCACAGTCAAAAATGCTCTAGCATTTCTACCACAATTTAATTAAGAAGTAAACTTATTGCAGTTTAATTTCAATTGAATGTTTTTTTTGGCAGTGTTGACAACAGCCCCAGGTAACACTGCATCACAGTCATATATGCTGTACCATAATTGAATATGCAGTAAGTACTGGACAGGACCAGCTCTGTGAGTCGAGGACCCATGAGGCAGGTAAAAGGGGCTGGGATCTGGGAAGGGGCTGTCAGAGGGGCAGCGTGCCAAGCTCACTACATGAATGCTTATGAACTTGAACATTGTGTGCTTGTGCTAGCGACCTTATGTCTCCCCCAGCCAAAGAAGAGAGGGAGAACCTAAGAAGTGTGTGGTAGCCTATGTAGCCAGGCATGTCAGCATCTTGCGTGTATCTCTGGGCATCCCCCAGACCAATATGAGACCACTGGACAGCTGGACCTCAACAAGCGGGAGGAGTACAGCCTGCCAGCTGTGGCAGGAGGTGGTCACACCAACTAGCTGTTAACAGTGCCAATCAGCCTTTAACTATGGTGATGTGTCTCCCGAACTCAGTCAATTTCTCTGCTAATATGTTTCAGATTTTCCTTTCTATTTTTCTTTTCTTTTTTTTTTTTTTTTGCCTAGTACTCTCATATGCTGTCAAGTCACGCACAAAGACTCATGGAGCTTTGTGGTTGACCTAACATCAGAAAGCCAGTCTTCATTAAATTTATATTTGAACACCACGATGACGATCAAGCAGTTTCTCATGAGATCCATTCCCTATGTGAGTAAATACCTGCTCAGTGTGTTCATTTTACAAGCTGTATGAAAAAAGAATGCTGGTAAGAAACAACGAAATGAAACAGAAATACTAAGATTACTGTGACACTAAAAAGAAAAAAAAAAGGCAAAGGGCTGTGGGCAACAATAGCTTTAGTATAGTTCCATAACACACCTGGAAAAGAAGAGAATTAAAGCTAAGACAAAATCAGAAAAAGTCCATACTGAAGCTGAGGATGCTTTTGTCCCTTCTCAGCAGCCAATGTCAAAAGAGTGTAATTAAATTTTATGCTACTGTGAGAGCACTGCATGAACTGTACACATTTTATTAGAAGGAAGTTTTGAAGTCTCTCATTCTGCTGAAAGAGATTTACCATTATGGACCCTTTGAAATCCTCAAATTATCTGTAGGCCTCACTGAAATTAATGCCCCCAGTATATTTCCATGGAAGTTGCAACAAAGAGCACAAAAACACTATTTGATAAAACAAACTACCAGCTACAAAATACTATTTTTCACCATTAGTTACGCATTTTCGCCAGCCATGAACAAGAGCCTGCATGCCACACTTCTAAAAATCTTCACCAGCAGAAGTATCACACAGTTTCACAGCCGCTGTGATGGCATAATTGATAGGAGAATGTTGTCCATGCAATCCATGTTTCATCAGCCCCAACAGATGGAAGTTAGAAGACTCCAAATCCAGACTATACTTTGGGTATGGTAGGACAGTCCAGCCAAGATTGGCAATGCGCTTCACAGTCTTCAAACTGAAATCGGGCCAGAGATTATCATGTTGCAAGAGAAAGTTTGTCTTCTTCTCTGGCCTGACTCTGGATGATTAAGCCTTCAGCTTAGTCAGCTTCATGGTGTAGCAGTCAGATTTGATGGTTCATCGAGGTTCCAGGAAATCCAAAAAGATCATCCCTTTCCTATTCCAAAAGACAATGTGCATCACTTTATCCTACTGACGGCTGTGCCTTGAACTTTTCCTTCAATGAGGAACTCACACGGTGCAACTCCATGGACTGCCATTTTGACTCCAGCACACAGTGGTTACACCGCATCTTGTTGCCAGTAATGATGCAATCTTGCAAACCTTCAGCCTGGTATTGGTTCAATAGGTCCTGACAAACTTGCATGCGGTCTTCTTTCTCCTCCTATGCGAGCATTCATGTGACAGCCTGGCACAAACTTTGCAATATTCCAAAGTTGACACCATCGTTTCCAGTGCATTGAAGCCAATATTCAGCTCTGTACACAGTTCTCTGGTTGTAGTACACTGATTTGCATGGATGAACTGATTGAAACAGTCTTCATTTCATGGTGTGACAGCTGTGTATGCATGTCCAGAACATGGTTTGTCTTTCATGTGGCTGTTGTCACTGCTGAAACGCACCACCCACCACCTCACTGTGCTCATGTCCACTGTTTGGTCTCCAGAAATGTTCAGCAACTCTCAATGAATGTCAATTGTTGCAATTTTTTCAACATGGAGAAATTTAGTTCCACTTCTTTCCTTCATACACACTTCCATGTCAGAATCCACTTGTTCAGACTGCCCCTCTGCTGCCATCTACCTCATGGCAACAAAATGTAATGAAATGTTCAGAAGGTTCAGCCTCTACTGCCATACCACCAACATCTGCCTCTGACAGTGTGGATGAACATAATAAAAACAGGAGGCATTACTTTTGGAGCAACCTTGTACTTTGAGCCTACTCACAGCCAGTGGTTTTCTCAACGGGAAGAAAAAGTAAAGATCACTTCAGTGATATGTCAGGATGCTCAAATTTAAAATATTCAGTGCAAGGAGAAAAAAAAAACAACACAAAAACTCAAGCAACTGTAAATACTCTATCACAACTTCTTTATCATGTATTTGTAGAAATAGGTTTAATCTTAGGTTGAGATTTATAGTAATTACAGCTGTAGATGTAAAAAGTCTAAAGAGCACTAGATAAATAAATAAATCCACATCTGTGATTGCAATGTCTTCAGTTCTGTGTTATTGTGCAGGCCTTTTTGTCAATGAGTAATTTTTAATGCAAAGAAGAATAAATGATTTAGTCTGCTTATCTCAGAGAAAAAGAAGTATTATATGGATTCCAGAATGATTAGCTCAAAATACAATATCTAATAAAAATTATGAAACATAGATTTCTCATTCTAAGCAGATGTAGAAAATACCTGGGATTCCCACTAAATCATAATCATTTGGATTCACCAACTTACAAACAATCTTTGTTTACACTATTTATATTTCTCCAAATAATGGAGCATCATACTGTGAGAATCCTACACTCTGCCTGATGAAGTGACAATAATCAGTAGGTGGTTTCCAAAATTATAGTTAACACTGCCCACACTATTCATTAAAATGGTATAATAATTAAATTTTTTATTTCTTATTAATACTGTGATGTAACTCAGTTTCATTTATTCTCTATGTATTACTTCCACATTTGTTAAAACAATCTTGTGTCAAAACAGAGGACACCACTAGTCAAGATTAATTTAATGAAAAAATTTAGAAGTCACAAGTCTTGAAAAGTTTTTTTGGACTTTTAATCAGAAAAAAAATCAATGTTCTCAGCTGAAAGTCAATGTGCATCACATTCAAGATGTTCCAAGCATCTTCCAAACAAAGCAGTCCTTAAACCATGATCTTAATGTAATTTTCTACTTAAAGTAAGAACTTCTGTGAATAACGTAACTCCAATACAATAATCTGTCCTACCTATATAGAAAAAAAAATCCCTTCCAATTATACTTTATGGTTTTTCTACTGTTCCCATTCTTGAAATATGAGATCAGTGGAATATCAATATATAAGTGAATATATGAACATTAATTGGGTGCAAGTAGATAAAGGTTAGTAGAAATACATGCTGTGTGTCTCAGAGGATGATACACCCTACTGAAATCTTACAGATTTTGAAACATGTTCACTAAACACTAAATAGAACTCCTGTCGAGGAAAGAAAAAAAAATAACTTAAAAAATAACCCACAAACCAAATGTCAGAGCTTTTTGTTGTTTTTACACAATTGAATCTAAAATATGACTTTTGAAAGTAAAATTTGAAACATGACACAAGGACATCAACTTCAGCAAATCTGAGACTAAGAAGTTCCTCAGAAGTCCTGCTTGTTTTGCAACTAAAATGCATAGAAAATGGAAAGAAATTGAAAAAGCAAGCATTTGTCAATACCAGAAAGAACTGATCATTATATATGAAAGTTACAGTCAGGGAAGTTTGGATCAGGTGTGAGAAGGATTATGAACACACTAAAATGCTCATTTGAAGAGACACTGAAAAAACTTTTTTACTTTGGAAGAGAGATGAACGAAAATAAGCTTGGCTGAAAATAAACTGCTGAACCATGAAGAGAAGGCAGTTAGGAAAGTTCTGTTCTTCTTGCCTTTCAGCTCAAGGGAAAAGGGCATTTGATTCAAATTCATGAAATTGTACCTGTTGGATATTTTGCTCTATTTGCATTTTTTTTTTTTTACATTATTGAACAAAAATACATATGTATGCATATATTTGCTCTGGCTTCGTTACTAAAAAGAATTCATACACAAGAATATTCTGCTTTTGTATATCCAAAGAAGCTGAATGTAGTTCATATTGTTCTACAACTGTCATATATACACCTTCCAGAAAGCATGAGTGAAATCTATAATTTTTTAAATGAAATTTTTGCTAAATATTTCTGTTACATCATTGAAACGCAAAACATCCTCTATTTAAACTTGTGACTGACTTCAAACGCCGAATAGATCAGGTAAACTATTAGCACTTCATACCCGTTCCAGCTTACAGATTTTCCTTAGTTTGATGAACCATTTAGTTGTGATTGCAGTTGACACAAAGGTGACTGATTTCTCTCTGCTTCTCTATTTACTATATAGTTTGTTAACTGTCATTGGAGCATTTTTTATGCTAATGTTGTAATGCTGAAATGTCCAGTGTCATCAAAATCAACAAAGATTAAAATAGGTACTTTTATTATTGAATAAGAGTATTATGCATGGAGTTAATCAGAGAGGTTTAATCAGCAAAAACTCTGTACGTAATCAAGTCCTTAAAATTTGATTATCTGGTTTACTAGAACTGATTTGAACCCAATCTAGTGTTGCTTCTAATACATGTAATTTCTATTTACGTTATTTCTTCTAGGTCTAGTAGTACATCATCTTAATTGTCATCTTTGATTACACAATTGCTTTTATTCCAACGTTCAGACCTATATCTTGACAATTTTCAGGTGGTTAAATTACTCTTTCTTATATCATCATCCATTGACAAAAACTATTGACTTTGGCTGTGTATTATAAACTTAACAAAATTATTAAACCATCAAAGCCATGAAAACAATTCACTTGGAACAATTCTGTGTAGTATATACTTTAATGCCAACACACCTAAGAAAACAACTTTGAAGAATCCTCATGTTATACAACAAAATCATATAATTAACAGAAAATAAGTGTGATAGTAAAATAGGGAAAAGGAGCCAAGAGTCAAGAAGATAATTAAGAGAAGGAAAAGTACAAAGAAACCTGAGTAAGATGTTGGACTTACAATTTTCCTAGACCAGATTTTCAAAACACTAAATTTTTCTTGTTCTTATCCATGCCATAGACAGACACATAGGCTTTGGCTGGTAGGTAAAAATGCTAATATCTATTTTGTGAAAGGATTCTGTCTTCTGATCTTGTCAAACCAATAACTTCCTGGTCACAGCTGTTCTTGGGAACAATGAATTTTTTGATCATAGGTGGTACATATTAATGGATATATATTTTAATACACAGTTTTGTTGCTTGATTGCTTCTATCCCAAGTAAGCTTAATTCTAGAGATGTACTCTTACTGTAGGTTATCAGCAAGGTTGATATTCCAAGACAGGAATCAGTAACTGCCCATAGCAAAAGCTCTAGCCCTTTTTAGGATAAGTGTCTCATTTTATTACAGCTTAGTTTGATACAAATCTATCTGTGAAATCATGATTTGCATTGCACATTACAATTATTCATTGTGTACAGCCTTTTAACACGATCTAGTATTATTTGACCGTCAAGTTCATGTTACCACTGTTTTCAAAATTCAAAAAAACTTTTCAGCCAAAATGAAGACAACAAAAATCTATGTCCTTACAGTACTTCTGCTAGGTCTTTCTACTTTGGATACACTAGTCACTACTACTCAGTCACTAGTGCTCACTAGTACTTTCTGCCAAAGTGGCAAGAGTATACATGTTCCTGTAGTGTTTTTCATCCCCACAGATGAGGGCTTATTCTAATGCTCCAATGCTAAGCTGGAACTAACCATATATTTCTAATTAATTTACACAGATATATGCTGCTTTTAATACATTTCCTCTATATGACTGACTGGATACCAAACTATGTCCAAGACATCCTATTGTTGAGTATGTATGGATAAACTGAGGTGAGTGAATGTATAAAAACAAAAGTTTCTTGAGTTTCTTGTAATCCAATTTTCCTGCCTTATAAAGGAAAACACTGTTCCTGGAATTTTGCCATACCTGCATGGCCAAGGGAGCTATAGTCCCAATTCACATCTAAAGGATGCTATTCCTGTGCCTACAGAAGTAACAGTGACAACAAATCACCCTCCTGAAATCCAATCAGGATAATAGATTTAGAATGGGAGAGTTACTACAACAAAGCTCCTGAAGATGTGAGGCTAACAAACAAGCAGAGTGCTGGAAGAGGGCTATTACTATTCAGAATGAAGAAAGCGAGACAATATGGTTGAGAAGAGCTTCTCTGGTTGAGAAGAGCTTCCCTCTGGTTGAGGAGGGGACGGTCCGGGAGCATTTGGCTGGGATGGATGTGCACAAATCCATGGGCCCTGATGGGATGCATCCGCGTGTGCTGAGGGAGCTGGCGGATGTGATTGCCTTTTCGCTCTCTATCATTGGACTCGATGATCTCTTGAGGTCCCTTCCAACCCCTGCAATTCTGTGATTCTGTGATTCTGTGATATATGGTAAAATTTCCCTGGGAAAATGTTTTGCTCTTGGATAAACCAAACTCTGCCACAATACACATTCTGTTACTCCTAACCAAGTTTTTATTGTAAAGATAGCTTAGTTACAAAGATTTTGATAGTGAAATATGGTTCTAATAGACTGAAAATGCTGAAACAGGAAATTTCTTGTGTAGAGATGGTTTTAGGTAACATGAACACCTTCAACCAAGGGATCAAAATAATTCAAATATAAAAAAAACCCAATTTCCTATTTTACACAGTTCCAATACCACAGAATCACAGAATGGTTGAGGTGGGAAAGGACATGTGGAGGTCCCTTGTCCAGCACCCTGCTCAGGAAGGGACATCCAGAGAAAGCTGTCCAGGGCCATGACCAGTCAGTCTCCTTTCAGAGGAGACTCCATGGCCTCTCAGGGAAACCTGTGCTGGTACTCCATCACTTGCACAGTAAAGATTCTTTTCCTTGTGTTCAGACATAACCTCCTGTGAATACAAAGATAATGACATGTTAACATATTTGCTTAGACTGACTTGAATTATTTGTTCCAAAGCCAAATAGACAGTAGAAGTTCAATTAATTTACAAATTACGATACAATAGGGAATTTTACCCAGGAAGTCCAAGAATGATGACCAGACCAGACGACAACCTATGCTTATGCTGTTCACAACAGTCTCGCTGTAAATCTTCTACAGTTGTGAAGACTATTTATAAACTATTCACCATCCAAAATATAATGAATTTAATGAACATTTAGATTAAACAAATTCATATTTCCTTCAGTATGTTTTTTTTTCCTAATAGAATTCCTAAACCAAACTCAAGCCATTCCAGTCACAGCTAGAACAGATTGTAAGATTCCAAACTGAAATGGCATGTAGTGGTTTCCTGAAGACTAACAACGAACAATAGCATCAAGCAAAATTCAGAATCATGGGAATTGCTCTAGCACTTATCAGGTTTCTCTTCTGTGATATACAAAATGCAGCACTCTGTCCCAGAATGGATCCTCCTTTCATTTTGTTATTTTCTGTACAGCCACAGTTGGTCTTTAAGTTTCAAGTTTGCTTAAACTGAATAAAGAAATATTTTCACACTTTTTAAAGTGTGTCTCTTTCAATGCTTTAGGCCCACAAATATAACAAAGAAAAGCATTATTTGTGGTTAGAAATAGTAAAGTCACTTTGTTCTTCTAGCTGTAGCAGCAATGCATACTCTAGAAGACAAGTAATCTTGATTTTTTTGATCTTTTATCTTTTTTTTTTTAATTTTTATTATAATTATAGGCGGCTGTGTAGATGAACACTTAGGATACTATCTAAGATCATCATTCTCATTTAAAAAGAAAAGAATAAAAGTTTCCACACTTTTTGCAGTCAGGACGAAACAAAGAACTATAACAAAGTAAGTGCAGCACAAGCAGGCCTGGCAAAGCGGTAGAATGCAGATTGGAAAGGGTGATATAAAAGACAGTTACCTGTGAACAGTGATGGCTAGCAGTTTTGAAATATTTAACTCAATAGCAGTGAGAATTTTCCCATTGAGTCCACAAAAGAAGTCTTCACTAATGTTAATGATGTGAGTAAAGACTATGAAATTTGTGTTACTTGCTAAAGAGTCAATAAGACTGCAAGGTAAATGCTATCTACTAAAATATCCACATCGGTAAGAAGACATCAGTCTATACTTAATATCTGCATGACTGAATTTCATAGGATAATTTACATTTTTCAAGGACACCCATTCCATATCCAATAATCCTGATTAGGAGAACTAAAGTTATTTGAAACTGCAGTACAAAAGAAATCCCAACCTCTTAATTACAGCAAAAAATGACCTTGGTACTACAGATACGTTCGCTCTATTCTGTGACATTCAGATAAATCTTGCAATGTGAATCAAGCACCACATTATTCCAAAGTGTAGTCATAAATTTGTACCTGCTTATGTATTTACTGAGTCATATTCTAGATGAAACAAAGTTCTCATTACTTCCATCATCACTATATGTAAACACACTCAAATGAGAATGCATTAATGGTGGACTGCATCTAGTCTGTGAGAAGCAACTAGGCAGAAACAAAAGATTGCCAGAAATCATATTGACTGCTACACAGAGTCGAAAGGTAATTTCACTGCAGACAACACTTAACAAACCTTCTGCAGTCAAAATATTCCCTTATAAATTCATTCAATCGCTAAGAAATAGTGCAAAATTTGGAAGTGATTCTACAGGAAGAAAATAAAAAGAACTACAGAACTATGTTCCAACAATGCAAATGTACTATATTCAAAGGCAGTCAGTCTCAATTGAATTCTTCAGAAATAGAGAGAGAAGCAGAGAGAAAAAAAAGTGAGACAAGACCAAGACATATCATTTGTTGGACAGTTAAGTTGTCAAAGCTAAAAGAAGACAATGACCCTCTACAAACAAATCAGAGAGCAGAAAGTTTTGAAAAGGCATCACAATGCCTACAATACAGAAAAAGGTTTATATGTTGGGAGAGAATATTTTAATTAAAATAGTTATTTTAAGATGGAACATTTGCAATGTATAATTCAGATAATTTTAGCAGCATCAATAAATTCAACAAAAAAAGCATGTACGAGAAATAAGATAATAAGTGAAAGGTATGCCATACTTCTATATGGCTGAATTATGTCTTTATTTCAACTTACAGTAAGGAACCAAGAAGCAGAATAAAACCACAGATATTCCACTAATCTCAAAATTGATCTCTGCTAATATAACTTCTTATTAAAGCATTTCATGCTCAGCGCATATCATTGTGCTCACTTTCTGATTCTCTTTGGCATGAAAAACAAAAGGATCACTTTCAATGCAGCTTTCTAGCTAAAAATCTAAAAACTAACAAGGAAATATCACCATTTCCTAACTATATGCAGCAGATAGGGAGATACATATAAATAGCTATACAATTTCTAGTGAAATTAACAGATACACTTTTTGACTCAGGATAGCTCCATCAAATATACAGCTATTCATAGTTGTTGACATGAGATTTTTATTCGTTTGAATAATTTACTGTAAAAAGTTCATTACTACTCCTCGATTATGTGTTTAGTACTAAAACTAACAAGTTTCATGACTGCATGTTAGTTTTCATTTTTTAAAAAAGAGTAAAAATATCATGCATACATTTCTGTTAGCTTTATGTTAGAAAGCAGACAGCAGGAAGCAGCTGAGCCTCGTGATGGAATTTAACAAACAACTGAGATTGGGATGATCTCTTTGGTCCTTTAGCCCATGTCTTTGTTTCAGTATTATATATTCATCAACAAACTGATTAGACTTCACATCCTGAATTGCTCAGGTTTTCTTTCCCTCATTATTCTAAAAATGAAATCAAATTAAAGACAAAGAAGAGAGTAGCAATGTAAATGAATGAAATACAACCATGGTAAACAAACATGTACAGTGCTGCAATTAACATCTGCAGCAGATCTGGACCCCTAGATGACTCTCCATGCACATGCAACAGACAAAAATAAATTCATAAAAATGCACAGTTATGTACACAAACACACACAAAAACACAGTATGTACATGTAGTGTTAATGTGGAGATATCATTTTCCACAACCTGAAACGCAAAAGTTCTGTATCCCACAGACTACTTCTCAAGTATAACGCACACGTCTATTTTCAGGCTACGTTCTGCTAACATTCACCTCAAGAAAAAGATTTTGTTTACATAAATTTATATATTTTCTCACATAGGTTCAAGCATTTTGTTCTGTGTTCTGCTTTTTCTTTTCCCTGAAGTACATTTGTCTTCTTTATTGCGATATGCTAGATATTGCCCTATCTTCATTTTTCTTTTATAGAATCATTGAATTATTAAGGTTGAAAAAGACCACTAAGATCATCTAGTCTAACTGTCAATCCATCACCACCATGCCCACTAAACCATATCCCTCAGCACCATATCTACTCTTTTCTTGAAAACCTCCAGGGACAGTGACTCCACCATTTCCTTGGGCAGCCTGTTCCAATGCCTTAACACTCTTTCTTTGAAGAAATTTTTCCTAATATCCAGCCTGAACCTTCCCTGTCACAACTTAAGGCCATTATTTCTCATCCTATCACTAGTTATCTGGGAAAAGAGGCCTACCCCCACCTTGTTACAGCGTCCTTTCTGGTTTTCAGGTAGTTGGAGAGAGTGATCAGATCTCCTCTGAGCTTTCTCTTCTCCAGACTAAATAATCCCAGTTCCCTCAGCTGCTCCTCATAAGACTTGTCTTACAGATGCTTTGCCAGCTTTGTTGTTGTGGTCTTCCTTTTATTATTATTATTTTTATTTACTTTTATTTGTTCATGTTTGTTTTTACCTTCCACATACGTCCTTGAGCAACTTGGGTATAATGTAACTTTTGCAATCATTTTCATTCACTTCTTCATATTTTATGGTCAATAACCGTATTTTCTTATTCTCAGTCTTTAAAAACAGTAATATGTCTCCTTCTGTTGCTTCTTCTTGCCCTTCCTCTTCTTCAAGGCTCAAATGCAGATTTCTCTTCTTTCTTCTTTGGATTTTCTGGCTGTCAACATTTGCTTATTTAAGGCTTTTGCCTAACTCAGATCTGACATTTCTAAATGATAATGGCAAACAAAATCAGCATTTACTGATTTTCTTCAGCATAAGGTTGAAGGTCCATTTATATCACAGAATCCCTTCAATACAGTGATGAAAATTTAACCTACAACCAAATCGTTGACGATCAATGTCATTTATGGAGATAGGACTTACTGCTACTTCCTCAAGGGCAAAGGCCTGATACACGCAGTTCTCAAATTGCTGGGCTAATCAAATCAAAACTTTCTGCCTAAAGTATTTTGGCAGTAAGAACATATACAACTAAAATTAAAAAAAAATAAAATAAAATTGAGAAACTCCTTTCTTGCTACATAGATTGTAAGACATTCATACCGGCCCCACACAAAGCAGAGACACCTCTTCCTACATTACCTTTGTCAAAGATTTTTTTCACTGACCAACCTTTCTCTCTTGGTTCCAAATGGAAATCTTGGATCTGATCAATTCTGTTTGCAGGGAGGTCCAAAGCTTAAATCAACATCAGAGCTTTAATGATTTTATTAAGCTCTGGTACAAGATTACTTATATTTCTAGCAATTCATTCTTATGACTCAGTTGTTTGTTTGTTGTTGTTGGTTTTTCCCGTGTTATACATAAAATAAACTAAAATAAAAACAGTCAAAATTTGTTCTCCTCTTCTTTCTGTGCTTGTAAGATATAAGCCTGGAAACTGTTAGGCAATTTTGTTCTTTGCCTTATAATAAATTATAGTCTCCTTCTGCGGCTGAGCTGCCTGGTCCCTGCAGCGTGGATGATGATTCTCTGCTATTATAATATACAATGTGGGGAAGCATTCAAAGAAATCTAAGGAAATGTGATTTCTTCTTCAACAAACTTTATGGCATTTGTTAGCGTGGCTAAAAGCAGACAGAAAAGTAATTTTGCTACTACTGAAAAGAC
The DNA here is from genome assembly GCA_013396635.1 of Penelope pileata. Classification (NCBI taxonomy): domain Eukaryota; kingdom Metazoa; phylum Chordata; class Aves; order Galliformes; family Cracidae; genus Penelope; species Penelope pileata. The sequence continues at coordinate 13,182 of WBMW01005540.1, forward strand.
TGAAGTAAGATGTCTTGTCCAAGTGCAAGGTCCTGCACCTGGGTCGGAGCAATCCCAGGTACACATACAGGCTGGGCGGAGAACGGCTTGAGAGTAGCCCTGAGGAGAGGGTCCTGGGGGTGTGTGTTGAAGAGAAACTCAACATGAGCCGGCAGTGTGCGCTTGCAGCCCAGAAGGCCAACCGCATCCTGGGCTGCATCAAGAGAAGTGTGGCCAGCAGGTCGAGGGAGGTGATTCTGCCCCTCTACTCTGCTCTTGTGAGACCTCACCTGGAGTATTGTGTCCAGTTCTGGGGCCCCCAGCACAAGAAGGATGTGGAGCTGTTGGAACGGGTCCAGAGGAGGGCCACGAGGATGATCAGAGGGCTGGAGCACCTCCCCTACGAAGACAGGCTGAGAGAGTTAAGACTCTTCAGCCTGGAGAAGAGAAGGCTGCAGGGGGACCTGATAGCAGCCTTGCAGTACTTGAAGGGGGCCTACAGGAAAGCTGGGGAGGGGCTTTTTACAAGGATAGATAATGACAGGACAAGGGGTAATGGTTATAAACTGGAAGAGGGTAGATTTAGACTAGATATGAGGAAGAAATCCTTCACTGTGAGGGTGGTGAGACACTGGAACAGGTTGCCCAGAGAAGTTGTGGATGCCCCCTCCCTGGAAGTCTTCAAAGCCAGGCTGGATGGGGCTTTGGGCAACCTGGTCTAGTGGGAGGTGTCCTTGCCCATGGCAGGGGGGTTGGAGCAAGATGATCTCCAAGGTCCCTTCCAACCTGAACCATTCTATGATTCTATGATTCTATGATTCTATGTCTATGAGATGCCAACAATAACAAAAATTCCTATTTACAGCAAACACACATGAGGCAATAGACTGGGATTCTGGACCCCTTAAAGAATGCATCAATTTTACCCTTTTGGAAAAACAGTCTATTCACTGGCTAATAACAGGAACTTTACTCATTCTTTACAGCAGCCACAAGGCAATATCACACACTTGTTCATGCAAGAAGCCCTGGAAATATAATACAGCAGCAAGAACAGGTTATTTCCTATGACACCATAATCTGTCTTCAGAAGAAAAGAGAGGTGAAAGTTTCAGTCTTAAATGTTTCTTTCTATTCCAATGCAAATAATCACAATAACTGAAATGGTGAATTAACTGAAGTTGAACTTTTAAACCACATCACATTTGAAGTGAAATGATTAAAGAAGTCAATGGAATACAAAAGATTATTTTTCTTCAGACAAGGAAAGGTGGTAGCCACTGCTAATCACTCAATATGGTACAGAAATGCCTTTTTTCCCTCAAATATTGTATATATTTTACTACACTAACACAAAGTTTATAGACTGAATTATTTAAATATGCCACTTTGGAAGATGTTCTATATTTCTATTTGGTTTGATTTGTTCAATCACAGTTTGTAATTGTTATTTTTTTTTTATTTGTCTGGTATTTGCTTGTGAAGGTTTTACCATATTTACAACGTCACTATGGCTGATGACCTAATTATGCAAAGTTCTTTGCTTCAGCCTTTACTGGGAGTCAGGCTTCCCACATCTCTCACACCCCTGAACCTGTAGGTGGGGGTTGGGTGAGCAAAATCCCTCTCATGGTAAAATAAGACAAGTTCAAAACTGCCTGAATAGAATGCAAGTGATAAAGAGTTACAAGATACAAGCCTTTGGGCCCAACGCCATGCATCCCAGAGTCCTGATGTAGTTGCCAAGTCACTCTCCACCACGTTCTAAAAGTCGTCACTGTCAGGTGAAGTCCCCTGTGAAAAGAAAAAGGGAAACATCACTCCCATTTTTAAGAAAGGGAGAAAGGAAGACCTGGGAAACTGCAGACTGCTGAGCCTCACGTCTGTGCTGGGGAAGATTGTGGATCTGATTCTCCTGGAATCTATGTTAAGGTACGTGCAAGATGAGGAGGCAGTCTGAGACTGACTTATTACACAGTCAGAAAGTGATAGAACAAGGTTTTAAATTAAAGAAGGGGAGATTTAGATCAGATCTTAGGAGAAAATTCTTTACTTGGAGGCTGGTGAAGCACTAGAACAGCTTGCCCAGAGATGCTGTGGATTCCCCATTCCTGAAGGTGTTCAAGACCAGGTTGGATGGGGCCCTGGGCAGTCTGATCTGGTGGGTGGCAACCCTACCCATGACGCAGAGGCTGAAACTAAATGACCTTTCAGGTCTTTTCCAAACTAAGCCATTCTATGATTCTAATTCTACAATTTCTACATCTCTTTTCATCTTCCCTCTGGAGTTCTCCCTTCTTTGAACCACTGAAGATTATTTCTCCTCTGATCACAAAGATATCTTTTAAAGCTGCCATCTTGAACATTTAACTTTTTGTGCACTTGAGTGCAATTATCATTTGCTTTTTGCTGCAGATGTAAATAATTTTAAGAGAACGTCAATGTCTAGATATCTTATCCACACATGTATTAAGATCAGCAGGTTTTACAAAACATTTATCAACATAACATTTGGAGTTTTCAGTCTTTTGGAAAAGTGCTGCTGCAAATACTTTTCTCTAAATGTAGTGGTATTCAATTATTCAAATTAATTTAGGTTATAATAGCTGTAGTAAACATTGTCCATTTTATTAAAATAATTTTGAATGCTTTTAATATCTTAAATACTTAGTAAATTGGGATATTTTTATTCACTGCATAGATAAGAATTTTTGAGTAAATATTGCAAAATAAAAAATCTGATACTGCTGTTGTTAAGACTAAGCAAAAGTATACATAATTTGCTAAGCTGTCAGAGTTTAAATTGAATCTAAGTAATTCTGTTGTAGTCTAGACTATATGCTGAATAACTGCATAGACCACAAGCTGTATAACTTGGGTGTTAATGTGAAAAGAAAGAGAAGCTCTGCTATTGCTTGTGCTACTTAGGAAACCATAAAATGTAAAAAATAATAATAATAATAAAAAAAATGCTGCTACTGTGCAACTGACTGAAGTCAGTATCATTTGTAAGACCCTTTCAGAAGAAATACTTTCTGCAGGGAAGAGGATAGAGTCAGTTTACAGTGTATATATGCTACAGGCAGTAAAAGGAAATGTGAAAAATAAGATTGAAATCCTTCACTCCACATCATGTCTGAAGTTGGAACGATTTGAACTTAAAACCGCATACACTGTCCTGTAAAATTGATAAGCATGTTTTGTAGAACTGAATTTCAAATCATGTTATAGAAAGTCCTATCTTAAAGCAAAGAATGCATTTCCTAAGTTAATGTAACTTATTTAAGATTTTTTCCTTCTTTACTCAGACAGTAATATCTCAAACCTACAAAACTGCCTTCTGAATTCAGCCTATCTTTGCTAACTCTCCAGAACACAGCCAAAGAAGGGTAATAACTTGAATCTAACATTTTTCCCAGGGAAATATTTGCTGTTGGACTACAGGAACATCCAAAATAAAACCAGTTTGTGTGCTGCATGGAGTTTTCAAAGAAAGCCTCCCACACATTACCTTTCTGTACACAATAAAATTATCTCCTCACCATGGGAGCCAAGATTTCTAGACTTGCAGTGTTGCTGTTTGACTGCTCTGCAACAAATACAAGTACTGCAGAAGCAGTGAGATTTCTAGTCTTCCAAATGCTGACATTCTCACTAGCATAAAGAGTGAAGATCAATAACATTGAATATGTAAGAAAACAGCAGACATTGCCTTCTCTCTCAAAACGAATAAATGAGCATCATACGAGTCTTTTTCCTCCAGAGTTCAATCCACTGAAGTTACATCCTTAGATATCTAATCTTTTGATTAACAATAATAAAGATATTTTAAATGCATTTAAAAGTTGTAACAGCCAAAGCTGAAAAGATTCCAAAATATAGAATTGCCTGTGAAAATCATGTTTTAAAGTATTATTTCTATTGCATTGATATTAATAGCAAAAATCTTTTAATAATGTTTGTAATGGTGCTGTTATTTCTATAGTAGTTTGACCTAAGTAATTGTCTGTTAAGAAATTTCAATTAATCATTCAAGCACTACTTCTCCTGTAGTCTGAGATATAGGATATTGTTTCTACTTATGTTTATTTTTTTAAATGTTTGTACTGAAATATTATATTCAGATTTATATTCTGATTATGAAACAGTCCTTCAATAGAACAAATTAAATCAAAATATGGGGAATCAGTGAACCTCACTTTCATTTGTTACCTATGACAATTTATGCACAAGTAGCAATGTAATAGTCCATCTTTTGTTAGCTGATGGTATATTCATCTCTTTTTGATATTATTCAAATTTCCCATGTAAGAACCAAAAAAAAAAAAAAAAAAAAAAAAAATAAAAAATTTTTTTTACACAATTTTAAAAAAANTGATAATCCTTGTTTATCCCATATGCAATAAAGAAAAAAATAGAATAGAAAACCTTTTATCTTCATGGAAGTCTTTTTATACAAATGAGAAAAACATTATTTCTCAAAGTTATGCTTTTTTATAAGATGACTAACAGTAGTATATCCTCTTATTCATTGGCACAAAAGTTGCAGATACATGAAATTCTAGCATGGGAAACCTGCCCTCAGTAAACACATTTAATTCATGGACATGGTCTTCTGTATGCTTATACTCACAGCCATCTGTTGCGTGGGCACTGTTCCCATTCACAAGTTGATTGGAAATTTTCATTGCACTGTTCATGCCAAGCAACACAAACAGTACATCACAACTTTCCCCTGTTGTAAGAATCCCTGTTTTGCTGTTTATAATCCACTGACACAAATGCTTCAGTTTAGTACACTGGGAAAATGTATTTCAGAAAGCAAAATCTGAAAAGTAGGAAAATTAGTAATGAGTGACAAAAGTCCTGCTGCCAGTAGGCTCTGTTGGAGTGAGCAGTAGGGAGGATAACAGTAATAAAATAATAGTATTTGCCTGAATTCACCACTGAATTTACACAAAGATAAGTTAAAAAAGAAGTAAAAGATCTCTTCAGTGACAGTACCTTAGGGAACAGTGTGGAGCTGCATCAGAGGAGGGTCAGGTTGGGTATTAGGAAAAGGCTCTTTATTGAGAAGGTAGTTGGGCACTGGAACTGTCTCCCCAGGGCAGTGGTCATGGCACCAAGCCTGCTGCAGTTCAAGAAGCACCTGAACAATGATCTCAGAAATATGGTTTGAATTTTGAGTGCTCCAGAAGTTGGACTCGATGCTTTGGGTATCTTCTAACTTGGGATGTTCTAAGATTCTATAAGCTAAATATACATTTCTTCCTTATATATAAAATTCCTACTTTAATCAATGGGAATTTTTTCATTTTGTAACAGTATGATATTGAAAAAGTCCTGAACTATTTGCATGACTTCTGTCTTGACAACTTTCAAACAAAACTAGACAGTGAACCACAACAGCATAACTACAGGACAGGAAAAAAGGAGTCTTCTTTTTCTGGAAATAATACAATGATAGGCTAAATCCCTGTTGATAATTAAAACAAACATTAAGGGAAGACTAGATTATAACAGCAACATGCAGTCTAGGAAGAACAGTAGAATGATTTGGAGGGAATTTGTTCTCCAAATCCTATCTGCTGACACATTTTTTTCAAAATCTAAAACTTCATATTGCCTTTCAATACAGTTCCTACTTTGTTATATTTTAAAGTCACTAAGTATTCACTAAGTATTTTCTTTTTCAGAACATTTGGAACATGGTAAGCACATATCACATGAAGTGCCATAAAGTACAATCTCTCAAAATTATTTTCAGCAATTATTGTAAATATGTACAATTCAGGAGTACATCAAAGAATGCTTCATTGTTTTTAAACAATGAGTTAAATATAAAGCTTACACATAATGACAAACAAAAATATTATTATGTTACTAAAACACTGTTAAAGCAATTAACTAAATATATCCTTCAGACTAAGTTACACAGAAAATAACAGAAGACAACGGTCGTATTTTTAAGATACTATGGTGGTAATTGGGTATCCTTATTCAATAATAGTGAATGACTTGAAAAAATGATTCAAATGAGAGCAATGTGACTCAGTTCCCTCCTTCTAAGCTGAATTCTGCCTATGTCCCTAGAGATTCAGCCCTAGAGAAGCAATTGTACCTTGAATTGACAGAAGAAACCTCCATCTTTTTCTATCTGAAATCGTTAAATTCTGCTTAGAACATAAAAACTCACACTGTCAAAAGGTGCAAGAAAGTAATGAAAAATAAACTGACAGCCTCAGCAGTAGCAAAATGAAGCTTATTACAAAATGAAGCTCATCTTTCTATGAGTTTTCCAGGAAAACTAAACTTGTTTCCCAATTTGTTAAAGGGAAGCGGAAGAAAAAGATATTCCTTAGAATCTTAAAAAACAAATAAACAACAAAAATACAAAAAATTTAGAGATTAACTTTGTACCTTATTCATCTTTTTTTCCCCTCTAACCGTTGTAATTTCTCTGCATGAATTTCAATTCATATAGACCTTTTGTGAGCTTCCAGAGCAAACAAGAATGAATGACTTATTTTAAACAGATTCAGTCATGCTTTCCAGAGATTTGCATGCAAAAAAAATGTAAAAAAAGCAAACAAAAAAAATATATTCTTCTCTTAAATATGCATTTTGGCAAAATCATTCCATTTTTATTCTCACATAAACAAGTGAAAAATAAATAAGAACATGGAAATCTGCCTGCTGCTCTCTTACCTGCAGCTATCATCCTCTAGTAAGCACACAGATTCCTGCTAACACATTTCTAGCAATTCTTTAAAAATATAGAGTATTTTTGACAATCCTGTAGGAATACACAATTCTAGAGGTTTTTTTCTTTTTTTTTTCTTTTTTTTTTTTGACAGAAACAGAAGGAATATGTTAAATAATCAGTCAAAATTCTTTTGAAATGGATCACTCTCCCACTCCCAGCACACATTACAAATTAATATTCATTCTGTGTGTATTTCCCAGCACAACCTCTGCACAGTGTTCAAACAGCATTTAATGAATCCTACACTCTATACTTATTCACTGTAGCTTTCTTTTTATTTTCATGAAGGCCTATAAGAAAGAAAATTACAGCAGACAAAAATATAAGGTGTGTTAGGATGAGATAAGTTACTTTCAGAAAAGCAATTTCAATTATTACTAAGTCTGTGCCAGTGCTTTTCTGTAGGCTTCAAAGAGTACTTATAAGAGCAAAGATGATGTTTTTCTCACTGTCAGCAACTGTAGTTGTGCAGGAATTAGTTGGTATGAACCGCCATAGAGATGAAAATAGCATTTATATGGGGAGTGCAAAAGAAATAAGATGCTGTTACCTAAATTATTTGAATTAAATTTTCATTGGCCTCACTGAACGTTAATCACCAAAACAGTTTGTCTTCATATTGCAACCAAAAGATCCTCCAGTTATCAGACCATGTCGACCTCAAATTCCTGTTCTTATACAACTACTTAGAATTGTATAGTCTAAATCAAGCCATTTAATTTTAAACATATGGTGCATTCTGAAGGAAAAAGAAATTATTTGCCAACACTAAAAATATATTGCAATATTATCAGTGTAATTTACCTTCCAAACAACTCCTTCATATCAGATTTCTACAGGGAAAGATCCAAACATGAGAGTTTCTTCCTAAATACAAACTTTTTTTAGAAAATACAAATGGTGAAATAATTTCACTATCTATTTTTTTAAAAAAAAATTTCTACTGATTTACAAGTGATTGCAGTTCATACCTTTTTCAGTCCCTTTTTAAATGTGTGTTATGTGGTGAAATACAAAATTGCACCTAATTGTTTCTCAGTATTGTTCTTAAGAAAGCGGTAAAGCTTCATACACTGTAAGCATAAAAGATGCTATCTACCACTCCTGCAGAAAATTTAATATCCAAAAAGAGAGCATTGCTCCAGATGTTGACTAGAAACTCTATTCTGTTGAGATAACCTTTTTTTTTTTTTTTAACAGATTGAAAAGAGGTTAGCTGAGTGTATGTCTTCAAAGCTGAAATACATTTCTACTAGCTACTTTTCTTTATAAACTCATTTGCTGAATATATTTTGTAAAATATACTTCTCAGGTTTGGAATGGCCCTTGCATCAGAGAGTAACATCAGAGAGAACAGAAAAGAGAATCTCTGTCTGGACACCTTTAAAACAACCTAGTTTTCCAGTCTTGGTAGGAATTAATTTTCTTCTGACAATGCTGCATTTCGATGATATTTCTGGTTTCCTAACTTTTAATAATAAATTGGTCAATCAAGTCTTAGCACACCATGTTTCTTTGAAGGTTCTACCTTCATAAAAATACATATCCATTTCTAGACATATCTCTTCATCTGTTTTCACATAAAATAAGGTGCTGATTTCTGGTCTACCTCTATTACCATTTTGTGACACTAATTTAATTGAAAACCCATACTACAACAAGTGCTTCCACCTTATTCAAAATTCACCCATACATTTTTTCAATGCATCTTTGGTTTTAGACTGCTCTATTTCTTCAAGATGCAGCAGAGCTGCTGGGCTACACCCCAGTTCACATCAGAACATGTTAGGAAATCTTAAAACTGTCCTGCATCAGAAGCTGATTATTCCCTGAAACTGGGAAATCTTCCTATACTATAAGCAATACAGTTGTCTCTGAATGAACACATCCTTTCTAGTTAGTGGATGTTCTTCAAAGAAAAGTGATATAACGTCTTAACACTGTGAGAATGTTTCTGATGTTATTACAAACTGGCACCATAAAAACGTCTTCGTTTTTTCCATGACTCACCTTAACTTCAAACCAAATGACCAAATGATGTCTAACAGCTGGTTTTCCTTCAAGCTGCTGAGCCTGAAGTTCCTGTGTAGCATAGCTGATGTTTTATTCTCATCTGTTTTACTACAAAACAATACATTCTCTCAGTATAATCTTTTGCTTAAAAAATGTGTGCTTTTTACTAAAATAATAAATATTTGTAAGGGATAGCTTTTATTTTATTTTACTTTTTCTAGTTAGTTACTGAACATGTGCTTTCCACTATCAGTTCACTGGACAGTACCAGGTCCATGGAATTAAATCCTAAACCTAATAATATCAGCAGAAATGTTAATGTGTACAGAGACAGAAGTAGTTTCGTTTCCTTTGCAACTAGCAATCCAAATTTTCTTTAGGAAATTTTTATTACATTAAGATTATAAGTGAAAAAGAAACTGCTAAGACAACATGAAAATTTACACTTATCTTTTGCTTCATTACTTAATCTAATACTTGCTTAAAGTTCATAGGGTGCCATAATAAAAGTGATCAAGGTCTGATTTCATCAATATTAAAGTATGTGAAAGAAAATCATCCAAACCTTACTACAGCAAAGTTAGATCTCCTACTGACATAAAAAGGGAGTTGCACAGTTAAAGCTCTTCAAAGGTTTTGAAAATGTATAGCACTGTAGTAGCCTTTAAAAAGATCATGAATTTGTGTGTCATCTGGTGAGTCCTTTATAAATGTATGTCTTTATTCCACCTTTCCACACTACACTTTCACCTATTCAGTGATATCAAGCATACTGTCACACAACTCAAGCAGCAATGTCTTTAGCTGTGTCCCACTTCTTACTTTTTTATGACATGAGATGAAAACCTGGCTTTACTCCCTATCGGAGCTCTTTTTGCTTTTATGTTAATATGATAAAAGAAAATACAGAAGCAAAGGAAAATTATTCAACTGTTGAGTGCTGAAAAAATGTATGACATTCAATGACGATGGAAACTGCTTTTATCATCCTCATATTTAAAACATCCTTTTTCTGTAACTCATTAGTATATACCTGAGCACAATTAGTATATATTAGTATATACCACTACTTAGGTGTAGTTCCAACAAAATACACCTGTATGATTGTCTTAGTTTCTAACTGCAACTTTCTTAGTATCTGCTACAAAGCTGTTTTCTTTTCTAGAAAGAAAACAAGGCTGCTAACATCCGGCAGCGCTGAACAGAACCAAGGACATTTGTATGTCTCTGCCAGGAGAGTGAAGAGGCAAGGCGGGGCCACAGGGAGCTTGGAGGGGAAGTGGAACAGGGCAGCTGACCCAAACTGACCAAAGGGATATTCCATACCGTATGACATCATGTAATATAAGAAAGGGAAGTGAGCTGGGAGGGCCGGTTAGCTTGGGGATTGGCTAAGTCATGGTCGGTGAGCGATTGCTTTGTACAATCACTTGTTTTGTATATAATTATCATTACTATTATTTTATTCTATTTTCCTCCTTCTGTTAGTAAATACTTTTTATCTCAACCCACGAGTTCTACCTTATTCCTCGATTCTCTCCCCCATCCTGTCTGGGAGGAGGAGGGGGGCGGTGAATGAAAGGTTGTGTGGTGTTTCCAGGCCTGCCTGCTCAAACCACAACAATGATTTATGTTAAATTTCCAAGCTGATGTGTAGATATATGACTGAGTTGCTTTCATGCTTATGTTTGAAGACAGGACAGATGTAATCATTTAGACTAACCTTTTGAATGACACAGAAGTAAACTCACACAATGTAACAGTGCAGAAAGTACTAAGATATTGATGGGGAGAACATAGCATGTAAAATAAAAAAAACAAACTCTGTAATCTGAAAATCAAACAGGTGGATAATGATAGAACCTAATTGTTTAGGTACCATTTAACTGAACTTTCCAGCTCTAGTAACTGATTGCTAGATACCATTTTTGACCACCTCTGTCATACAAATGGAGTAATATATTTGTTATAGATGTTTCATTGTATACTTATTCCTACTTATACCTCACATTCCAGGCATGAAGGTCACTGAACAACACTCTGACGGATGCTGAACAGGCACACTAACATTAAAAAAAAAAAAAAAA
>WBMW01005542.1:0-66470 GCA_013396635.1 Penelope pileata
AAGTGTTCAGTTTCAGACACTCATGGGAAATGATGAGGCCAATAAATAAGTTATATTGTTCAAACAGCTTTTGTGCTGCTAAATGATTACAATTCTGATTTTTATTTAAATATATGATAACCTCAAAATTGATTAAAATAAATATAAGCACTATGCCATGCTTATACTTCAAAATATAAATGAGAGATTTTCAAAAAACTATTTGTCTCTATTAAGCTACTAAACTCTATTTTTGAAAAAGGTGAAATAGATGACGTGTTGCTTCTACATTTTGAGGAACGGTGGTCTGAGTAGTTGTCAATGTAATTTTAATGTATTACAAATCTTGTCAAATGTATTATTCACAAGCATGTTTGATGATTTACTTGTCTAGTTCTGAGCAAACACACTAATGTGGAAGTTGGAAAGATCATTCAAATATTCCATTCAACCAATGCTGGCTGAGAGCCGCAATAAGGCACATTTACTGAAAATACACTGTTCTAGCACTTCAATTAGGACAGACTGGAGAAAATTCCCTAAAGCTTTCAGTTAGACAGTATTAAGCAAGTAAACAAGTAAAATCTAAATTAATAAAGGAGCACTCGTCCCGTGGCAGATTAGAGTTCAGACGGAAGACGAGAGCAGGCCTGCAGTCTGGGTTGTTTTGCTCTTAAGCTGAAAACAGTTTGATTTTGTATTCTTTTTCCAGCAAAATTGCAATAGGGAAGAGAAAAAAAATAACAACACCAAGATTTAAGAGTAGACTAAAAAAAAAAAGAACTGAGAACCACATGCTCTTCAAAGGCTTGATAGCATTGCCCATTTGAGGCAGAGAGTTCCTGGCTGTGGCTGGGAACAGCTGGTGGCTCTGCCCAAGGAATGGAGTTCAATACCATCCAACACTCTAAAGTGGCATCCCAGAGGCAGGACAGACCTAGCCTGAATCCTGTCAATTATTTCTGACCAATTTGGTGTATGGTTATTGAGTGTAAACTGCAAGCTGCCCTGTCTCTTGCTGTTGCAGATGCTGTCTTCTAGACCTTTGCACCCAATACTTCAATCCAGGCTTCTCCCGTACAATCTGCAACGGATGTGAGTGCATTTCCTAAGGCTGTAGCCTGTGCTGTACCTGATCTGTAGATTAGTGGTGTTCTGCAGCCCAGCTGTTTATCTCCCACTTTTCAGGAGCATTATATGTATATTTGTTTATCTTCACATTGATACTCATGAATGCAAAAGCAAGAGTGAAGGGAACAAAAGGAAACCATTAAAACAGAAATAAAAATGAGACTCGTGGGAACTCTGATTTCTAGTTAGAAACACTGCACATCTATTATCATTTCAGCTCACAGAGGTTAATAGAAAATGAGATCAAAGGCAGCATGTGTTTACCAATTGTAGATCATGCCAGACTAAGCTTCTTTGATATGCTAACAGATCTGCATAGGAAATGCAGATCTCATCTATTTGAACTTTAGGAAAACATTTAATACACTGCCACCTGGGACCATATCTGCTAGATGAATGAGAAAGGAGCTCATAAAAGAACTATAAAAGTGAATGAGATTCGGAAGAGGGAAGATGACAATCTGATTCTGTTAAAGGGAAAATAACTGCTGGAAGCAGGTTATTGGTAGAGATCCCCAAGGATCTGTAGTGGGTTCAGTCATCTCTAGCAGTACTTACACTTTTCCTCCTCCCCAACCCTGTAGGTGCCTGGATTGTTGCTTACCAGATGCTGTAGGGCTGCTCAGCAAATGAATCCAGCGGTGCCCCTGGACCCCAGGGTGCATCACCCAGCTGGTGGGAGCTGGTGTGGCAAGCCCCTTCTATTCCTCCTGGGGAAATCCTCACCTGGGCTGCAAGTACTTGCAATTATTCTCTCTAAAACTATCAAGACCAAACCTCAGGGAAGGAAAGGGACTTTTTAACAAGTACAGTAACACAGGGGTATAAACTGCCATGAATACGCTTAGGCTAAAAAGTAGGGAAAGATTTCAAACCATCAGAGAGCCAAGTTGTCTCCCAGTAGAGGCAAATGAAAGCCTAAGCAATTTTAGGACAGCCTCTAATCTGCATATAAAAGGAACCCCTTGAACACTGTCATGCTACAGCAGAGAAAAAAAAAAAAAAAAAAGGAAGCCATAAGATATTTCTGAGTTGAAGCTCACCACATAGAAGTCTAAAAGATACCAAATTGTATGGCGATAAGTGAAAACACCTCTTCATCTCTCAAGGGGAGAAACTCTCTAAGCACAGGTTATTATACCAAAACTAAAACACCATTCCTACACCTGAACAGGCAATTCCTTTGCTGTGGAGTTACAGGTGAAGCTGGAATCAAATCTTCTGTCTAGCCCCTGCAGAGCCATCTACTGCTGCTCCAAAAAAAAAAACAAACAATGGCCTGAAAAGCAACAAGCCCAAAATAAGTAACTTCAACCAACATTCAGATCCAGCCTAAGCTGAACCACAACAGGATTTGTTATTATGTTATATGCCTACCTGTGCAACCTGCTGTAGGGAACCTGCTCTGGCAGGGGGGTTGGACTCAATGATCTCTCGAGGTCCCTTCCAACCCCTACAGTTCTGTGATTCTGTGATAAATCCACCATTTCAGGAAAAAAAATATGTTGGACCTTATAGGAGAGCTTGCATACACTTTTGTAGTGAGTTATGAAGTGTCCAAGTAGGACATGTACACATTTTGAAGTTAAAAGACTGCAGGACATTATTGCAATGACAGTTCTTGATCTCCCTGTCCTGCCCACAAAGCCAGGATCCTGCTGACCTGAAACTTTGGTCATGTATCTGTCTGCGAAGGATCCTCTGCTTAACAAAGTGCTTGGACTTTTGCTCAGGGGTGTATCATTTGATTTGAGCTTTCTTGCCTCTGGTTGACCATAGAATCATAGAATCACTAATGTTGGAAAAGACCTTTAAGATCAGCAAGTCCAACTCTTAACACTACCAAGTCCCCTCCTAAACCATGTCCCTCAGTGCCATGTCCACATGTCTCTTAAATACATCCAGGGATGGTGGCTCTACTACATCTCTGGGCAGCCCATTCCAATGCCTAACCACCCTTTCCATGAAGAAGTTCTTCCTAATGCCCAAACTGTATTTCCCATGGTGCAACCTGAGGCAGTTTCCTCGTGTCCCATCTCTTGTCATGTGAGAAAAGACATTGACACCTCCTCACTGTAACCTCCTTTCAGGTAGCTGTAGAGAGCGATGAGCTCTCCCCTCAGCCTCCTTTCTCCAGACTGAACAGCCCCAACTCCCACAGCCACTCCTCCTCTCATTTTTCAGTCCCTTCACCAGTTCCACTGCTCTGCTCTGAGCACGTTCCAGCGACTCAATGTCCTTTGTGCAGTGAGGGGCCCAAAACTGATGACAAGATGTTACACTTTTGATAAATTCTCAGTCTGCAAAACCCTCTAAGTTTTGTGCAGACCACAAGATGGCACAGCTGTAGTAGCTATATGCAACTGAGTAAGGCAGCATGACACGAACATATTAAAATTAAAAATTATCACAGTGTTTAATATGAATTAGAGATAGGTGGGGGAAGTGAGCAAGATAGATCCTATTTTAGTGAAAAAACGATTCTTTCCAATTGAAGAGCAAAGTTGTTTGAGCCCATAATGTACAGAGAATTCTGAAATCTTTTATTTTCAATAACCACCTACTTACGTATTTACCAAAAAAATTCAAAACAGAGAAGATTTTTGAATAAGGAAATCAGTTTTGATTGAGACAGATCAAATAGTGCATCTTTAGATTACTTTCAGTAGTATATTATAATGATTATGAAATAGCTTTTTAGCAATATTTTTTTTAAGCTGGAAAATTCTTCAATGCCAACAAATTCTCACTATCCCTCAGACAATTCCATTTGCAACTGCTTTCCATTTTTGAATAGCAAGAGTTTGAGAGCAATCCCTAATTTGATGTCAGATACCAATGAATTTTGAAAAGTCTTTTTATAAAACAATCCACTCTATGAGAGAGTAGTATTACTAACGTATTTATGGGATACAAATTCACTGCTCTGAAGGACCCAGAAAATATTATGGAAATTTAACCCAGTCATTACTCCAGCAGTGTATCACAGGGAACTGGATGGTATATTGTCTGCAGCATATGTACTTCTATTATCACTCTAACAAATGAAAAAAAATGTCTCTATCAGGTAAATAGAAGTAGACGTATGTTGAGGACTATGCAGGGAGGTGGAATTTCATTATATTTATGTTATTCTTTTTAATGCAATTAGGATGATTTGTGTCTTTCACAAGTGAGATTTGCCGTGTCTTCTGCACCTATTCAGCATCTAGCACAGCAGAATGATGATTCGTGATTAAGATTTCTAAGAGTGTCTGCAATAAAAATATTAACTTCTCATCCATTTATGTACTGCTGTATTCAGTGCTAATTGTCACAAATGCCAGAGATTTGGAGAGGTCCAGAGAGATCCCATTATTGCATAATAAATGCATAATAATAATAAATCTAAACATAAACTCATCTAAATATTGATATATGTTCATCAGAGTTGTCTAGATATAGTCAACTAGTCTGTATCCAAAGGGGAAGAATATAACAACTGTATTAGCCAGGTCCTCCTGTATAAAATCAGAACTCTGACTAGCATTCAAATGAAAAACTGGCCTTTCCAAATTTGCTGCATTTCATCCATGCAAACCATCCTCTGCCATGGAAAATGAGATAATTCGCAAAAGGCTGTATTTTTTTTAAATGAGATATGAAACTTTAATTAGCAAGTTTTTCATTTGGGTTGACAGTTTTCCATATTTTAACTAGAGCATGCCTGTGACTGTTATTGCTGTGCCTGGTATAATATTTATAAGGAATATCCTAGTATAAGAATATGAATAATTTACATTCATTGATACTTATGGATAAGATTTTCAGAACAACCTGAGGGATTTGAACACATAATGCTTTTCCATTCCAGGCCTTTCCATACTTCTGTTATCGTCCACTGCAGCATTGTATCTACTTCAGGGCTTAATCCTCCAAACACAAAATGCAGTTGCAGAAAGCCCACAGTGATGTGGGGGACTGAGTCTTCAGATTAAAGTCTTTCCCAGGGAAACAGTGCACACTTAGAGCTCTGTGGAAGAAAGAAAAATGGAAAAGAAAGGGAAGGGAAGGGAAGGGAAGGGAAGGGAAGGGAAGGGAAGGGAAGGGAAGGGATAATGGAAATACTGACTGATTCTTACAAGTCTCATGCTAACTGAAATGAAATAAGTGAACTTCTTATCTCACACCGTTATATCCTTTACTCGACACCAGCAGCATTGCTTCAGGGGACTCTAGAGATCAACAAATTGACACCAAATGATATAATTTTTCTTTTCTTATATTAATGTAACTCAGCGCAGAAGCAGACCAAAAAAATATAACCCATTTAGTTTTTAACAGAGGATAAAAGAATCTTTAAAATTTCACAGAGTGGATAAGTATCCCATGTTGAAAACTCAGTCTTGCAGTTCCCATTAATTTTAATGGGATTTGTACAATCAGTCCCTGAATACTAAAAACGCCTTTTACAGTGAAACATGTGCAGTATCTCTTTTGTTTTGTTGCATCCTTTGATGATTAGGTTTGTGTATTTTGGCCTCCGTAGAGAATGAACATCCTCAAGTCTTGTTTACAGTTCCCTGCTAGTAACAAAGGGAGCACAATTTGAGATCATATTTCGCAAAATTCTGTTTTCCTGCCCCCATCTATCTGTGTATTTATATGCACTGATGAGATCTCCCTTGAGCCCTCTCTCCCCAGGTGGACCGGTCCAGGGCAGCTGGAGGCCAGCCACCAGAGGGGTACTCAGGGGCTGCCACTGAGGCCAGTACTGTTTAACATCTTCACTAACGACCCAGATGATGGGACAGGGTAATTCCTGCCCCTGGGGGCTCCTAGCTACACCACTGCTACTAAGCTAGTGGCCTAGGACCTTACAGAAAGCCTGCCATATGGCCAGGAATTTAACCTGATGGTCATGGTGTTAGGCTAACATGGTGGCACTGAACCCCTCACAGTTCTGGCTCTGGGATAAATACAGCATTAGTGGGAAGTGTTTCTGCAAATCATTTGCTGCTATTCTCAATCTCAAATCCCACCTGTAGGAAGAATCGCTCTAGGAATAATTAATGTAGAATTTCTCCAAAGAAGCACAATGTACAGAAGCAGGCAAAATTTGACTTTCATTAATAGAAATCACCTTGAATTGTAATCCGGAGTTGCATTTGGATAGAAATTTATCCAGGATAGAAATTTTTCCACAGCTGAACTCTGTTTAGATTAAAGATTTTGGTTCTGTCATTTAGCTGAACTGAAACGTTTTCTACAAGTAAACACCTATTCATTGTATTCTCTGTTGTTAAAATCAATAACAGAGAGCATCATACCCTAACTACTACTCTCCTTTTTGTGTATTTTGTTGCTTTATTCTTCATAGCCTAGAACTGAACATGATATCAGCAAGCTGAATGTTCTAGCAGTATATAATTGCTAGAGATTTTTTTGAAATAAGGTGGCTCTGGATCTACTTTTCCAGCAACAATTCAGTCCCTGAAAAAAAACCCTCTGAAAGCAAAACAGAGTGTCAGCTACAACTGTAACAGCATGATCACAAAGGTATTGAAGAGCCCTTGGCTGTCCTTCAGGTAAGCAGTACCACAAGTTGAGGCTGTGAGCATCGCCCATGGGGGCTGAAAGGAGAGGGGTCTGCCAGCAGGTGTTGAGCTGTAAGCCTGGCTGTGAGGATGGAACCACTGAGCTGGAATAAGTCAGGTGGCTGTTTCTGAGAGCAGAATTTCAACAACTGCCAGAGGGGTAAAACTGAAAAGGAAGGAAAAGAGCTGGCATCCTTGCATCTTCATGGGAGATGTGTATCTCAGAATTAACAGCAGCCTGGGAAAAGTACAAGGAAAATTCTTCGTTTCACAAAACCACTGTAATAATACAATATTTCTAAAGAATATTTCCAGTTTTCTCAAATCCAGCTATAGAAATGAATTTGATAAACTCTTCTCAGACTGACAACCTTGCTATTAGATTCATGTAATTAAAACCGTGTTGCATATGAAGGATGATGACCTGCACCTAGTAAAATACTTGGGCACCGAAGGCAGAAGTTAGACACCAACACTTTCCTGAAGTCTCAAAGCATGATTTAGCTCACACAAAAGTCCAGAAGCAAGTCAATCCTTTGCTTGTCTCACACAACATCTTGGTAATCTCAGAGCACACCAACTGCACACCGACACAGGGATGGTTCAAAAACACACCCAGAAAAACCCTCTCTCAGCTCCTGCTCACCCTGAGGAGGCTCATATCACTCTTGCCTCCAGAAAAATATCCTGTGTGAAGGTAAGCTGCCTTCGAAATTTCCAGCATAAGCAGTCATAATTAAATGAATCCAAAATCCACACAGCCTCAGAGGGCAAGCACAGAGTGTGACTTTGTGTCATAGGTCTTAGACACTGTTCCAGTATTGCATACTGTATTATACAGCTTATTATGCTGTATTGCATAACAAACCTTTTCTGTAGGACCCCTTCTGTATTAAACCTCTTCCTTACCCATAGAAGTGGCAACAATGCCAGTCCAACTGCTTTAGCCTAAGCGTGGACTCACTGGATGTACACAGGGCATGCCATTCACAGGAGAGCTGACCTGTCCCTGGGGGCCTGAGACCACTCCAGTCCCTCGCATCGACAGGAATGCATCCACGACAGTCTCCAAAGGAAGTATTCCTCTTTTATTTGTTTAAAGTCAGTAAGCTATTTGCAAATCTTCTTTTAAATATCCCTCTGCTTCAGCTTGCAAAATTGCAGCCTTATAAGCAGGCTTTTAGCAGCAGGTCATTTTGTATTAACAGGTCTGTATCACACTGAAATGAAAATCTACGCTTTAAGCTGAACTTGCTGCTCCATTACTGTAGTTTGCATCACTTTTACATGTATGTGCATGTATATGTGCGTATGTGCTTAATTCTGGCCCAGGTGTGTAGCAGAAAGCATGGCATTTTTCTCAGTGGCAATTCTCACTTCTTCATTCAATACATGTTACTCATATGAGAGCGTTGGTGGGAGGTTACATAGGCATGGAACTGCAGTTATTTACACACCCCAATAAACTTCAGGTAGTTGAATAAATTAGCCAGAGTGCTCAATTATTCTGTAGTCAATGCCTTCTTCAGAGCCAATCTGGACCCTAACAGATGGACTTAATGCTTTGGTGGAGCCTCCTTGCCTTCTTCAGCAAACTGTCCTCCCAGGTTTTACAAATAATTACAGACTAAAGCTTTGAAATTCAGCTAGCCTCCCTTATGAAGGAGAAGGAAGCTAAGGCTTATGGTCTGCTCAGGAGCATTGCTTATATTTGAGTCTGACAAGTACTGAGAACTGGATTTCTTTGAGTTTGGATTAAATATGAAATTATCTTTAGCTACAGACTGACGATAGCCATTTCCTTCTACCTTTTTTTTCTATGATGTTTCAAATACAAAGAAAGAAAGTGCTGCTTTTTTAATGTGCTGTTGCATTGTTATGCTTTTGGTTCTGTCATGTTTTGATCTTTCCCTTTGTTCCTTTTCTTAGATCTTTTAAGTAAACATCTGACTTAGGCATCCAGCCACACAGCAGGTTTTTTCTCAACATGAGACATAGTCTCTGCTGGGTGCCCCATTACAGTCATTTTATTGCACTGCTTGCTTCTAAAATGCTCCCGCAGGGCTGGTTGTAAACAGAGTGGGCATAAAAGACTCTGTGTGGTATATTAATTAACATGACACATCTTATGCATTTCACATGTCCCTAAAACATTGTTCTAAAAACTACGAAATTATCTGGCTGTATATGAAAATGTATGAAAATTAAAAAAAAAAAAAAAAGTTTTACATCTTGCAAGGAACAACCAACATTCCACGTACGATGATGTCTATCTAGTTTACTATAGGCACTTTCAGTGCACTGCTGTGCATTACTGACTCAGAACCATACCAGTTTTTCTATTTTTATCTTTATAATGATACATTTCCATCCCTGAAGTCTTATGTATCTCCTACAGATGGAAAGGAGGGGGGCATAAAGAGAGATCAAGGTTCATAGCTGCTGCTCTGAAGTCTGTGTTAGATCCCAGGAGATCTCAGGCCTCACACTTCCTACTGGCTGGTAAGAGTCAGTGCACCAAACTGTTCAGAAAAAACAGTGTTGAGAACCTCTATGAAAACTGGATTGAATGAGTAGGCCATCAGCAATTTTCCCAAACTGGATTGAATGAGTAGGCCATCAGCAATTTTCCCAAACAAGTATAGAAAGAGCATACAAATGAACAAGAAAAGCAAAATAATGTTCTAGTGCAAGCTGTACGAAGTGTCATACCAACAAGGAAAGCAGCATCTCCCTTAATTCCTCATGTGTAATTATGGCTTTATGCTACATGTCTTTCCTCAGCAAACTAGAAAAGAGCTCCAATGCACACAGACAGGATCCAAGTTCATTTGCTGAGGTACATTCTGCATCCTCGTTGTCTACACTAGATTTCTGTTGGAGAGCATTTTGGCTCTGGTCCAGGCTGTCTTTGGGTTTCCTTTCCACCAAAGAGTGGGTATGGGACCAGAGGAAAAGGAGCAGGATATGGCGGCAGGCTCGGGCCTTGCCTGAGGGGGGATAAGGACAGAGGTAAAGTGGGCTCCTCAGGCTGGGGACTTTGAGGCAATTTTCATCTGATGACCTCAACATAGCCGTGTCCTCTCTGTACAGGTGGTTGACACATTTTTCCAGGCACATCCTCACTGCTTTTGTGATTTAATGCATTTATCCTTGTCTTCACTGGCACAGATCCCCTGTGGAAGGTGACTCACTTTTCCATCCTCACACTCCCATCCAAGGAAACTTGGAGCTGTGAAGATGCAGGTTCCTTGGTTAGGTCAAATTAGTCCATGTGCAAGACACAAGGTGATGGAAACTCAAGGTGGCCTCTCGCATCCTCTGCTACTGCTCACGTAAGAAGTCGTGGTCACACATTTAGTATGAAATTTCTCCGTTAGAGCTTACAATTGGGAAAAGTCATAAGGGAGCTCCTGAGAATCAAAACAGAGGCAGTTTTAGAGTTTGCCTCTGGGGCGCCAGACCAGAAGTTCAAACCATGACAAAACACCACGTTTTGAGACCTACAGGGAGACATCATATTATGGTAGCTCAAGTTTTTTTTGTAGGTACCTTCCTACTCCTGTGGTCAAAAAAAAAAAAAGGGACCATAAAGCAGATCCATTTCCAAGCTCAGAGGGTAGTGATCAGTGGCACAGAGTCCAGGTGGAGGCCTGTAACTAGCGGTTTTCCCCAGGGGTCGGTGCTGGGTCCGGTCTTGTTCAATATCTTCATCAACGACCTTGATGAGGGGATAGTGTCCACCCTCAGCAAGTTTGCTGATGACACAAAGCTGGGGGGAGTGGCTGACACGCCAGAAGGCTGTGCTGCCATTCAGCAAGACCTGGACAGGCTGGAGAGTTGGGCAGAGAGGAACCTGATGAGGTTCAACAAAAGCAAGTGTAGAGTCTTGCACCTGGGGAGGAATAACCGCATGTACCAGTACAGGCTGGGGGATGACCTGCTGGAGAGGAGCTCTACAGAGAGGGACCTGGAGGTCCTGGTAGATGACAGGTTGGCCATGAGCCAGCAGTGTGCCCTGGTGGCTAAGAAGGCCAATGGGATCCTAGGGTGCATTAAAAAGAGTATTGCCAGCAGGTCGAGGGAGGTGATCCTCCCCCTCTACTCTGCCCTGGTCAGGCCTCAGCTGGAGTACTGTATCCAGTTCTGGGCTCCCCTGTATAAGAAAGACAGGGACCTCCTGGAAAGAGTCCAGCGGAGGGCCACAAAGATGATAAAGGGCCTGGAGCATCTCCCCTATGAGGAGAGGCTCAGTAAGCTGGGTCTGTTCAGCCTGGAGAAAAGAAGGCTGAGAGGGGACCTGATCCATGTTTATAAGTATCTTAGTTGCGGGAGGCAAATGGAGGTGGGGAACCTCTTTTCGGTGGTCAGTGGGGACAGGACAAGGGGCAATGGCCTTAAGCTGGAGCACAGGAAGTTCCGCACCAACATGCGGAAGAACTTCTTCACGGTGCGGGTGACGGAGCACTGGAACAGGCTGCCCAGGGAGGTTGTGGAGTCTCCTTCCCTGGAGATATTCAAGACCCGCCTGGACGCCTACCTGTGCAACCTGCTGTAGGGAACCTGCTCTGGCAGGGGGGTTGGACTCGATGATCTCTCGAGGTCCCTTCCAACCCCTGCAATTCTGTGATTCTGTGATTCTGTGATTTCCTTGCCAGAGTCAAAGAGTACTTTTCATTACAGAACCATGGGCTACCCTAGCATGCAAGTCAGTCTTCTGTTGGAAAGGTTCTATTTTGACATGAATATTACACAGTGTTTTTCCTGGCATTTAGAGGCAACACACATGGCTAACCATCATGAAGTGATTTAGAAACTGTATTAGAGAGGTAGATAGCTTACATTTCCTCCATATAAAAGAAGCTGTTTCATTTATCTCATTGCTGATGGCTCCTGTTGCATAGCCCACTGTGCAGAAAGTGTAAGGTGGCTGTTGCTGCTGGTTTTCTTGTGCTCGTTTCTCTCAGATAAAAGGGCAAAATCATTAAGTACTGGCTGGTCACTTTCTTTCATTTCACATGAGCGAAGACTTGGTACAGTAGGCTGGTTCCTAAAGGAAAGTTTAATGATGCAACATGAGGCAAGAAAAAGAATAGGCAGCTTTATGTTTTATTCCCACGTATACCCTAAACAGCTCTGTTTCTTCTAATAGATAATGAGCCACACAGCTTTGTGGCCACTGAAGTGACCAGATCACTGAATGCTGTCTTCTGGTAACCTCACACAGCTATTTCAGAAAGTCATCACACTGCACGTACCACACCTGCGCTCCCACATCCCCGGGAGCCACATCGCTTTATCCCCATGGCCCTCCTCCCCCCAGCCTCCCCTACAGCCTCTTGTTCAGAGACAGTGGGGAATCACTGAATACATTGGGCAAGTCAGTAGAATTTAGAGCTTTCATTCTGCCTGTGCTATTAAAATTGAGGCATTACTTCAAAAAATGTTAAGTGGTATAAAAAGGTGTCATCAGAAAGTTATGCTCCTACTCCACTCACAAATCCATTTGCTCATCTAAGCCTTAAAACTAAATGGTCTCTAACAATGTTTATTACTTAAGTAGTTCTTCCACGTTTCTATGTCATGCAAAGGTGGTCTGCAAATGTTTTTTTTTTTTAATAATGGAAATACGAGTTCTTTATAGTAAAAAGCCTGTAAGGTTTGCTTGTTTGTTTTACTTATTGCCCTAAAAATCTATTTTTGCCATAAACATTTCTTGCTGATTTTAAGGAATATTTATCTAGATGCTATAAAGTATTCATGGTGGTGGATGTCAAGACTAGTCAAAGCAGAAAGATATTAGTTCTTTAAAAAAATGTTTTCATTACAAGACAGTAATTAAATCCACGTCATTACTGTTGTTGTTATAACAGTTAATAAAAACAAGCCCATATACAATCCAGAGAAGCTTTTCCCTATCTCCATTCACCATCCTGGCTCTTGAGACAACCTTTGAACTTTTTTCCCTGTTTGGACAGAAATGGCAATCCATACTTCTGTCATAAGAAGCAGATTAAATGAAAGCCTCTCAGTATTATTGAAAAGCAAAAATAGCCTGAGATGATTTTCCCTGTCTTTCAAGCACCCTTTAGTAAGCAGGATACAAGTTTCTCACCCTGAAAAATACCTTGCGTTCCCTTTTGGACGAATCTCTCTCTGCTCTCTCAGATTTTCTTTTGAAACCCAAGAACAAAAGTGGAAGAAGCAAGAGCATCCACACAGCACAAGCCATGGTATATCAGAAGCTTTTGATACAGGAAGGTGTTTCAAAGTAAAAACTTCACTCTAACATTACCTGGTCCCTCAAGCTCTCGTCCAGCCTCTCTTGGGGCATTTTTTCTGTTTGTAACTATTTGCCCAGCCCACTGGAGGGAGCTCACCCTCAGCAACAAGAGAGGCACACGAGGACCCAGCCGCGGGCGGGCGGAGCTTGCGGCCCGGCCCCCCGGCAGAGCCGCCAGCCCCGGGGCCGGGCAGGGGCCGGGGTCGNTTTTTTTTTGTTGTCTCTTTTTCTTCTTCATTTCTTCTTCGTTTCTTCTTCATTTCTTCTTCTTCTCTTTTTTTCTTTTTCTTTTTCTTTTTCCTTTTCTTTTCTTTTTCCTTTTCCTTTTCCTTTTTCCTTTTCTTTTTCTTTTTTCTTTTTTTTCCTTCTTCTTCTGTTTCTTCTTCTTCGTTTTCCGTTTTTTTTGCAGAGCTGTGATTTCCTCTCCGGGCTGGAAGGGAGTGAAGCTGGGCAACACTATGGGTCTTTCCCTTTTCCCTTTCCCTTTCCCTTTTCCCTTTCCCTTTCCCTTTCTGTTTTCCCTTTTCCCCTTCTCCTTCCTCCTTTTCCCCTGTTGGGAAATGAGTTTGCTGCTGTCAGTGTGCTGGTATCAGGTCATAAGGTTAGCGGTTAGGGGAGGTTCAGAGAAGCACTGGGTGAAAAACCTTACATTTTTCAAAATACATTGCTTGAACTTTTACTTTATTTATTTATTTTTTTCTTGGGCTTTTCACTATAGAATTCTCACCCTGCGGAAATGTGGTTTTTCCCAAAGTGTCCTGTTAGACCCTGATGGGTTTGAGGTGCCCAGGGCTCACATGCTGAGCGGCACTGAGCCTCCAGCCCTGTACAGGGAGCCCGGTGAGGGACCAGCTTGCCCAGCCTGCCCTCAGGGGTGCAGTGCTGGGCCATCTCCAGGCACTCAGCCTCTCGCAAGGTGTAGACACGATGCTTTGTGTCTAAGCCTGCCTGGCACAGAGCATTTCTCTGGTCCAGGGCAAGTCCTGCATAAAAGGCAAACTCCAGCCCCAAAATCCCTAATGTATCCTCTGTACTTGATGAGACTCAAAAATCTTCATACCTACCTATGTCCCTTCATACCATTCAAAGTCTACCACCGACTCTGATCTACAGCAGACCTGCTCTTACATCAGGGTTAATCCACAGTATCAGCAGGAAGGGGCATGTTGTCTGTTCAAGCTTGTTGTATATTAAAGCTTGTCTTCATGGCCGTCTGTCTAGATGTTTTTTGTAATGTGACTGCATTATCTTTCCCAGGTTTTTACCCAAATTATTTCAAGCAGCCCCTTACCAAAGCCACGTCTGCTCATCTACTGATTTCTCTAGGCTCCATAAGAAATCATGTAATTCAGTCTTTGTTGGCTTACTGTTTCCATTCAATGTATAACAAAAGTGCAGCATTTTAGCCTCATAATTATATTTCTTGTCAGAAAAACGAGAGAATTGCAACCATACATCGCGAAGACTGAACGGAAACTTTCGTTGCCGTGGAAGAGTTAAAAAATGGAGCCTACTCCCAAGTTTAACTCAGCACACTGGGTTGGGAAACTGCAGATGGACGGAATATCTGACAAACTGAAAACTTAATTCAGCCAAAGTGAGAAATTTCGTTCAAATCAAAATAGCTTGTTTAATGTTCAGCAGTTTTTAAACCACTGTCAGGTTCTGAGTTACAGAAAAACAGGTGCTGTTCAAAAGACTATCGAGGAGGGAGGGGGACTGCGCCTGTGCTTCTGCTCTTAGATGCAGAAGAGAAGCTTGAACTCGAGTCTGGCCTCTGCCTGCTTCAGAGCAGGGGCTGGATCCTTCTTCCCGTGAGAGTACACCTGTCACAGCCATATTGGAGTGCGTGGCTCTCTGATGACCCTTCAGTGAAGCATCTCCACCTGTAGGAATGCTTAGCTTAGACCAGGCAGCAAGGGCTGATTGTAAAGCTGCACAGAAAGGGCAAATGCTGATCTCTACTGGGAGTTAGGCAGGGACGTACAGGGAATTAGTCCTGATTACTAACGCAGCCTCTGCCTTGCTTTTGTGTCAAAATACCTACCAGGGGTCCAAACAATTTTAACAGTTCCGTAGGGTGCTGTTGTTTTCATTAAAAAATATGGAGAACTTTTTGCCACCTTTGACCTATATTTATGGAGCACCTCTAGTCATAGAATCATAGAATCATAGAGTGGTTCAGGTTGGAAGGGACCTTAGAGATCATCTTGTTCCAACCCCCCTGCCATGGGCAAGGACACCTCCCACTAGACCAGGTTACTTAAAGCCCCATCCAGCCTGGCTTTGAATACTTCCAGGGAGGGGGCATCAAATCAGTCAATGGACTGCTGGTCAATGGAACTAGTCAATGGAAGCCCCCAACCCTACACATCCATAAGCCAAGATGGAGCAACCAGCACTCGTGCTTACGTAGGTGCTTTGCCCATGCTATGAGCAGCATCGCCTGCTGTGGCTGTAATGCACAGCGTGGCTCTGCATGGGCCATTTTTAATCTGTTAATAATGCACCTCCATCCAAGGCAAGGGGCAGGATTTCAGCACCAGCCCCGCTGATATGCATCTGCTGGGGGCCCGTTTTTCTCTTTAATCACGTGTAATTGGGCCGAACAAAGCCCAGCTCTTTCTTTAGATCTCACAGCATTATTTTTCTCTGCTGCTCCAAACTTCACAAATCTCTCAATTTCCAAATGAATAAACCTGCTAAACCTTTCAGCTCTGTGGCTGTCTTTGCTGTCCCTGCTTGCATACAGTTGCTAGCAGTGGAGCACTGTGCAGACACACTGACAAGCACACTGACTTTTCCTTTAGGTGACAAGAAAGGAAACAAGGCTTCTTGCCAATGAGATGGGAGAAGGACCAACAAGAGTCCCCCAGAAATCCAGTTAAACCTGCCAGGAATCCAAGATTGTATTTTACATGTTAAGGACTCTGGAAACAGATTTTATTTTATTCCAAAAATGCTTTGAATGTTCTTTCCTTTGTTCTGCTTTTGGTCTTTTGACCAAAACATTTCAGTTAACATTAGGAGGAAATTTCCAGGTTAAAGTAAAAATGTAAAAACCCCAGAGTCCAATCCTCATATCGAAAACTGATTTGTCTGGACATATGGGGAGGGAAGGTGTCATCCTGATAGGTTTATTTCATACTGTGCATTCTGTAAACTGGGCCCAGTGCAAAGTTCAGCTTAGAGGCCATAAATGAAATCCTGGATGTGGGTCACTGTTTTGTTATTTCCTCCCCTGGAGGATACAGCAATGAGGGCAATCCAGCAGAACGTGGCACCTGAATCCTCAGGTTTTTCATTTAGTTGCAGCACTGTGAGCAGAGCATCCCCCTGCTATAGGCAGCTAATCAGCACAACCACCTCACGCAGAGAGCAGGGAGCTATCACAAAACCTGGAGGAGTCCCTACTCCCAATCTCTGATAGCTGATCCAAGGAGTGGACTGTGATGGTGATGGTGGTACCTGTGCTGGGACCCCAGCTGGGATTCCAGCCCCCCATCATCATGGGGGCACCCATCTGGGTCCTTTCCTCAGCCTTTGCATGAGGAGACTATTCTTCCACAGCTGTTTTCTACCGTCAGAGCAATCCTGAGACTTGCTCCCACACAGCTGACACCACTGCCTGCCACCCCCAGTCTGATCCCTTTGTACCACCCAGCTCCTCCCCTGGCTTCTCCCTCTGCTCCCTCCACACAGCCAGACCCTGAGTCTTTCACACCACCTCAGATGCTCAGAGCATCCCCCCAGCTACCACCCTTGCTCTGCTTCTCTGAACTGCTTCTCTCATCCCCGAGTCCAGAATCACAGTAGCTATATGGGATCAAGTTTTGTGCGCAAACATCATCCTCATAAGCCATATGCAAACTAGGAAGTAAAGCTGGTTCTTACAGGTTTGGTTTTCTCTGCACACAGCACAGGAGGAGTTCAGGAAAGCCATACTGTGAGAGAAGGGTGGAGACACGCTAAAGGCTTTTCAGTTTTATGCAGCCTTGTGAAACATGATGCAGCGTTTGATCTGTGAATGCCCATTAAGTACAGCATTGTGTGCCCATACAAAAAAGTAATTCCTATCTTTCTCTTTTGATTTAGATACTGAGAAGAGCAGACAAGAATGGTAAGGCCAGTCACTTTTTTCCCCCCTCCCTACACAGCTTTTTAAATCATGCTTTAAACATCCTGATATGAAAACCAGCCATCTCATATCATTTTATGTTTTCTACAGGTTCAGTGCAGTGTGTGTTGTTGTGCACTGCTTCTCCCAATGGATTCCTTAAAGACAGATCATTTGCTTTCACAGCTTAGCATGTGTATTTGATTTGCACTTGGGTGTATGTGGGTGTTTTCTTAGCGACATTCTGTTCCCAAGAAGTTTTGAACTATTTGGTTCTAGCTCCATCTTACTACTTTTTAAAACGCTACAGGCTACACCCAGCAATGAAATTTGCATTTCCTACATTTTGTGTTTATATATTTGTTCTGTGTCAGTAGGCAGAATAAAGGTTTGAGTTCAACTTGTGTATTCACAACACAAAAGTAATGAGTTTTTTATTACGTTCTTAACTGAAAGTTTCATCCTGCTCAAGACTGATTTTATTTCCACATATGTTGTTCCCCTGTTTAAATGCATAAAGTTGGACCATGTAAGTCTTCGCAGACATGGATGCTGCCATTGTGGCTGTGGTAAGGGAAGGGCCTTCCTGTAAGGGTCACAAGAGTAACCACAGAGTTTTGGCTGGTATACATGATTGTGGTCTTGAACCTGACTG
Organism: Penelope pileata; assembly: GCA_013396635.1. NCBI lineage: Eukaryota > Metazoa > Chordata > Aves > Galliformes > Cracidae > Penelope > Penelope pileata. The sequence continues at coordinate 17,742 of WBMW01005542.1, forward strand.
TAACTGCTTTTCTCGTCTCTGAATTACTGCCCAATTTTGGACAAATCACATTGTCATTTTGTGCCACTTCCCTGTTAGAGAAATGATGCCGCTGCCACAGTGTGAGATGGAGTATTTTTGAGGATATGAACTCTGCAATGACCACAGTAGTACTTACACTATCACACATTATTAGATAACTAGAGCTAGGAAGAAAACACAAGCTTCCAAGTATTTATCACTGTAATACCAAAGTACACGAAGAAAGGAAATGCAACTTCTTGCAAAAGCACAGGCTGGACTTTGATCTTCTCTTTAAGTGTGAACAGTGCCAAACCCACAGCTCAGACAGGCTTACTCCTGGCAGGTAACTCCCAGTCTGCCCTCAGAAAACAGATATTGTGCAGTTTTGATAAAGTGCACTCTGGTGTGTGAAGGCATAGTGAATGCCATTGAGAACATCAGAGAGGAGAACTTCCAAGGAAGACATACTGGGCCGTAAGGGGCTGCCGTACAGCTCGGTGGTGTAGCTGGAGCCATGGGGCAGCCATTGGCTGCTGCTCAGAGGACGCTCCCACGCCCAGCCCACCTCTGGCTGTGTGTTTCAGCCCCAGTGTGTGTGCAGCAACCGATGTTTCCCAGAAAACCATAGAAGGCTCATTCACAGAGCTCAGACACAAAACCGTCCGATGGGAGGGTTTTTTGTAGTGACTTATTGTTATGTCCCTCAGCTTACCAACGGCTCACAAGCGTGGTGATGGTGCAAGCTGGATCCCAATGTGAGGGCTGGGAAAGGGGCGGAGGAGGAGCTTCAACTTGAACATTGCCTTGCCAGCTTAGCTTCACACCAGCTGCAGCATCCCCTGCAGACCTGCTCATGGTTTTCAGAAAGATGTTTATGTGTCCACCCTGAAGACTGATGCAGGACTGAGTGCATGGTACAGAGCAACAGTCGGCATCCCTCCAGAAACCTGAATGTGACTGAGCATTAGCCAGATTGGTACTCGGTTACAGGTTTTCTGTCTCCTCTCCTGGTCAGCCTTGTAGCATTCATCCATGGCCAGCTCCCACTGAATGCCACTGCTGTCATAAAAAGCCCCTGGGGTTTCCTGTCTTTGTCCTTGACTCTGAACTCATGCTCTGTCATGCTGCACCCTGGTGGATCCACAGCACTTCAGTAGTGAGGAGGACTTCCCGTCCTCATTCAGGTTACCCCCCAGTTTATACTTCACTATTAGAACAGGGGAAACGGTTCACACAATCAGGGACAAACTTACTTGTGCCTGAAGCCATGTGAGTCCTAGAGACTTTGATCACTGGAGTTTACAGCTATATATGGATGCTTTACAACATAGTGTTGGAGGAATTGTGGCTGAGACCAACCACTGTAGTTCTATTAATTCGAGTCTATAAACTTGAAGTGATTTCATGTGTGCTTAATTGTGTTTGCTCAACCATCAGTTGCCTGTGGGACTTCCACTTTGCTAATCTAGCACTACACAGGCTTGTGCCAAATTATTAGGGAGCAGATTTGTTTTAAGGCTGGGATGTCAAGTAGCTGCTGAGAAAGGTTGCTGGAAATTCAAACAAATATCTAATATGTTTACACTGTTGTCAACACAGATGATTAGCTTTGTTAATGAAGAGGGTATTTACACTTTCAGTGTCACCTTTCTGTGCTACAGGAACCAAGTGTTGTCTTACAGTAACAAATACCGAGTTCCTGTCCATGATACGATCTGTTAAGTTCTCCCATGCACTTTTAATAGCAGTCTCAGAGCTGCCATATTAATTCTCCTGTGAGATTAAAATATCCCAAAAGCAATTAATTATCAAAACCCTACTGGTTGCTTGCTTGACAGCAAGGGAAAAAATGCATTCAAAAAGTTGGATCAAACTGAAAAATAGGAGTATTGTAAGAGAGAGTGTTCTTAATGTGAACTTAGGGACTGTGTGACTTAAGGTTTGCCTTCCACAGTAAGGAAGGACAATATGGGTGTTGATTGCTGTTACTCAAAAATACCACAGTCATTTATGACAACTGGGTTTAAATGAGAAACTGCTTTATCAGTCATTCCCCTCATTTAAAAGAAGGCATACAAGTTTTATTTATTTTGTGGTGGTAGCTTCTTTCTTTGCCAGCCCAGATTCATACATCATTCTGTTACCGCTCCCTTTCTGGAAATATCCACAGCTTCAACATGACAATTGACTTCATAAATTTTATCTGTAGTCAGTATTTCAAGGCTGATCAGCTCCATTCAGTATGGATTAGATCAACACTTCTCCAGCAACTGAAAATGTGATTTTCTGAGAGAGAGAAAAAGGCACGGGAAAGGAATATCACATTTCTAAGATATTTATGGTTCATAATTTTGACAAAAGCAACAGAAAACCCTGAGGAACAAAAGCAATTTTATAAAGGTGAGATGTTGCACATTGACCTTTTTGGCAAGAAGTTTCAGTTTTGCATGTCAACATGAAGTTCTGGTCAGGTTTACTTTGCAAAACTCCGTGTGTTCAAAGGATTTGTTATGGAACTAATATGGAAAAATTTCATCTGAAAGTTCATTTATTTCATTCCTTTTTCTATTTAAAACAAAATCACACTCATTACAAACTCATCAAGCTCATTCCTTGCAAAAAGTAAAATCCTGTTGTCACCTAGCAGGGGGGAAGTACAGAAATACTCAAAACAGGAACTGTCAAATGCTCTCTTTCCTAACCAAGGAAAAATTGTTTCCCCTTATCTCACAGGCAATCCTTTTTGCCACCAGTCTGTGACCTTCTGATATGCTAAGAAGGACGTGGCACCCCATGGGCCTTGTGGTGGTTTGCGAACAAATGAACATCAGTTGCTGGCAAAGGCCACCCCAGGACCCCTCCAGACCTTGCAGCTTTGACATGCGCCCGGCTGGAGTGGCCTCGTACAATAATTCCCTCCTGTCAGCACAGGATTGGCAATTCAAATAGAGACTCACTTGCAGAAATCCAATCACAAACTGTTTGACCATTGTAATCGAGAAGGAAATTGAGTAATCTGCTGAGGATACAACTCCTGATTTTGAAAGCGTAGCAGTCTTCCTTCAGTTGTTGAGGGGCTTCCACACTGATGGAAGGTGTTTCAATGCTGACTGGAGTGACAGAGTACTACAGGATAATGGGAGATCAGTGTCTTTGCCTGAGTTGTTGGAAGGGTCATTTCTCTTCCCATCCTCTTGTGAGAGAAGAGGACTGCTCTTCCCTTTTGGCAGTCTTTCTACTTTATCATCTCCAGCTTTTTCTTGGGGGAAGTCTGGCTGCTTCAGATCTATTCCCTATGGAGATGGAAACAAATGGCCCCGAGCCCAGCAGCATGCTTGCCTGGCTGTGGTCTACTGAGCTCCACAAGTTAAGAACTGGCATTTGATTATGGTTTTGTTCCAGATTTATAGCTCCCACCCCCAAACCCTCAGATCAGCCCAAGCAGGAGTTAACTACAATGGGCAGCTCTAATACAACTGGTTTTGAAAAGACGGTTTGTATGCAGATGCTGTCATTGATTCGCAAGCACAAGTCAACTGTAGGAAAAAACACTGAGTACAAGCTGTATCTAAAACATCCCTAATGCTCCTAAGAGGGAGATATTTGAAAACAATGTAGGTAATAATTTCTATAGAAGCAGTGACTTTCTTTAAAAAAAAAAAAAAAAGAAAAAGAAAAAAAAAGCCTTAACTGTAAGGAGCACAGCAAATTTTATGAACATTATGCTATGGGCAGTCAGGAATAACTGCAAGTAAATGAGGGAAAATTAAAAAAGTGAGGAGACAGAGCGAGACCAAATCTCCAGAGCAGGCTGAACCTGATTATCAAAACCCAGCACAGATTAGCAACAAAATGTTGTAATGCCAAAACCAATATATCTATGTTTGGTTTCATTTTTTTCTCTGACATTTCAAACAAGCACTCCCTCAGAGCTTTTTTTTTCCCCTTAAAAATATATATTTTTTATCATTTCATTGAAATAGAAGCAGTAAAATGAAAAATGCAGTCAGATGAGACTAATCTCATTCTGTCATATTTTTTCATTCATCACTCACTGATGTCCATGATGTGGAGCAAGGACATAACGTTACTCTTAAATGTAGAATTCAAACTGTATAAAATAGCACCATAATATCAACAGCATCTTCTCATCTGCCTTTAGCATAAGGAATTCCAGATGAAAAGTTCTCCACGCTAAAGGGCAGAACACTCCAGTGGTAGCAAAATCATTATTATTTGCAGTGCCATGGGGATTTCAGTCCGGCTCTAAGACCATGCCAATATATGCCAACAAGAAACGGTGAGTTGTCCTTGACTGATTCAGTAACATAAGGTAACAGTGCAGCGGTTTCATCCTACAGCTGCTGCTGGCATCAGCATCCAAAGGGACAGAGCATGTATGTGTGAGTCACTCAAGAGGCTTTCCACAGAATAACCCAAAAGCCACAGAGCTGCACTTGTACTATGGTGAAGAGGAAAATTGTAGCGGCTCTAGCCTGTAACACAGGGTGCTAACTTAAGCCGTCCCTGAGGACAGAGCAGATACGCTGGAGGGGGGCTGGAAGGTACCTCAGGAAGGTGATCTCTTCAGTCACCGTAATGTGAACCACTGGGGCTGGTCTGGAGGCTTTGTGAGGAGGGCCACTTATGGAAGTAAACTTTATTTTCAAAGAAAAGTATAGAATTACATGGAAGTAAAACATGCTGTGTCCCCAATTTCAGCATTTTTTCCTACTCCAGTACCTCTTAATCTGGAGCCACAATGTCCTGGCACGAGGTCCCCAGCTTGCCCATAGGCAGCCCCAGCAGCATTGCTCGGTGGTTGCTGCAGTGCATGGGCTCTCCACTCCATACACAGGGGCTGACCAGATCTGCCACAGCATGGTAGGATGGCCCAGGTCTTGTGTGCCCTTCCTTGAGAAAAACACCTACATGCAGGAATCCCTTGGTAAAGCTGTAACTGACTGATACTCAGAAGGGCCAGGTCTTAATGACGTGACATGACATATAACCCTGTGTAAGTTATATGTATACTGAATCTCTTTACAGAAAATACATCCTAAATTGGAATCAGAATGCAGAAATTCTATGAACAGCTGCATTGCAGATTTCAGCTCCCAAATTGTTCCATCAGTACTGATAAAATGGATTTGTAAGACAAAAGCCCTCGTAGCACAGGCTCCAGAGGCTCTCGCCAAATATCGGCTTGCTTTCCAACCATCTGGATCCACTGCAGACACCACAGCAACTCCTGTTTCAGAGCCCAGGCCCTGCTTGGAGTGTGATTCCCCATCCCACTTCTGTGCCTCCCTCGGGTGCTGTGGGCTGGGCCCTGCGTTCCAGCACCCGTGAGCTGGGCTCCCACCAGCGTGTGCCACTCAGGGTGCACATACACAGCCCTCACCCAGCTCTCAAAGCAGGTTACTGAAGCCACCACACTCTGTAGCTTGTCTTCTTCATAGGTATGTTGTGAGCAGTGAGATGAATGGGGGTTCGGCCAATGCTGTAACTGAGGTGAAGCACAGTAGGGACAGACACAGCCAAGCTCCGGTGAAGCCAAAGAGGGTTTGGCATAACCAGTACATAAAAGGTAATCAAGAATAGATAATAAACATTACTTCATATTTATGTTTTTTCACATTTCACATTCCATGATGACTTACTAAGTTCCATTGGAGTGGATTTCAAGACTCCAAATTTTACTATTTCTAAAAAGAAGTGCCTGCTTTTAGATCCCAGCCCTCTTCCTGTTTATCCTAGACCCCTGGACCACTTGCTTACATGTGCTAAGCTTTTCCTGCACAAGATCCTACTGATTCAGTTTGCCATTATTTCTGGTTATATCAACACTTGATACAGATCAGAGTCAGTGAAAGTTTAGTGCATTTGCACAGAATCTTTAAAGCTTCATCTTTTGTGCTTTCTCTTATGCATCCCCTTATGTCAGGGACCTAGTGGATATTGTCAGCATACTCTTTGGCACACTGAAATTCATTATTTTGCCAGCACTTCCTTGGTCTCATTCTAACTTATCTGCCATATGTCAATGAATTAAGTTTTGCCAACTTTTTGCATCTGGTTCAGTGTTTNTCTTTGTATAAGGCTGAGAAATGGCAATATCTTTTAGCACTGAAGTGCTCTGATTCTAGCCTCCTGTCCACGCAGTAAGTATGGACTCGTGGTCTGGTTGGGCTGGCACAGTGCTATGGGCTCTTCTTCTGAACTCCCGTCTCAGCAGGTTGAATCCTGGGATCAGCATTAGTGCTTCGGGGTTTTCCCTCCCTCTGCTCTTCCTATTGCAGTAAGCCCTAGGAGTTCCATCTGCTGTAGCTCCTGCTGTGGAAACACTGGCTGGAAGCTCCTCTCCTGAGCCTGCAGGTTACCTTAGCTGCTGGAGGCCTGTGCTGTGTCAGCAAACATGGTCTTTGAGGGCTCACAGTCCTAACCAGAAGCCAAAAATTGGTGGTATTGCGAGCTGTTTTGTTGCCTTCTGGCCTTTGCTGGCATCTCTGCAAGACACTCTGTTCCACTGCATCACTGTAACCTTCTCTGTTGGCTGCAGACTCACCATTTGCCATCATCTTTGGGAATTGAGACTCCAAATTCATTACAAGTGCCCTATTCATTGTTACTTTTATTATTATTCTATTTTGCTCGCTGAGGTCATCTTTCAACTCAGAAAGAGAGTATGTATGTGGCTTTCCTTTGTCAGATACACTGTTGTCCATTGAAGTCGTAGAAGATTCAGAATGTCTCCTGGAGTCTACTAGTGAGTGCTGGGGAATATTACTTGAACATATTTTGCTCATAAAACCATCTGTTCAACAGAAAGGTGACTTTTACTGGAATAAACGTAGGAACACAATTGCAACCTGAAGGAAGGCTCCTCTGAAGTACCATGTAAATATAAAAATTGCAAGTGCTACATAAGGAGATACGTTTTATTGTTTATCTATTGCTAGTCAGGAGCCTTTGGGCTCTGAGGAGGTCAGGGAACTATGCTTGTTTTTGAAGAAATCATGCTGTCCAGAAATGTCAAAGATACGCAAGAGCAACCATGGCTTGCAAAACAGCTTCTGTGAGATAATGTTGCCAAGGCAAACACTGCTGAAGGTTGAGGGATTTGTCTGGTTTGTCTAAGGGATGTGTGCCTTTGGAAAAGTTTGTCTTTCACGAATTGTCCACGCCCTGCCACTTTGCCATTGGCGATGACTGAAGTGTCTGCAACAGATGGTTCAGCTCTGCTGCACTGGAGCTCCTAAACCAGACGTATTTATCTGGGAGCTCTGAGGGGAGTGAAACATGCCCCAAGGGAGGGAGGACTGAGGATATGTGATGCAGCTTTTAAAATAAAACTCGTGCTGGAAACTAGCAAAACACTTGGCTAGGCAAACGTCTTCAATTAAACAGTAAAAGGAATGCTTAGGGATTGGGTCTGAGCTTCATCTGAATACTGAAGAACAGGGGTGCCCTGGGCCACCAGTTACACTAGCAAACAGTTAGGCTTATATCAAATTAGAGAAATGCCCCAAATAATCAGTTTGGTTTTTTATTCAGTAAATGTAGCTGCATGAAGTCTGTAAGTAACTAAATAGGTTCAAAGCTCCTTAGTTTTTGCCAGCAACAACCTTAGTGGTGTGTCAGTGATAGGCTTTTCAAAATGCTATTGAGAATAAATAGCAATGAAGCGAAAGGCAATCTCTGCTATTGGATGATAAAATACGAAGAAAATGGCTGAAGTGCCCAATCTGGCCCCTTGGCAGATCATTGATTTTGTGGATTGATGTAAAGCCAATGATCCTGAAGAAAAGAGATAAATAGACAGATGTTTCAGGTTTTGTGTCATACCCAGGCTTTTCTGTGAGTAAACACATATGGTTACCTCAGGCAAGTTGCCAAAAATCACTATTTTCTCACATGTGTGCATAACTCATGCAAATGACTGTGCCCAGCAGAGGCTAAAGTTGCAGAGGCAATTTGATTAAATGATCGATTTTGTCTGTATAAGCCAAAGGAAGCATAGCTGTGAAAAGCAGCTTGTTGATATCTGTTCTCTGTAACCAGTGCCAAATGGCAGATGTATTTAGATTCCCAATTAGGTAATCATGGCAGTTCTGTCAAAGAAAATTGCCCATCTTCAACACAATATTGTGCCATCTTGGTTTGTATCTCTTGTAGATCTTGCCATTTTATTTTCATCATAATGATGATTATTGCCAGCTACAATCTGTCTTTTCATGTGAAGCATTTCAAAGTGTTTTGTTGAAGCAGACATTCAATTTGTCCAATTTTGAATCCTCTTGAAGATTACGCATTTGAAGCCATATATTCAAATCAAAGAAATTCTGAAATAAGAACAAGAGAGTGAAGAAACTCCCCAGCTCTACTCTTCAAATGTGTGTGCTGCCACATAGCACGTAGTTACAGGATTCAGATACTGCCTTTATAAAGGATTCTTCACTGCTATAAAATTAGGCTGCAATATTGTAAACTCACTGGGTGCTTAGGGCGTCTTAGTGTTTTTTTTCTGCAGTTGTTTTGTGGCCTGTGAGTGATATACTGTGTTAGTGAATGAAGAAAAAGAGCCTAGTGAACTAAAATTTAGTGCTACCCAAAACAGAGTTATAAAGTGAAATTATTCTCTATGCTTCCTGCACAGGCTCAATCAGTTTAGGTAAGTTGGTACTATTCCGACTTCTTCTAAGTAAAGCAAAGTGTGAATCTTCTTTCTGTGGCTTTTGTTTGCTGGTTATCAGGATCCATGTGGTGATGATTGTTATTGTTCCACACAGATGGCAAGAGTAGGTACTTAGACGATAAAAAGTCAAATTCTTCATCCCAGAATCACAGAATCACAGTTGGGTTCACTATAGGGGTTCATAGCTGGGTTTCACTATATATTACATGGCCAATTTGAATTCTGTCTTAAAATTCATCTGAGGATCCTAACTGGCCTCTGATATTTGTCCAAAATAGTTTTCTAGTTCCAAATTGTTGATGTAATCTCCAGACTAGTTTCATGCTGGCAAATCAAATTTATTATTTTCTATACTGACCAAGAAGAAAATGAATTGAAATTCTTTTCAGAGGAAGAGGAAACAAAGCTGGCTTCTTATTCCATAAAAGTCAAATATTTTTTTGTTTATTTTGTTAGTTTGATACCAAGCTGGGAGCTTTTTTCGGGAAATATTATTTTATGAAGAAAAAGAGAATCAAAATGCTGCAAACCAATGTGTATTGATCAGCATCACTAGCCAGACAGGAGAGCCCTACTGCTATTGAATTGTGCACTTGAATTTCATTTTCCCATTTAAAAGGCAGGGAGCAGAAGAAAAGGGAGATAAATAGATAGCTGGAGAAATTTTCATTGAACCAACGTCTTGCTTCAAGAAGTTATTGGCTTTGCAGTTTCCTGGGGTTTCTCTCCCCCAGAGGTCACTGATATTCCATGCAGAGGTGAGGACATGGACAGGGAACAAGCAGGAGGGAGCGTGGGGCAGAATGGGAGAAGATGCAGTGAATGGGATCAGGACAAAGACAGGAGGATTGACTTGACATGTTTGTCAGTAGAGACTTGCCAAATCCAAACTATATTTGTTTGTAAGATGAGAAGGAAGAAGATTAACAGAGCATCAGTCAAACTGAGAATTCTTAAACAACTGATGCATTTAAACATTATACTGTTTATGTCTTGATCAAATGTATGAAGTTTCAACATTTATCTGAAGAGCTAGGGTTTTTTAATAGCTTCCTTGTTTATTGCATGAAGTAAATGAATAAAACCATAAATGAAGCTGTGACAGTTCCCATTTCTTCATTTTTTTCAGATGACGGAAAGCTGTCCTTTGATGAATTCAAAGCTTACTTTGCTGATGGAGTTCTGAGTGGAGAAGAACTGCATGAACTTTTTCACACAATTGATACACACAATACTGAGTAAGTGTCCTCTTCTTGCAATCAAAGTGCTACTCCCTGCACCTGAAAATGGAAGAAACACATCAGGGTGATTTTAGAAAGCAGGCCTAAGAAGGTTTATTCAGAGACGCTAGACTGTCATACTGCTCTAAACTGTACAACGGCACTCTTTCTAAACTTTTTAGAAATACCTGTAGGTTCTGATACACATGATTTGGGCACTGAGAACAAGGGGTGGAAACTGGATGCCTTCTATGTTCTCCTCTGCTGTTAAAAAGGAAATGGGGCTGTGGCCTCCTTCAGACTTATATCCAAGTTTCCCAATTCTTTACCCCTCTTTACTGTTTCATTACCTGAGATGAGTACCTGGACCAAATGTTGAGCTGGGAAAAAAGTAACCAGAGCAATCATGAATAGCAAAGAGCAGAAAAAGCCATCCTATCTGGTGCTTACATGAGAGCTGTGCTGGTGTCATCACTTGGACGATTTGGATGTCCTCAGAACAGCTGGGCTAAGCAAGGCCAAAAACCTGCAAGGCCAAAGAGCTTTGTTTATTGCTTTCAGCAGATCCAAAATTATGCTTCCGCTTTCTCTTGTAAGCTGATTTTTTCCTTATGTACATTGATTGAAGAAGAGAATGAATTTTCTGTTTGCTTTCTGTCCAGCTTTTCACTGTAGGCGTCCCTGTTGCTGTTAAGTAGGAGGGTGTTATTAAGCTAACAATTTTTAAACTGTGGTAAAGGAAGTTGCTAATTTCTTTTGCTGAGAGGTTGTGAAGACATCGGGCAGTGGTCATGGCATGGGCTGTAGTTCTCTTTACAAGCAGTGAGCAAGCACTAAGTCAGTATTGCTATCCTTAGGCATCTACAGTGAAGCAAGATGTATCACGGCCCAGCTTCCTGTGCTTGCTGTAAGAAAAACCAGGACCTTATCTCATCCAGTGCCAAACTCCACAATGTCTCTGGCATTTATATTTCTACAGGGAAACAAAATCTGTTCTTCATGACAGTAGCCCTCCCATGACTTTTTCTCATTTTCTACATTTGTCAGGGAGCATCCTAATAGGGGCAGATATCCTTAATGAGTGTGTGAGATCTGTAAGAAGACAGATGTTCTATGTCTATTTTTCTTTTCCTTTTGTTTGTAAAACTTTTATTTCCAAAATATTTTAATTTGTAAAGTTTGTATTACTATTTTTAAAGCTTTTCCTTTGTGCTGGAGAATACTTGGACTGGAAGAATATGTAGAAAAATGAGAAGAATATTATGATTTTTATCCTGGGAAATATATGAGACTATGTCAAAAGCCAGAGTTATTAGCTGACAACAGGCAATGCAAGGGGCAAAGCATTAGAGAGGGATAATTCTCAGTGTCTGAGAAAAGCCAGGCAAAAAGCATGGTACAAAAGTCACAGAGAGTACATGCTGTGAAGGATCAGATTTTCATGTATTTCAGGGGACTGAACAGGTGGAAGACTAGGAAAACCTACTAAATTACCTTTTTCAACGAGAAGAAAGGACACATTTGACTCGTTATATTTGTTATAGAGTAGAACCTGGCTATAGATAAGAAAACATGCTTAAATTTAAAACAGAAATTAGAGGCTTTTTGAATGTTTTTCCCCCAAGTCTTTAACTTTTATCAAAAAGGCTTAATGCCTGACTTTTGAGCCAAAAAGCATTCTGCACTACTTGATCTGTCTCTTTAATAGAGGAAAATACACTTTAAAGGCTTTCCTTAACACCTTTTTGCTTTTGAAAACCCTGTCATCACAAGACAGCAAGACAGAATATGCCAAATATCAGACGGATACAGCACAGAAAGACAGCTTGGGCAGTATAATATAAATTCCTTATTAGGACAGCTTTCCAGCAAAAATCACATGAAGCAGATATAACGAGGCCAAAACTTTACTCACTGGCATTTGCAGAAAAGGGCAGGTTATGTAAAACGCCTTAAATTAACCAGTTGGCTAAGAAGAGCAGCAAAAAGCTCACTGAACCTTGGGAAGTTTTGTAATCTAAGCGTTAGGAGAAACATGCACATATTAAACCATCCTAAAACCATCTATTATGTTTTCATTTGCAAACTACCCAAGGGAATGAAATGAAAATCACTGTTTGCGCCTGAAATCTCCAAGTAGTTTAGGGTTGTTTTTAGTAGGGGAGGATGAGTAATTCTACTTAGATATGTCTCTAGGAGGAGAAGATTTGCAGAGTTATTTGTCTTTCTTATCCAGACTCTGTCAAAAGCTGAGCAAATCACATATCTTCTCTGCACTTCACTTCCCTATTAACAAAATATCCCAGGAATGATTTGTAAGGATTGAGGCTGTGCAGCATTCTCACAGTACAGTGGTTTACATTGCATGTAAATGCCTAGGACAGACCACTATGGAAGTACGTCTTGAACCACCAGAACACTTCTGGAATACTTCAAGATTTCATACCCATTTTGTCAAAAGAGCAGACTTTGGGTTGTTTCCACCTGCATTAAATCTTTTAACTCTGACAGCATTCAAAACCTCACTTTCTCTGAGTGCGTGTCTCTGTGCTTCAAAGCCTGGAGACCAAGAAGGAAAGGTGGCCTTTAGGTTATTTCCATGAACCGCAAGCTCAGGAAACCTGGATTTCCTTTTCAGTTCAGCTACACCAATCTTTCAAAGAAAGGTTCAAAGTATAAGAGACTTCCACTGGTTTAACATCTTGAAGGGAGCTAAATTAAGCAGCTATTATAAAATCCCATTACTCGAGTCCTGATGTCAGTCTTGTGGAAGAAGATAATTAGATTATTAACGTTTTTAAAAAAGCAAACCAAGCTAATGTAACATACCTGTTACAAAGCAGCTATGGGAGACCTCTACAACGAGCAATTACCATTTTCGATGTGATAGTAGGGCAAAAAAAACTTTCCAGTAACTAAGGTTGTGTCTGCCTAATTGACTGTGATCACTGCACTTGCTATGGCATAGACAGGTAAAAAAGAGTCAATCAATGCTGCAGTGGCCACAGTAACCAGGAATGAAGGTTGAGTTGGAGTCAGATATCACTGCAAAAAGTTTCTAAAAAATAAGTGGAACTGAGCGTTGTTAAGCCAGGATGAACTTAAATTTACAGTTTGTCTAGGATGTGCAGTACAGATCATTTGTCCATGGCTTTTAGTGAAAATTTACTTTAGCTATGAATCTTTCCTGAGTGCATAATTTGGAATGTTTGTTTTGTGATTTATGAGTGTGCCTGTAAGTAGATTGGCTTTTTTCTCTTTTTTCATAAACTCTATGTTACATTTTTAATAGCATCTTAATAATTAAGTAAGCACCAGTAAAGAGATGCCGCACAAATTGATTCCTTGATTGTTTTAACTTCCATTCCCTTTTTCCTTTTGATACAGCCAGAAATTGATATATAAATGAATATATATCAGGTACAAAATAGATTTATAATGATGCAAAAAGGAACGTTTCTCCCACATATTTTAGTATTTCTACATTTTTAACTTTCCTTGAAGGTGTTTTAATACAAGGATTTTATTTGCAAGAGCTTTATCAAAAAGACAAAATGTAAACAACTAAATGTTTGGAGGACCACATAAGACAATAAAACAATTAGCTTATGGGCCAAGTTCAAGATATACAGAGTTACACAAAATTTCCCCTCCATAGGCAGGCTAGCTTTTGCCTGTTCTCAAGGGTTTCACATAGGTTTGGTTTCTTTTGGTTTGGTTTGGTTTTTGTTTGTTTGTTTTTTTCAAACCAAAACTAAACTAAACAAAATCCTAAAGGCTACACAGAAAAGAAAAGAAATGAGGCTGACCAATGTCTCACTGTGATGACCTGGTGAATGTCAGCCTCTTGCTTGTTAATCAAGGCAGGGTAATAATACCAAGAGCTGTCATAAATTAAATTAATTTAAATATTCTTCAGTAAACCAAACAGCTTTTGATTATTGAGAGACACTGTGCTTCAAAAGCTACATGAAAAGACAGTAGAATGCTTTGATTAGGCCACGCAGTTAGCATTCCTGGCATATAATTAGTGCAAGGTGACTGCTTTAGGGGGATAGCAGTTATCCTGAATGCAGTTTCCAGAACTGCCATTCGTTCAGACGACAGCTGAAAGCCATTTAGGCTTCTATTTAGACTTCTATTTCTGCTTTCCAGGATCACATGAAACCTTTGGGCGGTCTCTGTTCAATCGCATACCATTAAGTAGTACAAAGGTGTTGTTATGGTGAGTCGTGAGGGACATGTCTGCAGGCCACAGCTGAAGTAACTGGGAAGCTGAATGCCCACATGCTCTGCTGCCTTGCAGCAGCCTGTTTTTTAACTCCTCTGTCAGATGACCATCAATGCTCACTTTGGCTGGGTGGCAATATGTACTCTCATAGCATGAGTGTTAATGGCTAGATACAGCTCTAGCCAAAGGCTGTCGGAGGCTGGTGCTCAAAACAATCTGAATACAGGAGAAGCAAGCTGGTGGTGGTAACTGCAGGAGACATTTTACCTTTCCGAAAGTTAAAAAGGCAATATTTGGGAAGCATAAAGCTGAGGGGAGAAGAGAGGGGTTGTATTACCGCTATGTTTCTTACCTGTTCTCCAAAGCACTATATTTAGGAGCAAATTGGAGCATGGGAATATTTTACAGATTAACCATTGAATTATTCAATGTGACTGGCTTTCGCTGACTTTCAACTTTGAAAATATTCTAAAATATTTTTGGTGATATTTCTGTTGCTGCTTCGTTTCTTGACCCTTTTGATTCACTAAATCACAATGTATGCCAAACCAAGGTATTGCTCCTGTACTTGCACACAATCAGTAAAATAAGTGGTATTTTTATTGTAAACATTATATACTTAAGTCCTTTAATAATGTGTGCATTGTTGCTACTGCTTAGTTTATATCTTAATATTTCTGTGAGTTCTCATCTATTTGCTAAATCCAATGCACATATGTGTTCAACCTGGGAGCTGTGATGCTGCTGAAGAAGCTGTTTAAACACAATTATCCCAACTTGGAAAATCCTAACTTGTGGGTTTAGCATGCTCTAAAGGGTTAATAAATGGCATTACCTGGACTTCACATCTGCCTTTACTGCCTGCATGCAAGACAGTACTGCAGCACAGTTCAGCTTCAGATGAGGTAGTTCTGCAGAAGTGCAGATGTTTCATTTACCTGTGTTATTGTCCTGAAAGTACAGGAAAGTATTGTCAGCGCAGGTCTTTCTGTACATGGACAGAAGTAAGCAGGAAAACTTTGTAATTTGGGATTAACGGGGTGAATGCTTTTACAGCTCATTTCCTTGGTAATCTGCCCCTGCTCAATCTTTCAGTTTTGATGAGCCCATGTTTCAGCAGAGCAAGAATCCTCGAAGTAGTTAATGGCTCAGTGAATAGGTTTCAGCAGTCACTGCATATGTAAATCTTCCTTTTGCTCTTACCCTTCTTCCTTCCCTCCCCCCACTCATAACTTTCACAGAAAATGTTTTTAGCATAATGGCATCCTCAGGGAAAAGGTGTCAGAATATAATGAGAATATTTGGCAAAGTTACAAACTAAGAGATATGCAGAAGATCTCTAGGGGATTCAGTCTGCAGCACTGCCGGAGAGATGGTGCGATAAATGCTTCACTGATTACTGACTCATATGAGCCTGTGGGGAATCAAACTTGTTTTTCTCACTTTTCTCCTTGGTAAAACAAAGGCCTCAGCCAGGGCCTTAATTACAAGGTGGGAGAGATGCCAGGACTGTGGAGGCAGCCCTGGGGCATACACAACATCTCAAAGGCAGGTGTCCTATTCAGCCTTTGTGTGTGGCACAAGGTAAAGAAGATAAACCACATACAAGCCAGAGACAAGTTTGGTGAGGGCCTGAGAGCCTTGGGCACCTACAGCTTCGAGCAGATGCTGGGCATTTGGGAGAGCCCATCACACTGCATTTTCTGCATGTGTAGGGATGGGACCTGGTACTATGAAGACACATCTACACATGCATGTGCATTGATCAGCAGGGTGTCCAAGCCTCCTTTGGTTGGTGAAGTCATTGGCACCTAAGAGGTAGCTCTGCTGACACAGAGTTCAGCATTGTTGCCCAGGCATAAGGCATTTGAAAGCACAGGAGAAGCAGCTGGGCATGAGTGAATGGGGAAAGATGCCAGAGCATCTCAAACAACAGGAGAGGCATCATAACAGAGGCATGTGTTATGTCCTTTTAACCAAGCTCTGTCTAGACAGTCCACTGCAAAGTCCCCAGCTCCACTGAATACAGAGAGGCTCCTTCTGTGGCAGAGTAGGTTGGAAACCCAGTGCACATGTGGATGTCTACATTCAGGGCTCTGAGCCTCACACTGAATCCATCTCCCTCCCCCTGCGCAGATCTTCATTAGCAGTTCCTCCTTTGGGTCAAAAGAGAAGGGCTGAGATTGTCTGCTCTGATAGCAAACTCCAGAAGGATGCTGACTTGATGTCTGAGAGCAAGATGTTGGTTTGCACTATCCATGGGAACACATCCACCTGCACTAGCCTGCAGCCCAGCACTGTGCAGCGTGCCTATAATGAAATATATGTTACATGGCACCACAGCTTCCTTCAGGACTCTGACTGTAAAGATAACAAGTCAGCAGTAATTTTAACAGTGGTCTGTAACAGCAATTATCTGTCCCTTGGGCATTGTGCTTTTGTTTCAGCTGAGGGGCATTCTTTAGTCTCTCACTGCTGCTGATTTATCACTGTCCTATACAAGTACGTAGAAAAAATAATGAACTTGGGAGCACAATCAGGAAACAAAACAGATTTATTAAAAAGTAGCATGAGATATAGACAGGCTCTATGATTGCATGAACTGCAAATGGGTGAAAAGTATTTTTCCCAAAAATGAATTGTTCAGTGTCAAAAAAAAAAAAAAAAACCCACAACATCCGCAGGATGAAAATAATACATTGGTTTTTGCCCATTTTTTAAAGCTAGATCTTTTAGACTAAACAGCAATTTCGGGTGCATGGTGCAGCCCTGACATAAGTAAGGTGTGTTTGTTACTATTTAAGAGACGTAATTGCAGGTATTGACTTCAATTTTCAGACTTTTCAAGACAGTAGCTACAGAAATCAGTTTGGAAATGAAGTGCAGAGAAAAAGGAAAGATACTGCTCAGAATGAGCTGATTATACAGTTCAGCATTTCATGACTGAACAAAAGAAGCTTAATGAGAATGATTTACAGAGTTTTACAAAGTTCTGGTGCTAATGCAGATCCTCTGGTCATACAGACAAGCTGCAAATAGAGTTGCTTGGAAATTTTCCATATGAATGGTTGTTTTTAATGTAAAATTCAGTTTTCTGCAGAAAATAAGAGACTCAGTCACACAGGAAAAATCAAAATGTACCAAGTAGTTTCAATGCATTGTCCTAAATGGAACTGACCTGGAATGTTTCATTTCAGACCAGTTCTTCAGGAGATGACATTAGCAATGAGTTCATTGCTTAATGGTAGCAGTAGTTTGAGGGCCTGGTCTCCTCTACATAGGTTGCTGTGAAAGTAATGCTTCCCATTTATTTCCATGGAAACCAACAGATACAAAGAGCACTATAGCACTATTTGATAGAGCAAAGTCTCAGCTATTTTTCACTACAGTCACGACCATTAGCTGTGCATTTTCACCAGCGATGAATGAGAGCCTGCATGCTGCGCTCTTAAATATCTGCACCAGCAGAGGTGACCACTGTCGCTGTCACCACTGCTGAAACGCACCACCACTGCCTCACTGTGCTCACATCCACTGTTTGGTCTCCAGAAACGTCCAGCAAGCGTTAATGAGTGTCAGTGGGTGCCATTTTTTCCACATAGAGGAATTCAGTGACACACCTTTCCTTCATCCGCACTTCCATGTCAGACACCATTTTGTGGGACTGCCCCTCTGCTGCCATCTGTCACACAGCAACAACATGGAATGGAATATTGGTGGGAAGGTTCAACCTCTGCTGCCATACTACCAACATCCACCTCTGATGTCATGGGCCAGCATAATAAAATAAGAGGCATTGCTTTCAAAGCAGCCCTCATATAATCTAGTTTTCCCAGAGAACCACAGCTGTTTTAGTATCTTTTTCAATGTGTGCATTTACGAAGACTTTAAAAAAACAATATGGAACATTCTGTTCTGGGTAACAATTAAATGTTGAGTTTCAGTTTAAAAAAAAATTATTTTGGAACAAACCCCAAAGTTGAAACATCATTGTCATCTCCTGAAGGATGGAAACTCTGAAGTTTACTCAGCCTGTGGCAAAAGAGCCACCACGATGTTTCCTCTCCTCTCCTTATTTGGGCTGATGTGATTCAGAATCTGCTAGCAAATCACAGTTCTGCAGCCCTTGCACAGTTCTCTACAGATTTTAGCATCCACAACTTTTAATAGTATCATTGAGACACAGATGTAGCTGGGATCATTCAGGTGCTCAGCCATCTATGAGGTGCATGGCATCCTTGCCTAGTGCAAAGGACCAGTGTGCTTTTTAGGGCAGTTGTTGGTCAGGAAAATGCCTTTATTTTCTCCTCGAGCCCTGCCACATGCAGAACAGTAAGTGGCAGCTCTGAAGTTATCTACTGGCCTGGGGCTAAGCATAAGTGAAGGAGACAATTATTTAGTGCAGCAAAATTTGGGGCAGTGAAACAGCCCAGGGCCCCGGGGCCTGTGTCGGAGCTGTGAAAGCTAAGCTGGCTGCTGTGTTTGAGAGAGCAGAGGTGTGTGGCCCCATTAGCCCTGGGGCTGAAGCAGCAGTGTGTGGGGAACAGAGAAGTTTGGCTTCCCATGGATTGGCCCTGGGAGTTCTGTCCCATTTTGCCCTTTCTTCCTCCCCTTCATTTTCTGTAGAAAGAGGCCAATGCCTCATCCCATTAATTGCAGAGGTCAGTTTGCCTCCAATTATAAGAAACCTTGAATGAACCTGAGCAAAAAAAGTCATCGGTGCTGCAAAGGAGCTGTGAAGCAGAACATCCTTAAAATGCAAGTGCAGATATTCTACATCTCCTTTACGCAGCACCCTCTGCAGTGCCGGAGCACTGACTGACATGAAGTGGGATGCAAGCTGCAGAGAGCTCACAGCTTTTTGGCCGAGTGTCCGCAGATGACTGTTCAGCTGCCCTTGCACAGGAACACGATGTTCCATTCATTCACAATTACATGCTTCTTCTTAACAACAGGAGATGCTAGCCTCAAGCTTTCCTCCTTGAAACGGACTTTATCAGAGATGTGCAAATGTGCACAAAAAGGGTTGGTTCAAGGCTCTGAAATCAATCCTCCTCAGCCCTGGGAATGGAGAACTGAAGAATTATCCTTCCCCAGCTATTAGAGTAGTGGCAGTGGATTTCCTAAATGGAATGAGTTCATTAAATCTTTCATGGAGTATTGGATTCTCCAATAAAATAACTTCTCTAGATGACAGAGACCACACTGTATGTTATTCCTGTGCTGAAGAGATGTCACTGCCCATCAGGGGATTGGTGGAATGGCTTTGATCTTCCCTTTCTGGCTGTCTCCAGCCTGTGGCTTAATGTGGTGGGCAGAACCAGGAGCAATCACAGCTGTTCTGCATGCCTCCATTGTGGGACTCTTCCAGAAGCCCCACAAACAGGCACTTGGGCCACAGTGAATTTGGTTATACATCTGTCACTGAGCAACTGATAATATTAACTTTGTGATCAGTCGGTGGCATATTCGTAATAGCCTTTTAGAAATTTTTGTTAGGTAGAGAGCATTGTAGAACGGCCAGGCATGTAAAAGGGTTGCATTCAGTAGTCAGAAAGCAAATTGAGTGCAGAGGTTTAGAAAATGATGTGACGTGAATGCGTTTGGCTGCACACCATGCTTTGGGTGCTTATCAGGAGCGGAGTGCTGGAGCCTGGATGTGAGTCATCCTGCAAATATTGCAAATTACATGTTCAGCACTGCCTGATTATGGGTCTAAGCAGAAGCACCCTTGGCAGATATACCCTCTGGAATGATGAACAGGTGCCCACCATAAACCTGAGTACTGAGCTGCAGAAACAGCCTCCTGGTGTGCACCTCACTACTGTTCGATGTATTCCAAGCTTCTTTAATTGCTTCTGCAACATTCTGCGGGGAGCTCAAAACTGTTTGTGTGCAAAAAAAGAATGCCAGTTCGCTCACAACCATGTTGCTTGAAGAAACGTTATTATTTCTGAGAGCATGAAATAATCAGTGACACAGAAAATTATAGTGTCCTGCCTAGAACAGCATTCCCTTTAGACAGGTTACCACAAACAGTGGAGCCTGGAAGGATATTTATCATAGAAAAGGAAACACCGTGAGGATGCCAGAGTGAAATCCGTGCTCTTTTTGTCATTTCTGTGTTCTGTCACAGGCTTCCTGAAGGCTGTTGCACAAATCACTTTGGACAGTAATTTTCTCATCATTCAGGTGCCCAATTCTAACTGCAAATAAATTCAGCATCTAAATACTTCTCCATTTTCACTTGTAGTCTTTTTGCAACTGCATTGCTTTTATTAATGAGACAGATGGAGGTGTTCTGATGGCAGCAATGCTGAAAGCCTCTGAGCCATATCACAGTGCTACATTACTACCACACTACTGAGGATAGTGCAAGGACCAGAGTAAATTTTATTGCAAAATTTGAAAACATAGAGCAAATTTGACTGGCTTGCAATGTAAAAAGCTGTTTTAACAACATCTATCAAGATGTAAATTAAAAACTACAGAAATATTATTTTCAAAGAGAAGGTATTAGGACTGAAGATGTGAAGGGGCAGAAAATGTTGGGAAAAGTAGGCATCGTAAGACCAAATTCTTGTCGTGCAACATCAGTAATCTGTTACTGCTTTTTAACTAAGGTCATTTTCTCAGTCTGCATTTGGAGTGTTTCAAAAATGACTGCTGATTGTGGAAGTGGTTGCAAGGATGTCAGCCACGGTTAAGCACTGGTGCCGTAGTAATCCATGGTGCAAAGCTTTAAGGGTTCATAGACAGTTTTTCCATCAAATAGTTTGCTGATCTAGGTTAAGTTTCTCAGCTCCAGCACTGATTCTTACATACTATGGATTTTACCACACCTGCCACCAAGATCATTGGAAAAATCAGATGCAAGACCCCATCGTAGCCATCCTACTTGGTCTATTCAAATGCAGTTTGGCTCACTTTTAGTTAATCAAAGTTTTGGGAAAGCTTCGTTTACATCATCAGTTAATATGATTGATAGACCTGACTATACAAGTTGACCAGATGATAGACCTGACTATACAAGTTTGTGAGAACCCAGGATCCTGAAATTTCTGTCTGTGACTTTAAGATAATACTGTGTCATCATTTTATTAAAAGGTCAATTTAAAAAATCCCATTAAAAAGATAAGTGGAAAAATCCTAAGTGCAGTCAGCCATTCAATATTCACCCATCAGCAAGATTCAAAAAGGACACTCATGCTTTTAAGTTTCTTTAATAATTGGCTTCTCCTCCCTGGAAAAAGTCAATATGACAACTTTCAGAATTGAGCTGCAGGTCAAATGGTTTCTCTTTTGATTATTAAAACCTTAGAGAGAAAAGACCGCTTAAAAGTTGATCAGGATGAAATCTGTTTAAAATAAACAGTTTGAACTTTATAGAATACTTGCACACATTCGTGCATTTATGTAATATATATAGTTCATGGCAATACGTCAATACAAGTATTATTTTCTACATTTTTCTGCAGTTAGTGCTGCTGGAACAGTTTTGTATGGCCAGAAAGACTTAGCAATTATGTGTGCTGAGAGGCTGTGCCTGATTTTGTCCTCCTGGTGTACGTTATCTTGTGGGGAGAAACACAGATGGGAGAAAAGTGCTGGATTTTCCCTTGTTTAGCATGGAGGGCTGAGCTTTCTGAGCCATGCTGTCCAACATGGCAGCCACAGAAGAGGAGTGCAGGTGCGGGGGGAGAAATGATTTCTGGTGTTAAAAGGGATTTTTGCCAGCTATGGGACTCCACAGCACAATGCACCAGGGCTGGGCAGGGGGCTTGGAAGGGACTGTTGGCGAGTGGGAGGGTGCTGTATATTGCAGCAGAGGGAACCAGATGGGGAAGGGAGGCCGTGCTACAGAAAGACTGCAACAAGGGCCAGGCTGACGCCTGCTGCAGCCCAGGCAGGGGGGCTTCTGGTCCCTGTCAGCACTGATCTTTGAGCCCTGCTATCTACCAATGCAACAAACACCATTACTGAGCTCACTAACCCTCTGTCCTCTTATCTTTCAGCAATCTGGACACTGAAGAGCTCTGTGGTAAGTTCCTCATTGAGCAAGAACATAATCTCTGCCTGCAGCAGCCCTGTGAGAGTGAACATGCCATGTGTTACAAGATGATATTTCTTTCTGTTTAACCTTTGTAGCTGAAGCAGAAAATAGTTAAATTACACTGAAAGAACTACACTGGAAGAATGCAGATGGCTTATAATCTTTCAGACCGTCATCCATTAGATGCAGATATTGCTTTGAAAATATTTTTCTTAATCCATGCTTCACAGTGTCTGAGCTTTAAGAACTTTCTCTGTTCTGATGAAGACAGAGGTACCTTTATCTTGTTTCCCTTTCATGTGAGATATTTTTCTAGTTAGTTCATTGCTTTCAAAGATCGGAGTGTTTTGGCAACTTTGAAAAAGATTTTCCTATTAATATCCCACTGGAGGAAAGTTCAGTACTTTCCTCCAACTCAGTTCAGTAAGAACAGCAGTTTGACACGTTCTGTCATCGATCATCATTAAGAACTCCTGCAAGGCCTCCATCGTGGCCCAGTGACCTACCTCGGTGCCCTGTTCTGGGCTGTGAGTCATGGAGTATTTTCCCTGACTTGCAACAGAAAGTATTCACAGAAAATTTCTGCAAGTCCTCCCACAAAGTGTCAAAAAATAGTTATACTTGTCAAAAGCAAGCTATTTCTGGGGAAGGATGTCAGCAAATAGTGGCCCGTTGAATTTTCCCAAGGTCAGTAATGCTGAAGACTTTTAAAAGCTGAAAACACTGTAGATTTGAGTGCCTGCTGATTTATTTGCTCATGAGGTGACTCTGCCCATGCTCAGGAACTCACTGAGGGGCAGCTCAGTCTGTGGCTTATAAATATTTAATAACTTAGCCAAAGCCAGTTGTGCTGTGATGACTTCTGCTACCTGAGAATCTGACCAAAAGTGTACAGACCTGGCCAAGGAAGAACATGGCTTTGTTCCAGGAGTGATATACATTTTCGGGGGTTGTCTTTGCACTAGAGGCTTGCCCAGCGCTCACCGTTTCTTACTAAATCATTTCATTCAGCCTCTCAGCAATACCAGGCTTTGTCGCCATGCTCCTGAAACCTTTTGTGACTCCCCTGAGAAACTCACTGAACCACTGCATAAGTGTCTATCGGCTCTGCTTTGTGTTTGTGTGCCTTTTTAAGAGCTTTTTAGTTTACGTAGTGGAATCTCTAAAGCCTGTTCATACAATGATAATTGTATTTTCTTTTATGCTATTCTAGCCAGACACAAGTATATGTAGGATATTAGTAACTACAGCTTTTACACTTTTACTTCTGTCCTATGTTTGACTTACTTGAACTATGCCTTCTGATTTCATATCAGGTGTAATTGTTAAAATACCTTTTAATTTGAACAGGTATACAAGGACATTTTCTAGTTTATGTTATTTCCATTATTTTTCTTTAAAAAACCATATTTATTGAAAATGTAGTTGCAATACCTGGGTCCAGAAGCTTAACTGACCAACTCATGGGCTCCTCACTTCTCAGAAAAACAACTGGTCTTAGCTGAACCCAACTCACAACAGCCCCCGCTTGAGCTCATCTCCTCTAAGGGCTTTAGTAGAGCCATTCGTCTGCGTATCATTATAATCAGATTTAGTACATATACATGGAAACATCATTTCCTGCTAGCAACTGTGAAGTAGATTACTAAACTGAAAATTCATTTCAGAAATAAAATGAAGACATTTTGAAAATAGGTCTGCTTTAGCTCTCAAACTGATGCTTTAATCTTTGACCACTTGGCAACTCATTTATTGAAAGGAAATGTTTTGAAACACTGATTTCGGCAGTTTGAGTACTCCATGAATGGTTTTGAGGAAAACATCATCAAAATTTCAAAGTGAAATCATCCCTTTCACTGTAAGTCTTGCTCACTTTGTGTATTTAGATAGCTAATAATAATACCGTAACTGATTTCGGACTTGACTATATTGATATTTAATGAAATATCATTTTTTCAGGTCATGAATAGGTGACTTGGGTATTCTTCTCCTTTCAGAATATTTTTCACAGCACTTAGGAGAGTATGAAAATGTTCTATCTGTCCTGGAAGACTTAAACATTACCATACTGAAGGCAATGGACAAAACAAAGAAAGTAAGTAAAAATTTTGAGGTTTTCTGTTCTTTTTTTATTTGAACACGTATCCAGTATATCTTTATTTAGACAAACTTGCTAATTCATATTTAATTTCTTCCAAATATACCTGTTTTTGTAGCAAAAGTCCAGGAGAAAAAGGCTTGTCAAAATGCTCAGGTATCCCAGCTGTAAAGCTGCAGTTTGAATATGATCAAAATTATCTTTGTGAATGATCAGAAGGATGTTCTTCATATTGTACCCAAAGAGAGTTCCATATCCCATGCCAAATGTGGGAAAATATTATCAACTTTTGAAAACAGTCTGAATTTGAAGAAATAATTCAAGTTTTTGAAGGAGAAAAAGTGAGTAAAAAAATCAAATGCCAAACTATACTACTGATTACCATTAAATTAGGTAGATATTTGTCTTCCGGAGACACAATGAGGTACCATACTCGTGTTACTGCTAAATGTAGATTCCAGGATGGTTTAAAAAGATTTAGAAGGGCTGTTGTAGCTCAATTCAATGTGGTCACACCTGCTCATGCCTGCCTCCCAGCCACGTGTTTGATCATTCATGAAGAGCTTTGGGAATATGCTTAGTCCTTGGCTGCACTGCAGTTAAATGTTGTGCTCAAGATGGAACGATTTCAAAAGGTGAGACAAAGCCTAAGCCAGGGATGGAGGTGAACCTAGATCCTCCAAATCCAGCCCTAGACCCTCACCACATGGCTGCTCACTGGAAGGTGAGCTATCAACAACTTAAAAAATTTAGCCAGAAGTATTCAGTGAGATTCCATGGGGGGAAAAACCTGTATCCTTCAGTCAATCTGTGATCAATGAGAAGGCAGCTGTGCTTCTCTATTATCTTTTGCAAGAGAACAGCACTCATACATTTTACATAAACTACCAAAATAAAACTCTGGAAGTGTGACTTATTTATTTAGAGCTTGAGCTAGTGAGCTGAACATCTCTCAGTTCGTGCTGTTCATCTTCCACTCCTAATGAAGTGAGTGCACACTGAGTCACTGCCTCGTTGGGCTGGGCACTAAAGAGGAACAGATTAGTCCATGCGAGCTGTACAAAATTCAAAACAAAACAAAGCAAAACACCACAAATGAAATGCTTGATTAACCACATGTATAAAATGCTGCTAAAGGGCAGGACATGCCAGCTGATAACTACTGGAAGTAAATAGAACACGGCATTTAAGAATTACTTCAGAAGTTCATTACAGAGGAAGAGTCCCAGTAGTCAGTTATAAGAAGTAAGCATTGCCTGTCTAGAAAAATGATTTAAAAAATCTGGAATATTAATAAATATCGTATTTGTCTGCTTGAAGGACCCATCAAAAAAAAAAAATAACGATAAGGTTTATCTTCCCAACTGAAGATTTAAGCTTAATGGGTTTTTCTCTTTGTAGGAAAATGCCAACTGACTATACTTCAAGGGTGACAAAACTATAGCGAGGCTAACACTGAAAAAAATACTTCAAATTCCATTTAGTAGACACAGTGTGTGAACAACGTCAAACACAAAACAAGTCCTCAAGTATTCTAAAATAGAGCTTTCTGCCAAGGATACGCCCAGCAACTATGGCTTTGTACAGAAATTAAATTCCCATTTCAATCTTGGAAGCGGACAACAAGAACTCATTTCTCAGGAAACAGATATACTGTGTGACCAAACCATTGCAGTGCAACTATTAAAATTCCCATCTTCAATAGTCCAAGATCTTATTGAAGCTGACAGTCTAAGATATGAAAAATATATCCACGTAAAATCAGAACTGGAGGTTCAGCCAGATCTAGTTAGCATATTTAGATAACATGGATAAGTGATGTTTATTGGCAGTAACGCACAAGATGTAGCCCAGCACAAATGAGCAGGTACTTGGAAACTGGAGATTTGGTTGTGAATGACCATTGGCCTGTACCCAGAGCAAGGGCTGGGCTTCCCCTTCTAGTCTAAAATAAAACTTTGACATTGCTATTCTGTTTCACCAGTCTAGTTCTTTAAATACTCACTAGGTAGTGGGATCATTTATTACTACCTTCCATGTCAAAATCTAGTTGGAAAATTCATGCATAGAAAAGAAGCCAAAAATGGAGGACCTATACTTTGAGAGCTGTAAAGACCTGGCATATCTAGGGTGGCTGAGTCAGTTTCCAATGACCAGAATCAAATTACCAAGGGCCAAACTGTCCTATTAAAAAACAAAAGAAAAGGGTTTGTGTCCTTCTAAAATCAATAACTGTTGTATGGAGACTTCAGTTTACATCTCATTATCAGCAATGAAATGAAAAGGTAATGTGTGCTGTCTGACACAGTAAAAGGTGAGTATTTTACCTGGCTATGTTTAGAAAACACTTTCATTTACACATCAGTCTCCTTCAGTTGTCATTGAAAACTTACTTTGAACCTGAACTCAACTCTGCAGAGCATGAGGCTGACTACAGACCAGTCCTCAGGATTGCCGAGTGCTTTCCATTCCCTCTGATTTTTCATGGATTTGGGAAAGCTCTGTGCCTCAATCTGCCAGGCTCTGCTAAACATTCCCAGAGCACATGCCATTTCAGATAGGTGTCCTGAAGTATGTGGGAGGGAAAAGGGGCAACTTGGTATTTCATTTATTTTATTTATTCAGTTCAGAGTCAGATAAACAGTCACCACTCAGTCCTTCCTATAGAAAATCCCTCCTCTCCTACCGATCCCTATTGCTGGTTCTCAGTAGATTCTTTGCATTAGAAGCAACTGCAGAGCTGGAGCCTGGGATAAATTGTTCAGCTTGTTTCCAAGGAAACCCCTAAGAAAGATGACATGTCAGTCTTCAACGAGAAACTGAACAGTGGATCAGTGTGTCTGAAAATGTAAAAACCTAATACATAAACCTTCCTTATTTCAGATATAAACCCTCAAATTAATAAAAGTAAATGTAGAGTTCAGTATTCTTTTCTTTAGATATAAATCTAAATTTGATTAAAGTGTGTGACATTCTGTGACTCATATCCATAAGCATAGTACAAAAGTGTACACCAAAAAGCTTTTGTACGTGAAATTGATTTGACTCTTCTCATTGTCTTGTGGTTGGGGTTTTTTTGTTTGCTTGTTTTTAATCCACCATGAGTTTCGGAAATCATATGCATCAATGAATAAACACCTTGATTTTTGTTTACAAATAGTCCCAAATTATTCAGCCTTTAGTCAGAAAGATCTCCCACCAAGAGCAATTCAAATTTGGCCTCTCTATGGACTCATGGTTTTCAATCAAATCAACCAAATTGTCCGCATCACTCCAAATTGTTTCCAGGTGTAGATATTTTTAAAACAACGGATTAGCAGATAACTGACTTCTGCAAGGCAATTACGGCATAATTGCTATGCTTTGAAAAGGTTGTCAGCACAGCTTTCCTGAAGCAAGCTTTTCTCTAGTCTTCCAGTCCTGTACTATGTGAAAATGAAAATATTGAGTCATCTACCAAGAAAATGTTCCAGTCTTTTAGCAGTTTCAAGCAGTTTCCAGATTTTATTGGGCCGTTCTGGGGTAAGATCCTTCCAGCCTAACCAAACTGAACAGCAGCTTATAGTTTTAGTGGTGTTATTCAAACAAGTGGGGGTGTCCCAGATCTTGATCCTCTACAATGAGTGTGATGGGAGCAAAATCCCAATTTCAGACTTTTTTACTATGATAAACACAAGATGGCACGTCAGATGGGAGGACAGGAAGTCCTTATTGGTGTAGGAATGTTTTGTGCTTGTTTGCTTGTGCTTCAGGCTCTGTTGCTGAAGGTGCTAAGCTAAAAATGAAGAGAAATAGATGTAAAAGGGAACATCTTTCAGTGGGGAAAAGATTTTCTGTGTATGTAATTGCGAAAATGGATGGATGTTGGGTAGCTATAGCCCTTCTGTTTTGGTACTGATCTCTTGTGTTTTACCTTTACACAAGGAAGGGAAACATGTCTGAGGATTTTTAGAGGGACTTGTACCATTAGGTATTTGAGCATTTCTCAGGATGGAGAATCTGCACAAATTGCTCTTACAGGAGTGGTGAGGACTGATTAATCGTTGGCGTTGGTTGTTTTTCCTGTACCTGCCACGCTGATATTTTTCTGATCAAAGTGCAGCTGGGATAGTTCTGTACACGTTTGTTCTTCATCTTATGTAAAAGAAGCATTAAAATGTAAAGACTCAGCAAACCTTTACAAAGGCACTGAAAGGCTTCTTTCTTTAAGCCTTTTTTTTTTTTAATGACATCTTTTATAACAAGACACAGAAGTATATTTAATTGAAGTATTTAATCTCAACTTTTCTATTGCCCAAACAAACATAACACTTTTGGCAAGCTGCATTTTTATTCCAATCACATACAAATAATATGAAGAGAAACTTTTCAATCCACAGTATAAAATACAAAATCAGTCACTGAGTAATGAGGTATTGAGATAAAATAGACCAGGTATTTTAGGGTGCTTGACATGCTGATTCTATCGACTTCAATGGGCAACTTTGAATAATGAAAATCAGAAACTTAACAGATGAAAGAATGTCTTCTTTAAGTTATCAAGCCATGAAATTGTTCCTATTTGTCAGCTATTCAGTAAGAACAAGTTTTGCTCTACCATTTTTATTCTGTGTATTGCTATAGTTTATTGCAAATGTGACCCGCTGCTGGTGGTGGGCGAATCTAGACTGAGTGAATGTGCAAAAGCTCATTAATCACCAAAAATATCATTTTCATATGAAATGAAGTTGACAATAAATTATTCAGGGTTTTAAACATAGGCAACTAGTAGTATTTCAGAAAACCTGTGGTTGTAAAGGATGTCCAAGATGTCTGCCTGGCAAACAGGACACAGGACCTCCAGGAGACTCAGGGGCGGCAGCAAACTCTCTCTAGGGGCAGCACCTGGAAACCAGCTGCGGGTCTGGATGGCACCTGACTGTTTTAGGTACCTGAACAGCTCTGAGTTTTCTGAAGCATTTTTCCCAGAGGGAAGACCTGGTGACAGCTTGTCCCAGTACAACAGTGCCAGTTACCAGAAGTCAAGACACTCATCTAAAGTTTACTTCTTTTCTTACCAGCTGAAACTCATTTCCCCATCTTCCTGCCTCTGTCCTTCACTCTTGCCAGCTCCACAGGGTCATTTTCTAGCTGGCACCGTCACTGGCACCCATGTAGTGATGTCTCAGAGGGAATCTGATCATTTCATTCTGCTGTGTTGCCGGAAGTCTAACTACAGCTGGCTGGTGGACAAATGACTGTGCCAGGCAGTTTTCAGATGGGACATGCTTCCTTCTCTGTGATTTCCATGGCTGTTGGCTTGAGCCTCACCTAATGCATTACACACCATGAAGATGAAAATGGCCTTGACCTACAGAGTACTAGCTCTTAACCTGCTGGGATAACAACTAAACTTCAGCCCATTGGCAAAACAGTGGGACTTGGGAGTTGCTGAGAGCAGCTCAGATGGTTCCTTGGGGGAGAGCAGCACTACGTGGCCGTGTGCTTGTCTCTTTTTTCTGGCAAATGCAGAATGTGTGCAGCACTCATGCAGACCACCCTCTGAGCAGTCTCAAAAGTGGCTTAAGACCACTAGACCTGTTGTAAAAGTGATCAGACCTCCAGCATTAAAAAGCTTTGAATCTAAGCTGCTTCTTATGTTATATTGGTTATACTTACTAGATCATATATATTCATTCCAAGAACAAATAATGCAATGGGTTCTATATTTTAATAAAATGCAAACTACAACTGACTTTTATAGTTAACAGTGCTTATAAGATGAAACTTTCAACCAGTGAGTGAAGGTGGAGCTTGACCCTGTATAACTCCAAAATGCAAAGCTAATAAAGCCAATAAATATTAATTGGAGCCTATTCTGGACCAAGTCCAAGGCTGATCATTTCCATGCAGTCCATCAAAACTGAGATAAGAAAACTGGAGGTAAGAAGAGAACATTACTTTCAGCAGCACTACTTCATCAACATAACAATTATTCAGTCATCCTAGAATGGTTTTAGCGCAGGGTAAAACGTATTTGAGAAGTGTGGAGCTGCCTCACCCCCAAGCACTTGCCAGCTGTACTACCTGTAACACAACAACAACTACCCACATGGACTGGTCAGCACAGTAGGAATTGGTTTAAACAGTTTTTGGAGATACCCCTTAATCTTTTCCTCTGCATCTTCTTTTCATCATCCTTCTTTCATTGTTTTCACTCTTTTCTTCCTCAAAAGTACAAGAATATGTTTCCTCCATAGAGGAAAGCCAGAAAGCACTTTGGCCAGAAAAGATGCCATAAACTTTTTTAAAACTGAATAGAGAGAGAGATGACCTCTGAGTGCACACTCCTTTAAATACAGATGTACAGGTCTTCTTTTGGATACAAAAGCACTGCAGCCTTACTTTGAAAGGAATGGCAGACACACATACAAGATGAGGGATGGGACACTGCACAATTTCACTCTTTCAGACTGTATGAAGTCTCACGGTCTTGCTTTGGATGAAGTTTTCTTTCCTTCTTTGTAACTGTGTTGTGAAGGAAGTCGAATAAATGATCTGTCTGTGATAGCTGGGGACTGGACTTAGCAATTGGCAAATGGCACTTATGCAGCAATAACCGTCATGTTTATACCCAGCATTTAAATGTGCAAAACATAAAAAAAGGATGGAAATGAAAGATAATTCCTATTCACTAGAGCAATCAAGTTCTGGAATAGTTTCCCAAGCATTTGAGACAAAAACGTAAATTTAAAAAAAGCCTGCTTTTTACATGTTGCTTACAAAAATGTAGGAAGAGAAGTGTATGGTATGCAACAGCAAGATGCTGGATTTATTGACTGATGTGTCAGTCAATCTAATTCATCTAATTTTTTGCTTCTATGAAATCATTTTTCTGCTTTGATGAAAAAAAAAGGAAGCCAATGCAGCCTTGTTATTACTGGAAAAAGCTGTGATTAGTCTAAAAATAGGAGCCAGTTAAAGTAAGAGAATAGATTATAGGAGCTGAAAGAGCAACACAGGGACATGCAGTTTAGGTACTGATGGTGCATTTATAGTAATTATGTAAATCACTGCACTCTGATGGGTTGACATCCATTATAAACCAGAATACCTTGATTTTTTTGAATTGCATATTTGAGTAATAGTAACAGAAGCAATTACAGAAATTATTTCCCAAAACAAAATAACTGG
Source organism: Penelope pileata (assembly GCA_013396635.1). Classification (NCBI taxonomy): domain Eukaryota; kingdom Metazoa; phylum Chordata; class Aves; order Galliformes; family Cracidae; genus Penelope; species Penelope pileata. Next base: position 49,218 of record WBMW01005542.1, read on the forward strand.
AAAAAAAATGTGGATGAGCGTACGTAAACACCAGAGTTCCATGTCTAACATTCTGTTTGAGCAAAAATGAGTTTTCAGATTTTTTTTTGTTTTGTCCAAATCTTTGTTTGATTGGTGGGCACCAGTTTTTGCATGATTGGAATTTATTATCAGTTTTTACAGAATCACAGTCTTGGTCTCTTTGAAAGTGCACTTTTTGCAAACGAACGTTTATCAGAATTAATGTATTGAATAACTGTTACATCCCTGCTGCCTGAGAATAATGTCAGGCAGGTAGAAGCTTATCCTGATTATTAATTCCCATGGATTAACTTCAAACCCAGTTCATTTCTTCCTTACATTCATCATAGTACTTTTTCAGGTCAGTGTCAGTCTAAAATACCACAGCTGTCTATCATTTTGATGTTCTAAAATGGACAAAATATCCAGATTCCATTGGAAATTAAAAGCCTGAACAAAAAGGAATTACTCCTATTGTTCCTCGTAAATAAGTAAGTCTATTCAGGATGAAGATTACATTAAAGACTGAAGGTAGACAAGTGAAATTCGAGACAGAGAGAGCAGCAGTGGTAATACTGCTGCATGCAATGACTTTTTAATACTGTAAAGCAACTGATAAAAATAGATCACTGCAATCTAATGTACATATTACTTAACAGCATACAGTTAATTCTTCCTGTATACCTGACTGCTTCAGGCCATCTTTTAATAACAGTTAGCTCTACTGCACTAGTTTCACTGGACACATGTTGTAGCTCCTTCCATTACAGCAACACGGGGTTTTGATTCTCACAGTTCTTTAGGAGGCATTTTGAATCTCATACCTATCTTGAAGGTATAAGACACTAGGCAAAGGACAAAGGAGAGTTTCAGGAAGAATGAGCACTTTCTGAATTCCACAACAGAAAACACCTCAGAATATTTATCCTTCAGCTAGTCAATCAAATCAAAGACTCAGGATTGCCTTCTTTACATCTGTCTTTAATAGCCAGACCAGTTATCTTCAGGGTACTTTTCCCCCTGACCTAGAAGTCTGGGATGGAGTGCAGAATACACCCCCTGTGATCCACGCAGAGACAGTCAGAGACCTCCTCCTCCATCTGGACTGCCACAAGTCCATGGGACCAGATGGGATCCACCCTAGGGTGCTGAGGGAGCTGGCGGAGGTGATTGCCAAGCCGCTTTCTGCCATCTATCAGCATTCCTGGTTATCTGGAGAGGTCCCAGAAGATTGGAGGCTTGCCGATGTGACTCCCATCTACAAGAAAGGCTGTAAGGAAGATCTGGGGAACTACAGGCCTGTCAGCCTGACCTTGGTATCAGGGAAAGTTATGGAACAGATCATCTTGGCGGAGATCACACGGCACGTGCATGGCAACGAGGGGATCAGGCCCAGCCAGCACGGGTTCACGAAAGGCAGGTCGTGCTTGTCCAACCTCATCTCCTTCTATGACTGGGTGACCAGACTGGTAGATGAGGGAAAGGCTGTTGATGTAGTCTACCTAGACTTCAGCAAAGCCTTTGACACGGTCTCCCACAGTATTCTCCTGGGGAAACTGGCGGCCCGTGGTCTGGACAGGTACACTCTTCTCTGGATAGAGAACTGGTTAGAGGGCCGTGCCCAGCGGGTAGTGGTTAATGGAGTCAAGTCCAGCTGGCGTCCCGTAACGAGTGGTGTCCCCCAGGGGTCGGTACTGGGGCCCATCTTGTTTAATATCTTTATTGATGACCTAGACGAGGGGATTGAGTGTACCCTCAGTAAGTTTGCAGATGACACCAAGTTGGGAGGATGTGTCGATCTGCCTGAGGGTAGGGAGGCCCTTCAGAGGGATCTGGACAGGCTGGATAGCTGGGCTGAGGTCAATGGGATGAGGTTCAATAAGGCCAAGTGCCGGGTCCTGCACTTTGGCCACAATAACCCCATGCAACGCTATAGGCTTGGGGCAGATTGGCTTGAAGACTGTGTAGAGGAAAAGGACCTGGGGGTGTTGGTTGATGCTCGGCTGAACATGAGCCGACAGTGTGCCCAGGTGGCCAGGAAGGCCAATGGCATCCTGGCCTGTATTAGAAATAGTGTAACCAGCAGGAGCAGGGAGGTGATCATCCCCCTGTACTCAGCTCTGGTGCGGCCGCACCTCGAGTACTGTGTTCAGTTTTGGGCCCCTCACTACAAGAAAGACATTGAGGCCCTGGAACGTGTTCAGAGAAGGGCAACAAAACTGGTGAGGGGTCTAGAGCACAAGTCTTATGAGGAGCGGCTGAGGGAGCTGGGATTGTTTAGTCTGGAGAAGAGGAGGCTCAGGGGAGACCTCATCGCACTCTACAACTTCCTGAAGGGAGGTTGTGGTGAGGAGGGGGTCGGCCTCTTCTCCCAGATAACTAATGACAGGACAGGAGGGAATGGCCACAAGTTGCGCCAGGGTAAGTTTAGACTGGATATAAGGAAAAACTTTTTCTCTGAATGAGTGGTCAGGCACTGGAATGGCCTGCCTAGGGAGGTGGTGGAGTCACCGTCCCTGGCACTGTTCAAGAAGCATCTAGACGAAGTGCTAAGGGACATGATTTAGTAGCTTAGTGGGTAGGGATGGTGATAGGAGGACGGTTGGACGAGATGATCTTGTAGGTCCTTTCCAACCTAATGTTTCTATGATTCTATGATTCTATGATTTGCCTTTCTGCAAAAAATGGTGTGTTTTCACCTCCTTTCAGCTGTCTTCGGGTAAAAACCCAGTGGTAGCTAGGTGCCACTTGCATGGATGTAAGATAATGCCATGAAAGGGAATAAGGGTAGAAAGATCTTCTGTAAAGTCATGGTTTTTACAGAGAAGACAAAGGCAAAGAGAGCCAGAAAACCAGTGACAGATGTGGCTGCCTACACATTAGACTTTACGTCCTGCCCTTCTGGACAGAGGCTACGTTACAGGGAAAAAAATAAAAAAATAAAAATAAAAAAAGCATCAATTTTGGGCTAAAAGAAGATAGTTTTAGTCAAAAAATAGTTCTTTTTTCATTCTAAGAAAGAAAAAAATCAAAATTTCATACATACTGCTTATGCAAAGAAATGCCAGGTGTGGTGCCACTTCCATCTCTGCTTCTCACAGGCGTGTCATTCGGCTGTAGTATCAGACCAAACATCCCCCTTTAAAGTACTAACAGTGTTCATAGTTACATCTACATAGTGAGAGAGGATTCTAAGGATAATTTTGATATGTTGAATAAACACTAACCTCTAAAGACTGGACTTCTTTGTCTGAACCCTGAAGAATTGTCAAAAGTTTTGAACAACAAAAAAAAGGGAAAAAATAAGTGGAGTAAAGCTGATGCCTTTGATTCAAGTTAAAATTCTGGTGGGAATTTTTCAAATATCCATTTTGAACATAACAGAGACAGAAAATGATAACACTACAGTGTCAGAGTAAGAAATGAACTTGCCACTAAGCTCTAGCTGCACTAAGCATTTACAAATTGCTCCCACTTGCTAGCACAGTTGTTTCTCATATTCTACTTTCTCCGCCTAAAAATAGCTATAAAACTGATAAAACGCAGTCTGTAGATTCCTACAAAGAACCATCGGAAGTCTTTCCTTTTGGCCATGGATGCCTTGACCTAAATTCCATTCCATTTAGTTTCATCCCCCAATTTTTGATGAGACAGACTTGCCAGTAGTTACGATTGGAGTCTGGATCCTTTTTGCGTAAGTCCAAATGCTCAGTGGTTCTTCAGCTGTCTTCTGTAAATTCATCTGAGGAGAGGACTGCTGGTGACAGTGCTAAATATATCACCAGTTGCTCTCTGCTATGAGGCAGAGAGAATCCTCTGTCTAACAGCTATATTTATCTAGGGACATTATTCATTGAAATTTTGGGATTTCATTTCATACCTGTAACATTTAATGTAATGGGTGTTAGTGCAAGTCAAGTCAAATGCAGAGAAAAACTCAAAAAGCTGCAAGCAGTGAATTCTGGGCAGTTGTGCAAGCTGCTCAAGAGATATTCCAGAGATTCACCCCTTTCCTTTTCTTTTCAAGAGAGGGAACTCTCGGGAACTCCGTTATCTTTGTGGAAGTCTTACACCTCCTGGGTCAGAAGGAGTAAAATGCTCAAATTTTCCTGATAGCAGAGAAGATGTGCTAAATACTCAGAACTTTAAAACACGAGGAGAAAAGAGAAGAACATAACCTTAATTAATATCCATAGAAACAACTTCACAGCAGAGAAAAAAAAAAAAAACAAGGAAACAATCTAGCCATTCTCCTGTCAATATCTATCAAAACCCCCAACAGCTTTGATGCTTTACTTCTTTTCTTACAACTTTCTCCCAGGAGCAGTGGCATCACAGTTATCCCTGCTACCTGCTGATATAAAATAGAGTTAGTTTTCTCTGAGCTACCTGGTGCTCTTAGTAGGACTTAAATAGGAGGTACTTTTTATTCCTGCATGATTTTTGTACATATTGTCATTGCAAGAAGAGTGTACTACTCCTTCAGTTATCCCAGTGTGACAGACTGTGCTGTTCTGATGGGTGCTTTTACAAATGTGTGTCACTATTCTCCTGTAAGCACCCATAGCTGTCTATTTCATGTCACTGCTCTTACGTCACCATTGCAGGTAGTGGGCAGACATTGCTCCTGTTCCAGCTCTCTAGGCAAAATGTAAACGTAATTTATTTGAAATATTTAATAGACCTGTAACATTTGTAATGCATTTTAAAATTGAAGTTGAATCTGTTTAATAGTTTGGCATCTCAGACATTCACTCACTCTTACAAAGAGGTTATGGTAAAAGCAGCATTTGTGTGAAGACAAAAGACAACACAGTGAGCATCTCTGGGTCTGGCTTCTGTTGAAATTCCGATTTTGTTCTGACTCTATTATGATACTGTCTGAAGAAATAGTTCTTGGTCATTGAAATGAAAAGGACATGAATTCGTTTTCATTTCTGTCCAGCTATTCTGCCTAATTTTATATCCTGAATTTAAAATCATAACCTCAGGCAGTGTCCCATTAATGCAGTATCTATGCAGGCCTGCTCCTTACTGATTGTGACTCAATGATAAATCTTTTCAGTTGCTTGGGGGTGTTTTCTGTAAAGATTTGTAAGTAAATTTTTATGAAATTATTTTGAGATGACACAAAATAGGAAATAATAGAAAATTTCAGTCATGTAACAGTACTAAATGCTACAAACAGTGCTACAAATAAAGTACAAATGAATAATTTATAAAATAGTGTTACATAACATAAACTACTATATAGTAAAATGGCACTGTAGGAAGTAGAGGCCAAGGGAACTAGGTTTGTTTAGCCTGGAGAAGAAGTGGAGAGAGGATGTAATTCTGCTTGGGTTATGGAGGGTTATGGAGAAGACAGGACAATTTTTCAGGGGTGCATAGCAAAAGGACAGGAGGCAGTGGCCACAGCTTGCAGAAAGGAATATGCAGAGCAGACATAAGGAACACACTTTGTACAGTGAGGGTGGCACAATGCTGGACCAGGTTGCCCAGAGAGACAGTGTAATCTCCATCCTTGGAGATGTCCAAAACTCAGCTGGACTGCCCCAAGCAGCCTGGCTTTGAAGCTGGCCCTGCTCCGTACAGAGCGTGCGATAGATGGCTGTCAGATGTCCCTTCCATGTGAGTTTGTGGGGCTCTTGCCTCATGTCCCATCTCTTCTGAAATATTTGCTTTCTCTTTGTTCCAATCACTTTTAGTTTGCTCAGCCCAGGCAAATGAACACAGGCATCCTCCTCCTTCTCCACCTCAGGGAGCTGCTTTTCTGATAAATGGGTCAGCATCAGGTCACCCTGGGGCTGGAGCCGGGGCTTGAGGGGATCCAGAGAGTCACAACCTGTGGCAGCTGAGAGATGGGCTCCCTTAGGAGAAACCTGGGCCTTGCCTACTCTTCCTTTACATAAGGAGTCCTCTTCTGTACCTTTTAAGGTAGCTGTAAGCCAGTTTTAAAGACCATGGTGACCTTTTCCTTAGGGCAATCACTAATTATATGCATTCTCTGTAGCATTAACGGGAACTCAAATCTTAGCTGCTCACAAAGGTCGCAGTCGCCTCTTGATGAGGGCGATGTGGAAAATTGCCCTCATTCACTCACAATCAGTAAAACCAACAACTAGAACGATACGTTAACACAGACTTACTTCATTTGGACTGCCCAAACTGCTGTGCAGTATAATGTGTATGCTAATGAACTGTAATTTACAATTACTGACATGCAAGAAACAGGCCATTTTTCTAGTTTATGTACAGAGGCCATCAGTGGGTCCTGTTATTAACTGGCAGTGCACTATGTTGACAATATAAATACTGTTTGCCAGTTAATCTGATTATATATAACATAATATACACCTAAAAAATTGGTATGCATTTTTCTTAGTTCAAAATTAACGTTTTCTTTCATTGGGTGAAATGTTATAACATTGCCCCTTTAGCAGGATGGAACTTAAGGTCCTTTTCTGCAGGAAGCAGAATGGTGAATTGATAGCAAAGCATAGCTGGTGATCCCTCATTGCTAAGAATTGGAGTCGAGAAATCATTTGAATTGTAGCTGGAAATCTCTTTCTCTTTGTGACAAATTATGATAGCATTGACATTTATAAATGCTTTGTGCCTTCTTCCATCATGGTTTTTACAAAATAATTTTACATGTAGTAGTTATGTGTCAGCAGGCAGGAGTTTGGATGCTCAACGACGTGGTCAGACCTTCCAGCCCGTTACATGGGAGCCACATCAGTTCCCTGCAGAAGGGATGGGACATACAGGGAGACCCCGTTTAAAGTACTGGAAGTATTCCAACTAGTTTCAGGCCATGAATTAAAACAGGTCTGCAAATACGATGGAAAATTAAATGGAAATTTATGTACTATCTGTAGAAATGAATATTTCTTTTAATTCTCTGAGTAGTTAAAAATATTGAATAGCCATTTGCCCAACTGCCTATTGTAAATGCCAATATTTGGATAAAAGATAACTATAAGGAAAGAGTCTTTGATAATTCCAGAGTCCCACAGATGATGTTAGCATCTTGCCTAGCCGATCTTTATGTAAAGACTCTGTGCACCTGATAAGGTAGCCCTGAGCCATTTTCAGAGATTGCAAGGACCTTTCCCACAGGGAAGCCTTTAAAGATACAACTATGGGACAACAGGACTAAGTCCTGGTATGTGCATAAACCTGGAGTAAGCATGATTAAAAGGACATTAATAACTTTCATATGCAGGAAGGCATTTCTGAAGGAGTCAAGAAGCAGCCAGCTTCAGATGGTGGCAAGTATGACATAGCTTATGTTTATAGCATCCCCCATTGGCACGGGCCCACCTGAGCAGTTTGCAAACTGAAACATTATTGATGCACATTTTAAGTTGTAATTCAGCATGCTTTACCATGACTATGAGCAGGAAGCTATAATGAGGTACCTGTAGGGATTTGTTTTTGGATACCTACCATTTTAGGACATTGACTATCCTCTTCCTCCTGTGATGTTGCCTGTGTGGTTTGCATGTGTAAGCACCAAGACATCCAAGCTGTTTCCTTTCTCAACTAAATCTGAATCTTCCCTCACACATTTCTAACACAGTAGGCAAATCCTTACCATTATTTTTTTTTAATGCAATTTTTAGGATTATCAAGAAGCTTCTAATTTGGAGCAGTTTGTGACTCGCTTTCTCTTGAAGGAAACGCTGAACCAGCTGCAGTCCCTCCAGGCCTCCCTGGAGTGTGCCATGGAAACCACGGAGGAGCAGACTCGGCAGGAAAGGTGGGCAGCCTGCATGGGAGGGGTCACCACAAACCTCCCAGACATTCTGTGTTTCATCCAGCACCCTGAGGCAGGGAATAACAGGAGAAATAAGGATTCTTTTTTATTCTGCATAGAAACTCACTGATAGTTTTCCTCAAACTGACTACAGGCGGTTTCCACTCTGACCTTATGCTGGGCTGCATGTAGGACTGAGGAATGGCTGAGTGAGAGCTCATGCTTAAATTAACTCAGGGGCAAACTGTCTGAAGCATAGCCCCACTAAGGCAATCCTAAGTGAATTTAAGTCTTTACACTGGGGAACTGCCATAATTTGGCTCAGTGTTAAGAGATTTTATCCTGTTCACATGCAGTAGCAAGTACCATCCTAAAATGTCCTAAAATTTTCTCAATGTGAAGTTCGTCCCCCAGTTTCAGCTGCAGTGTGACCCCAGTTCTGCAGAGATGGTACAAAACTCTCATGAACCACAAAATGACGCTGACAGACCTTGAGCTTTCACTCCCTGAAAGATAGCCTCATGCCATCTTAACCCTCCTTTTTGTTCTTGATTTGTGACTAACAATCTGGTCATTAAAGTCATTTAAAACAGAAGTAATTAGTTGTAGTGAAAATCTGGAAAAGAATTTAGTAGTCTCAATAGGTCTTCCCTATATTTTTTTATTTAGTTTGAAGGGGCAGATATAAGGAGATCATAGAATCATAGAATGGTCTGGGTTGGAAGGGACCTCACGGATCATCAAGTTCCATTCCCCCTGCTGCAGGCAGGGCTGCCAACCTCCAGATCAGGTACTAGATCAGGTTGCCCAGGGCCCCATCCAACCTGGCCTCGAACAGCTCCAGGGACGGGGCATCCACAACCTCTCTGGGCAGCCTCCCAGTGAAGAAGAGATGAAGGTATATTTCTGAAAACAGAAAGAGGAGTCGTGCTATCTCACGTGTTACCTTATGAGCTGTCCTGTGTTTCTGTACAGACAAGGTCCAGCAAAACCAGAAGTGCTCTCAGTTCAGTGGCCAGGAAAACGCTCAGCTCGAAGGCTTCAAAGGACCAACAGCCTGTCGCCAAGTAACCCTCAGTTTAATATAGGTATGGCGTTTCACATTTTAAATATATATAAGACACATATGCATGTGTTTATGTAGAGGAGTATAAATATGTCTTCCTCTCAAAGCTTTAATTTAGGTGTGCTAACTAGTTCAGGCTCTCTAATGACACAAATTAACTTTCAATTTAATATAGGAGATATTAGCTCAAACTGTAGGGAAAATAAGTATGTACCTTAAGAACTGGGAAAAAATAAATACATAAATATGGGCGAACCTGGGATATTATTTTGGGGCTGCTGGCTAAGTCAGCATTTCTTAGTTAATATTTATCGCTTGTCGATAAGAATGAAAAAGCTATGGCATAACTTACACGGAAGCAGGTGCTCAGGTTATGAGCTAGTTCCACGTGTAGAGAAGAGCATTCTTCTCTTCTGTTATCATCATGACTTCAGAGTACTTTTCTTTCTGTATTGGATTTCTACTGTATCTTAAGAAAGAAAAACATTCATACAGACAAAATCATGTTTTACATTAGTTACATCTAAATGAACATTGAAGTGACTGCAGCACAGTCTTCTTTTGAGAAAAAAAACAAGTTGCAAGCTAAATTAAACATTTTTACAAAATAAATGAATATACTATGTTCCAGCATTATTCTTCATTATTTATGTTTTCCAAAGGCTGGACCGAGGAAGACAGCCAGTGGATGACCCAGATAAACAGACTCCAGAAGCTGATTGACAGGCTGGAAAAGAAGGTGTGCATTTCTTCTCTTTGTTCTTTCATTCTCAGCGAAGATTTCTGGTGGAATCCTCAAACCACAAATGTTTGTCAGTCTCCCAGTGACACCTTTTTCAATCAATAATGCCTGGAACGTCAACATTGCCTAAGTGAGCTGACACTCAGTATATGCCTATGTTTTCCTTTCACCTTCTTCATTCTTGTTTCAAGAGAGCACAATCTAATCCATATTTTCAGAAATGAGTTTTGGAGCTGACAAATGAACAAGCATAGTGTTGTATATGCACATGCTGTACGTACACAATACACACTCCATGCCTACAGAAATAATACACAAAAAAAATCATCCCGGGATGCTTAAGGTTGTTGCCTGTTTAACATAGTTTGGAAAAGAAATTGCTAAAATTGTAGATAAAGCTCAGGCGTTGTGTAAAGCTATGTGGTTAACTCATTTTTACAGCCTTTCTCACTCTCCCATTTTACATCACCTCAGACCCAACTTTTTATAATGATCTGAAGTCACATTACTGCATGACTGAGGATATTGTGGTATTTACTTGTGCAGGAAAGTCTGGCAATTGGAAATATCTGTTCCAATGATACCAAGGCTTCCAACAGCTTCTAAAAATTTGAGCAGCATCAGTCTGTACAGAAAATGTCTATTTCTTTTGTTTTCACTCACATTTATTGCTACCTTACATTTTAAAAGTTGGTTTGTGGTGTGCATTGACTTCTTTTTTTGTGGAGGAGAAAGAAGAGCAGAAGAAAAAGTAAGGAAAACTGCCTAGTAAGGGGTTGATTTAGTGCTGTCTGACTCCATCTGTCTTCTGTCAAAGATGAATTTAACCATGAATAAGTCTCCTAAGTAATTTTTTTCCTCAAGTTCTAAAATTATACATGCTGAAAAAAAATTATTTTTCTTGCCATCTTAAGAGAAGGCTTGCAGCACAGCTTGAGTCATTCCCTTCTTCTTTTTTCCACGTCTTTCCCTATAAAAACTTAGCAGTGAAAGTATAGAATAACCACAGGAATACACAGCATTTTCCCTCAGGGGACGATAGTCACTCTCTGAAGTGTCTACACCTACAAGCAAGCTATTAAAACTCCCCCTCATTCCATGATTGTAAATCCCACAGGAGAGGTGCACCTACACAGTGGCCTATGTGTGACTGCTGTTCCCTCCAGCCCCACTCTGCTGCCTGGTGCTGGGGTCCCCACGTCCATCTGAATCCCACCCGTGCACCTCTGGGTGTCTTTGCAGTGAGCAGAGTGTTTGTGCTGGCGAAATGCCTGCTGCCTCAGGATAAGCTGGAAGCTGATTTTTTTGTGTGTGTGTCTTTGTGACACAAGAAATGTTAGCAATAAGAGGCGAAGCTTCACTAACAGTGATTTCCGCTCCAGCTGCTATTGCAAATAGCTGTGGGATTTTGTAGACACTAAGATACTCATGTGTCACAGGGTTAGAGGGTACTGCAAGTGCGTGGCACGCACACATTGATTTAGTGTGCCTTGCTGGATGATGTTGGCATGAACCATTGACTCATGAAGTGCACACCTGGTTTGATTAAGCCAGCATATTGGCTCCTCACCAACACATCGGTTTGCTGCTGCCCCGTCTGCCTCAGAAGCAAGTACAGAAGTTCAGAAACCTCACCTGGAGCACGCTGTATGTTTTCCAGCGCTAAAAGGTAGTCGCTTGCAAACATAACCCTCCCCCAGATAAGTTTATTTTGTGTAAAGTTTTCTCTATGTAGAAGGTTTATTTCAAGTTACCATCCTTGCTCCTGTCCATAATCCATGTGACAATTTAAGAAGACATCTGTTTTTTCTGAATGAAGCCCAACATACAGTTGTGAACAAGCAGATTTATTACAAATGAAAAATGCTTGCGTCTGGCTTGCAGATGATAAAGAAATGGTTTAGTTATCATTTCTGGAGATAGAATAGAACTAGTGAAAAGTTTGTTAAAACGTAAAACCAGAATACATCTGCAGTATTGACACCCTTTTTTTTTTTTTTTCTGCTTGAAAGGACTTAAAGCTTGAGCCATTTGAAGAAGAAGTTTTGGAAGAAAATGCAAGATCAGTAAGTATTTTTCAAGTTAGTGGGTTTTGTTGTTTGATTTTCAGTGCTGCCTTTTGACACAACAGTCTCACTTCGTCTCCTTTAAAAAAGAATCCTTTTTAGTCAGCAGAATATATTGTGCAAGAGGCACCAAAATAAAACTTAAAATACTCATGCAAAACTTTTATACTAATTTTTACACTGCTTTCAAAGGATACAGTCAGACAAAAACTCAGCTCGTGTGAGAAGGAAATGGTGTCATTAATAAGATTTACCAGATTTGGCAGCAGTTTTTACAAGGTGGTAGCTTCTCTGCTCCTGATCATCTAATACCACAGACGTGCTTTAAATGGCTGTATGGTCTCCCTTCCTGCCAAAACTGCTACCGGAAACCTCATTAGGAAAGATGGGAGAACATCTAGTGTTAAGCAATGAACACGGGATGGCTGAAACTGGCAGGGCCCTCTGGGTCCACCTGGCCCAGCCCCTGCTCCAGCAGGGACACCCAGAGCAGGGGACCCAGGCTTCTGAAGATCCCCATGGAGGAGACCCCATAGCTCTGTGATAAAATAAGGACTTTGATGGAAAGGTCTCTACCTTCCCTCTCTATTCATCATTTAACTGCCTTAGGCATCTTAGTCAGGTGCCTCTCAGGTCAGAACTATGAAAGGTGAAAGACAAGAAGAGCACCTCACTGAAATGTAATGCTGCCTCCAATTCAGGCTGTGGGAATATAATCTTATACTTCATACCTGCTTGCATACAGATCCATCCAAGGAAACATGTTGACTTCATTACTGAATATTCCACAGATTGGTGTTTACTTTGCACTCATCCAAGGAGACTCTCTCACCCAGGGTTCAGACAACTCTCAGTTTTCCTAAGGTGGACACTCACTTTGGGTGCTTCCACTCTGTGCCTAGATGTGAATGCCGCTCCCACAAGAGATTCTGCTCTCTATTCTGTTTTAGAACAGAGACTGCAAATTTCAAAGGAACTTCTTTGGGTTTTGATGATGGCATATTCTGTTGTTCTATAATAGACTTTTTTAGTTTAAAGAATTCATAGGATATGGCAGTAATATTTTCATGTTTTTTGCATTAGCACATAATGATTGTTCAACGTCAAATGTCTGTGGTAGAAGAAGAAATTGAGGAATTCCGGCTTGCTCTGAAGCAGTATGTGGAGTCTGCTTCTGCTCAGAGAGGCTGCTTGCAGTAAGTACAATGGTACTGTCCTTGGGCTGAATGAAGGAAAGTAATCTATTTTCATGAATAACCTCTAAGTGGAGATGGATAATTTATGAAGAGAGAATCTGTAGCATTCTCTTTCCCGAGTGGTTACGCAGGTATATTAAGACAGATCTTCTCAAGACAATGATAATCAGAAAGAGATGTCAGCATATATGTATGAACTTCCAGCAGCATCACAAAATCTAATGAACAAAATAAACATTGAGTCTTGTGAAAAAAATGCATTCCCACTCCTGTGTGCAATCCCCCTGCCAAGGCCACACAGGTAATCCCAAAAATAACAGTACCATTTTTAAAGGTCACCAGTTCACAACTCATGGAAGCTCGTAGGGTGACAATCTTTTTTGGAAAACTCATTTACCATCCATCATTTGTGCTCACCTGGTAAGTGAGCTACTTAGCAACTGGTCTGCCAGTTCTCTGCTTGGAAGCTTTGAAAATCTTTCCCTTAGGTTGTCACTGTTAAATTTTCATTCATAATAAAGAATGAAAAAAACTGGAAAGCGAAATTTTCAGAAAACTATTTTTGCTTTGCTCCTTTTAGAATGAAGTAAAACATTGAAGCAGGGTTAAGAAGTTTTAGTGAGTCACCACTGTACTTAATTTAACAGGCTTGAAAAAGCTACTAACGTGCACATTACAGACCACTGTGAAATAAATATTTTTGTATAATGTGTACATAATATGGTACCTATATATTGAAAGGCTGCCCATCATGTCCCTAATTTACAAGCCTTACTGCTATGAGATCATCACATGTGTGATGATCATATCAGTAGCATTCATACAAACAAGAAAATTAAGCCGGAAGAACAAAGAGTGACACTCTCCATCCTTCTGAAAACGAACATCCAACTGCAGTGACTGCAGAAGTCGCAGGGAGAGCTTACACCGCTTCAGAATACAACTTAACAAACGATGGCAAAAACTTTCCTCCCCCAGATTTACAGGCATTTGGTAAGTCTGCAATGCCACCTAGTGGTTGCTTTTTCAGCTCGGCTGTTTATGCTATTGATGGTTTTTTTTCTATGAGTTTTTGATTTTGATATTTTACAACGTAATTTCGCATACAGCAGGAGAAATCCACTAAGTTCTATGAATTTATTACCTATTGCAGTGTGAAATACAACCTGAGACCAGTTTGCAAGCGCGTCAGTAGTAAGATCAGAGAAATTCTGGCTATTCAGAAGAATACATATATATGCTTTCTGTGCTGTACATCTAAACACCAATTTGAGTATCTGAATGCATAACTTCCCCACATGCTATGAAGGTGATATGCTTAGGATAATAAACAGGATAATTCTGTGCAGACAATCAGAAGTATTTTGTGGAACACATTTTATCCATTGTTCACTGAATGGCATTGAGAACAAGGTATTACTTTCAAGGCTTATCTTCAGCAGACATCGACCTGTCTCAGTACTCCATTGCTATTTGCTTGCAATGCACCTAGCGTATCTCTCACAGCAAAGGGCAGACTTTTCATGAAGTGACTCCTCAATGAAGCAGCACAAGTCACTCTATAAACTTTCTTCAACTGTTCTGTATGTACAATGTGCTGTATTGGCTGATTTCCTTTGAACCACGTTTGTCTGATTTTCTGTATTACTGATTGGCCTTTCTCCAGATAAACTACACTAACTATTGGAGCAGTATGAAAAATGAGCTTCATAAATGAGTCCATCATATGTTTTACTAACATTAAGAAAAGTAAATAAAAAGCCATGAAAATACTCAAAATCTCATAGACAAGAGGTTGTTCTTAAAAAAGCTCAAATATTTTACTGTATGATTCTCGAAATTCACGTATTTGTTTGATTTTTTGTTGGTTTGTTGGGTGGGTTTTTCTGTTTGTTTCAAAAAAATCCTTGTGTTTGGTTCATACTATTAAACAACTTGGGAGAAGATGCCTATGTGCAATAGTTTTATCATGTTTGATTCAATTAGTTCTGTCCTGCATTTCCCTAGTGTTTCCATACAGAAGCTTCCAAATGATTCCCGCTTCATTATTTATGAGTTCTGGGAGAACAGCAGTGTCTGGAATAGGTAAGTTATGGTTTCGTTGTTGTTTTTGTGGGGTTTTGTTTAATAAATACATACAGAAAGTTTTGAAGATTAGAGAATAACTGTATACAAGATCTGAATACAAATTAACTATACTGCTAATTGATCTTTCGCTAAATACATCACAATACTTCAGAACAATATTTCAATTGCTAAAGGCCAAAATATACTGAAGGTTATAGATAAAAACATCAGGAAGATACAGTCACTGTGAATACAACAGAGAGAAAGGTACAGCACTGGATGGACAGCAGTTGTTCAGAGACAAAAGAATAGAGGAACAACAACTTCAGCGTAGTTCAGTGATGCTGTTGAAGGATACTGCAGCAGCTAATGAAGGAGAAAGGAGGTGCAGCACCCAGCAACACACTGGGGCAGCAGTCACAGGGAGCTCTGCCAAAGTCTCCCAAATCCAGAACACAGTGTCTCATCAGACAGATCCCAGAATGTCTCTTTTGGGCCAGAACTTTAAGTTACAGTGATCTACAGACTTACCAGCTGGTAAGGCTTACAGGTCTGCGGCAGGCAGATGTTTAAAAAAATGAATGGAGGCAAAAAAGTTTTCCACATCAAACATTAAAAAACCCCCAAACCCTAAGTTCGTAAATCTGTAGACAGAAACCGTTCTGAAAGAAGATGGAGTGGTATCTTCCCTTTTGAACAAAGCCCCAGTTCAAAGCAGAGGCATGTTTACTGTTAGAAAGAGCAAGGAACACCAGAAACGCAGGTCAGTGCATTTGAAATAAAAACTGCCATACTGGGTCACAACCAAGAGATGAGCATCAGAGTAACAGTTAACTGTAAAGAAAAAAAAATAAAGCGCTTCTAGTATAACATGCAAGAACTTCACAGCTTATCTGGTCTCCACTCCCACCATCATCACTGTCTAAGTTTTGAAACACAAAATGTCTCCTATGGCATGAACTGGAACAAACCTAATGCACATAAAAATATTTAGTCTCAATACTTGTCTTATTCTCATTTTTTACATTGATTTAGCCACCTTCAAATGAATTACAGCAAGACATTCCAAAGAAGTAATGTGGACTTCCTGGAAACTCCAGAGCTCATTACAACAATGCTAGTCCCTGGTAAATAACATTTTTTCCCAAACTTTTATTGTTGCATGTGAAGACTTCTGCTGTATTAGTGTGTTCCTTACACAGGCCCACTGCGTAATTCCACCCTTAGTCAGCTCTGCTTTTGTAAAGCATGGAGGAGAAAGGGACTCCAAATGTTTCTATTTTAAGCACAACATGAGCAAGAATAAAACCCACCGTGCTTTATTTTATATGGTACAAAGCGTTACAACAGCATATGCTATATCAGAAAATATCTAGAACATACAATACTATTTGTGAATAGTAAAATAGACCGTGTTCAAGATTTTCAGGCAAAAAACCTACCTCCTGATAAATTCAATTTAATCATATTTATATTGATGGAAGGTCAAAAACTGACTAGTAATTAATGACTATTAATTAGTAATAAATATTACTTAGTAATGTATTACTATTACTAGTAATTAAATTAACTAACGAGTTTACTGTACATGCTTCCTGCTATACTAAAACACGGGGAATGAACACGGTGTTAAGAAGATTCCAAATTATTGTTTTTAATACAAGTCAATAACTGTGCAATATCTTCCTTCTCAGAAAAATGATAGGTAAAAGAGACAGCGTAGGACCCTAATTCCCCATATGTCTGACCACAGCCTAAATTTAAAACAGAAATCCACCTATAAAAAAAAAAAAAGTAAAATAAAATTACCTAATCCTACACCTGAGGTCTCCCTTCACAAGAAGCCAGCCAAGGAATTTTCAGACTTCATGAGCCTGATACAAACACACAAGGGATTGTACTGCAGGGATTCCTGCAGTGCAAGGGAATTGCACTTAGTGAACCAAGAATGCCTTGAAATCTTAAATCTTCATGGGAAACTCCTGGATTTAAGACAAACTTGCCTATAGGAAACAATGCAGCATTTTCACAAAACATCTTTGTGTCCAAGAGCTAGGTATGACCAGAAGTGTTCCATGGGTGTTTTATTCAGATAGAGAAAGTACAATTAATATAAAACAAAATGGAAACATCATTTATGAATGCCTAAAAATAGAAGTGTCTGAAATTGGCTGCAGCGCTGCCTGCTGAGAGGATTGCGGCCTGTGGCACTCTGTGCTGCCTGACGGTTGCCATGGAAACGCTGTGCCTGGGCCTGCGCTCCTCACGGGCTGGGCAATCAGACGTAATGCATTCACAGCATCTTCACAATTTTATACAGCTTCTCTAATTTACAAATCTGAGTAGTTTTTTTT